>PVHT021183630.1:2356202-2395393 GCA_004024745.2 Catagonus wagneri
CCTCCCTCCCTCCCTCCCTCCCTCTCTTTCTTTCTTTCTTTCTTTCTTTCTTTCTTTCTTTCTTTCTTTCTTTCTTTCTTTCTCTCTCTCTCTTTCTTTTTTCTTTCTTTCTTCCTTCCTTTCTTTCTTTCTTTCTTTCTTTTTGCTTTTTAGGGCTGAACTGGAGCATATGGAAAGTTCCCATGCTAGGGGTCGAATCAGAGCTGTAGCTACCAGCCACAGCAATGCCAGATCCGAGTTGCATCTGCGACCTACACCACAGCTCATGACAACACCAGATCCTTAACCCACTGAGCGAGGCCAGGGATCAAACCCTCATCCTCATGGATCCTACTTGGTTTCATTACCACTGAGTCATGACAGGAACTCTAGGCTTTTGTTTTCTTTTGAAATAGAATGATTTGGGGCCCCATCTGCCCATGACAGAATTTGCTTTAACCTCAATTCTAAGTTGGCCCTTTGGTTTCAACTAACCTTGGGGCTCATAGCAGATCTGTGGAGTTGTCTTGACATTTTCAGGTTCCTTTGTTGGTTTTGGAGTCTCTGGAACAAACAGCATTGTTTAGGGTTACAGCGACAGCCAAGAGGCTCAAAGGATTTCAGGTTTTAAAACTAAAGATGACTTTAAGCAAGTCCACTGAGGACCAGAGGAATGACTTGGTTAAGGTCCTACAACTATTTGTACAGCTAATAGGACTCCCATGTTCTGAGATTTTTTTCATTATACCATGAGGTCAACATCCAGGTATACCTCTAATTTGTAGGAAGAATGAGGATAATTAACCCCAAGGTATGTTGAGCTGCCCTTTTCTTGCCTTCACAGTAGATTAGGCCACACATGAATTTTCAACCCAAGAGTCTTTAATATAAAGGAGACAGTGTTGGTGAAGAGGAGAGATGGGGATGAAATAAGATAGGCTTTATCCTAGATTCCAGTGCAGAGCTGTAGAGAATTTAATTCCCAGTCAGTGGTGGGTGATGGCTGAATCTAGGTCTTTTTTCCAGCATGATGCCATATTGACAGTGATCTGTCAAGAGTTGACTTCTCCAAATTCTCTTTGCCCCGACTTTTCTTCCCAACAATCCCAGATATGACCTACCTGAAGAAGTTTTCTTTGGTTCAAAGTCAGTTGAGGAAAAGGTTTGTCTGTTGTGTTGAACTGAACATGTCACTGCATTGGGATCTTCATACTGACCAAGCTTGACGGCACTGTACTTCCCGCTGGGAGAGACTGCGATAGCAGGGTCATATTCTATTATTTTCTTGGATGATTCCAGACTTATTTTTACATCTTTAGGGTAGAAATCCCTCACCAGACAAGCAACGTTTGTCCCATTTTTCATAACAAAAACGGATGGTTTGGAAGTAGGCTGACTTCCTGCAAACATAATCAGATGTGAGATGATTATCCGCATGTGGGAGTTTTAAATAACCGTGTTTACCTCAAGTCCCCTGGGGCCAAACACTACAATCCAGACTTCTCTGCATCCTGTTAGTGGCCAGAGCTTATGAGCACCTCCATGAAAGGATGGCCAAGGGAAGCAGAAATAAAAGGCAAGCAGTTTGATGTCCAGTTAGGAGCTGCTAAGAGATATGGCTGGGAGCAGGGAGAAAATAGCAAATACAAAGAAGTGTCTGAGTATCTGAGTTTCAGTTATCTATGTTTAATTAATCAATCTTCTGGATAATAGAGGTTAGGCTGAATATCTGTCTGAATCAATCGGTCCATTTTATTTTATTTTTATTTTTTGGCTATGCCTGGGGCATGTGGAAGTTCCCAGACCAGGGATCAAACCCATGCCACAGCAGTGATCTAAGTCACTGAAGTGAGCTCTTGAAGTGAGATCAGGGAAGAGTCGGAAAAGGGCTGCATAACTGGCTCCAACACTCTGAGGATGGTGGTGTTGGCACCACTTCAGGGTGTCATCCCCAGTTTTTAGACTGCGAGAAATCTGCTGAGGTTAAGTGGTCCATTTCTTTGCCTTTGAGTGAATTCTTAGTCTTTTGTAAGGGATCACCCTACAGCCTCTTTTGAGTCTTTAATCAGAGAGTAACAATTACAATTTTCAGGCAGTCTTCACAAACATAAAATCAGTTTAAGCCAATTTCTTCTCGTTTTATCCTAAGTGGAGCTGTGGAACATTGGTCCCAATATTTTGGGTCTCCTCCTGGCCTTTATGCTCATCTTGGACAATTAACTACCTGCTACTCTGTACACGCATCTTTTTCTTTCCTTAAAACCAGAGGGAGGTGGGGGATTTTTCAAAGGGCTCTCTTGAAACCCAGGAGAAAGCCTTCATTATGTTGTTTCCTGGCATATCTGAAGCTACTGATAACAGACACTGATAACCCCAGCAGTAACGACTTGAAAAACCACATGCTTGGCTCAGTCACGTCCCTTCAGAACTGTGGCATTTGTTGCTCACTCCACTGACTTTGGTGAGATGGATTCTGGTTCCTTTTCAGGGAAATTATGAATTATAGAGAAAGGAAACCATTCCATTAAAAGACAAAGACAAAGCAACTCTTTCTCCTTTGTTACTTAAGAGTATGACACAATCCTAGGCTGATTTAGTTAGATAATTAAGGCTTGCTTGGATTTTAAAAATCTAAATGAAAAGGCAGTTGCTAATGATTACTTTGGGCTGGAGAGACTTGGCTTGAATAATTTGAACAATGTAATATATTCAACAAGACAGATGTGTGAAGAAGGTCATACACCCAGGATATGAGCTCTGAATCTATGACTCAGCAATTTAGATAGAGCGTAATGCACTGGTTTGGCAAAATATTTTTCTCAGACCTTCTTTCTCAATTAATGCCTCATCTGTTCAAAATGATTGTTTGAAAGTAAAGTGTTTAGTCCATTCTTTGCTACCATGGTGATCAAAGGAAAGGCTATCTGACTGAACTGAACGCTTAATAAAAAAAGGATATATTCAGTAGAGTTGCCATATGTAACCTACTCTATTTTATAACTAAACTAAAACTTGAACTCAAATAAAATTTGTACTACATTGTAGTCTAAAATCTAAAGATTGAACTGCTTATTTTCTGAGAATTTCCAGTCTTTTTTCTTGGTCCACAAATGTAATTACATTTCAGCATGTGTTTCAAAATGTTATTTGTTTGGACAATTGATATTTTACTTTCAGACCTCTCTTTTTATGAATACACATCTAATGCTAGGGTTATGTGCTGATAAACAATACAAAAAGAAGTACAATACAAAAAGAAGACTCTTTTCTGAAGAGTCTTCTCAGTTTATAAACTTACAGATTATCTATGTCTAGATTCATAGAGAGTGTCTTACTGGTTCCCTAAGAACTGCAACATCGATAACAAATGTCACTCACAATTTCAAGGATCTCTGCCAATATGGGATTTAACTTAAACACTGAAATATAAGTTTCTTCGACCTGATTACTCTGATCAGGTTAACCACCTCTCCTCTTTACCTTCCAAATTGCTGTATATCTTTCAGGTGGCAATAAAGGATGCACACTAGTCAGCTTCGCCAAAGGGATGTGCAAGGGATTAAGCAACCACCTGGAGAATTTAGGCCTCTGCCCCTCCTGCACCTGATGCTCCAACTATTAGTATAATTCTTCTAGATTTCCTTCTGGGCTGCTCTAAAGATTTTAGAAACAATTTAAAAAAATAGTTAACAAAGTTCCTTTAGCTCCTCAGCCTAGTATCTCCACCGTGGCCATCCCACATCTGAACTACTCCGTCTCCTAGTTCTCCTTTCTCTTGTAATGTAGACTGAATGGCAGCCTAGTCCCAGGAGTCAGTTTATCCCAAGAAAGAAAGGGAAAATAGCAACTCACGGGGCTCCACGAAGAGTTTGGTGCCAGCTCCAAAAAACATCTGTCGGGTGTCCCAGGAGCACACCATAATGCTGCCTCACAGGTAACCCGCCCCGGGGCTGGCCCTGGGGGCCTGGTCTAGAACATCTGTGTCCTTCCTCCCCAGCCTGGTTCCCCGCTTGGAGACCCCACAGCTCAGAGAACTGCAAAGCTGCTCTTGATGAGATCAGAAGCCCAGAGTTTCTGTTCCCTTTGAAGCTAATGATAGTTTAACTGCTGGATAAGGATGTAAGCATGAACTCCACAGCCAAGAAGCACTGACACAGGGGTCAGGGCCGAGACAGAGCAAGAGAAGAGGGTGACAGGTGACCATTAGCTGTCTTCCAGATGGAACACTGAACTCCCCGTTTAAGGGAGGGTGCTCCAAGCAGAACACACAACTTGGGAGTAAGGGTACTTTGGGAGCAGGGATGGGGCACTGACTATTGACATTTCTTGTAATGAATGTTAGGCAGAGGAGGGTTTAGACACAGGTCTTGCTCTCATATTCCGGTTCCTTTTTCTTGGGTTGCAATACTGCTTTTTGATTAGAAACTTCCTCTCTCTCCCATCACTCAGACTGAGCCTCATAATAACAACAAATCTGCTTTCTAATTCCCTGAGTCCAGGGAAAGCCTTTCTAAGGACCTGAGGGTTGAATAAGAAATTGGTAGCTGACAGGGGAGCCCAGTGTCATTGTATGTCATGGATGCAGCTAGCACTTGCTTTGGAAGGCTTATTTTTATTTTATAATTTCTCCTAACTCTGGATCCAGATATAAGTCTCGGGACAACAGAGTTGTCATGGGACTTAGAACTTGTTCACTGGGGGCAGAGGGAGAGGGAGTGGGGTGCATGAGGAGTTTGGGGTTGTTAGATGCCAACTATTATATTTAGAATGGATAAGCAATGGGGTCCTACTGTACAGCATAGGGAACTATGTTCAATCTCTTGGGTTAGAACATGATGGAAGATAGCATGAAAAAAAAAAGAATGAATATATATATATATATATATGTATGTATACTCATGCCTGGGTCCTTTTGCTGTGCAGCAGATTTTTTAGAAAAAATTTTTAAATGATTTTTGTTTTTTCCGTTATAGCGGTTAACAGCTTTCTGTCAGTTTTCTTCTGGCATAGCAGAAGCTGAAGGAACATTGTAAATCAACTATACTTTAATTAAAAAAATAAAAATAAAAATAAATTTAACCCCCCCCAAAAAACCCCTCCCATATAGATTACTGTGTTTTATCATAAAAAAAAAAATCAAGAGTCTCGGGCTAGAGCTAGGCCAAAGAGAAGGATGGTTGGATGGGGTCATTATTTGCTGTCAAAACGTTAAGGGTCGAGAGCTTGATTTGAAATTCTTAGTCCCTCTACCTGGGGTTCATAGCATCACATTACACTCGATCACTGCAGAAGAAGAAAAGCAGAGAAGCAATTGGGGTATGACTGGAGAGCTCAGGTCAGCATCCTGACAGAGGGGCTAAGCATCAGTTTCAGCGCTTTCCTCCTTCTCTACGACTCCCTAAGGCACAGCCTCAGAGATTTGATTCTAACACTGCAGATAACTCTGAATTTCAAGTGGAAATGATTTAAAGGGAAAATGAAACACAATACTTTTGGCTCAGATGCAATTTGCCCAACATCAATCAGACTGCAATCAGTTACAACATGATTCTGTTTCCCCCCCTTTTCATTGCTCTAGTCTATCTCCCCTCAAAGATAAGAAACTCACCAAATTCCACTATTTCCCCAGAAGCAAGAGGCAATCAAGAATGCCTGTAAGTTTATATTACCCTCTGAGAAGCAGAGAGTGTTGACACGACCAGCTCCTTTCAGGACTGTCAGATAGCCTCCCCCTATTCATGTAATTTTCCCCACTTCTTTATTTCCTGGGAAACAAGCAAAATCAGAATCTAACCAATGCCCTGATTGGTCTTGGCATTTTGGAAAGTTTCTGAAAAACGGTTTTTCTCTGGACTGGTTCCAGTGACTGGCTCTTGGCAGATGCCCAAACTGCCTGAATACAGCCCCTGGATTTCCAAACACAGGAACAGGTTGCCAGGGGACACAGTCTCTAGGAAAGCACCATTACTTTGCTATTGTCTTAAAGCTGGGGGCTCTATTTCTACATTGGATGTAGGCTCCTGAACTCTGTGCAGAGTCCTCAGATTCAGCGCTAACAAAGCAGATGAACATGTAACTCTTCTCAGCAGACCCGGCTGAGGATGGGACCTTGGAAATCATTTAGTGTGAGCCAGGCACCATGATTTAATGCAAATTCTCAGCAAAAAGAGACAAGGGCAGATTGGCTTATATCATCTGAGGGGGAGAAGGCCTTTCTGATCTCCTTCTTTAATACTATTTGCCTTCTTTCCAACCCTGCCTCTTCCTACGCTGTGAGCATGACTCTTTCCTCATAAGCAGTGGAAAGACTCTCCTTATTAGTACTTGCCTTTTCCCTGACTCCAGTCCCTGACCAGGGAGGGTGCCAGAAACCTGGCTAAGGACTTTATTTAAGCAACTGTAGAAGACTTATTAATACTGATCCTCAGAACAGTTTCCAAGCATACATAGAATATTTTCTTAAGATAAACCTAATGAATCTGTCCTCAAATTTTACTCTGGCTCTTGGCCACAACAAAACCAATGGATTTCCCATGTAGCTAGCACCTTCTAATTACCCAAGAAGCTCCATTCATTCACAATAATGACAAGGGAATAGACATGCTGAAGTAAGATGCATAACTGACTAGGTTCCACCTTGAGTTGAGTCCCATTTCCAAAGACGAGTTGTGCCATCAGTGTACTGCTTCAGACATCATGACAAAAAAAACCTTACTACCTATTTGCCCATCTGCTTGTAAGGGAATGGGTGGAGCAGAGCAAGTTAGCTGGAGACGCAGAACTCTGCAAGAGTTTCTGAGGTCTAAGCATCAAATTTTGGCAGTTTCTTTGATGTGTGCTATCATTTGGGTGTTGACATTTAGGGAAGTCTCTAGGTTTTCTGCTGTTATCACTTCAACCTGTCATTTCTTATGCCCAGATCTTGCTTCATTATCACATTTTCACAGAGAGAAAGGAATTAGTTTGCTTTTGCTGAGAATTGTCAAAATGGCTATTGTCAGCGGAAATGTAACTGTAAGATTCAAGTCATTTACAAAGGACTATGCCTCAGTTAGAGGTGGAGGGCATGATGGATGGAACAAGAGCTATTGATGCCAAAGACTTAGAGTCTATTAAAAGGATCCTATAATCATAGATGACTACCAGGTATATGAGTAGTTTACAACTTAGAACAACCTTAACAAACATTACTGCAGCCAACTCCATGAGGTATTATTAGATCTATCTATTAGATGAAACCAATGGAGCTAAGCATGGTTAAGATAGTGGCTGAGCTGGGCTTCACTCTCAGGTCTCCAGACCCCAGTTTCCCTCTATTGAACCAGAGTCATAGATGACAGAACTGAAAGGAGCTTCAGCTATCCCTTGTCAAAGACCCTGTGGTCACAAAAGGGCTAAGTAATAGATGCATCGGGAGAGTTTTGGCTCCTTTTTCCTGTCTTTTTTCATTAAATCACAGAATTCCCACTGGCTCCTAAAACATTCACATCACTGGTCTGCCTTGCTTTTCTTATTATATCGTCCCTTATTACCTGGATGATAATCATGATTATAGTGTGCTACAGCTGGAAGACATCTTGGAAATCATTGAACCAGCTAGCGGGAAACAGGTTCAGTGACATTAAGTCACAGAGCTTGTCAGTCAAAGAGAAGGCTTAGAATTCTTGCTTTAACATGCTTGCCATTACACCTTACATTTATGAGCACCTCACATTTACTAGGTGTGCCAGAGTACAGGTCAGGTCACAGCCTCCATCTGTAAATGGCAAATGCCCGGGTGTTAAGGAACCTGGTCCTCTAAGGCTGGCTAGTCAGGTGGAGAGAAGGCCACAAGGACTCTCCAGGACGGAGAATGGACCAAGAAGACTACTGCAATACATCCCCAACCCAGATTTTATCAGAAACTTAATCCCTGCTCCTCAATCTATCCTGTGCTAAATAACCTGCTGGAGGGATTTTCAACAACCTGAGACACGTTTCCCAAGCTGATGATTTGGGAAAATACTTAACAAAGATAACTGCTAAATGCAGTGGTCAAAAGAAGAAAAAAAACTGTGTCACTTACTTGGTTCAACGTTCAGATAGGTTCCTTGTCCGAATATCAGTGGATACTGCACAGCTGATAAGCCTAGTGTAAAAACTGCCTTGCCTTTTCCTTACCACAATACTGGCCCCACATGACAAGTCACATGATAGCCATTCGATGGGATTTTCTGTCTCATCTCCCTAACCTGTTTTCTCCTTAGTCTTGGGGGCTACTCTTCATGACAAAGAAGGAGATGATTTCAGTATCAAATAGAAAACTGGCATTTTGCCATGTTATACTCTGAATTTGTGTTCTTGAATGACAGAGGCTGGAAAAGGGTTTCTTAGATCAGGGGCAAAGAAAGGTCTTAAGAGTTGCGATTCTAAACCCTTGGGCTACACTCTGGTGGGGCAAAGGTCTAGTGGGTTATGTGCCCCACTCAGAACCTTTTAAGGGAATTCCATTTGATATCTGGTCAGAGCTTTGCATCACTGACATGCACTGTGCAGCAGTCAGACTTAGTATAAAATAGAATCAGTGTCTTCAGAACATTTTAAGAACATATTTATGAATATGAAGTTTAATAACATATTCATGAATATCAAGTTCAATATCATGACCATATTTTTGAATATCATGAATATCAAGCTTTAATGACATACACTTAGAAGTGACCATTAAATTAGCCTCTGTCATATGTAAAGATCAGTCAATGAGATTGCCTGTGTGTCAATCACACAATCCAGGGAGAAACTAGCATTATCAGAACAGCTTACAGCCCATACAGGACTGCATATCATGCTTGGAGAATCATTAAAATGGAGAGTGGTTCTCAGTTGTGGTGAAGTAGGAAGATGTCAGCAAACCTGAAATCAAGTTCAACTCTGTTTTGTACTTACTAAGTGTGTGATCTTGGCCAAATTCCTTCAGTTCACGGAGCTTCATTTGCCTCCTTCATACAACAAGGAAAATACCTTCTGTATCAGAAGGTTGTGAGGTTACACAGAAGGGTGTATATATAAAGCATTCTGTAAACTAGGGAGCCTTGGCATAATTATTAGAATTTTTTTTTAGGATTAGACTCAAAGGAAAAAGTTTTACTTGAAGCAGGAGGATGGCATTTCACTAAGCTCAGAACTCCCTGGGGCAGGGTTGTAGGGAGAGGTGGCTGAGGGAGGAAAGAATCCTGTTTTTATTGGTGTTTGGGGTGAAAGTGCCCACTTCTTAGAGCTGAGGGTGAGGGCTGGAATCCAGGTTTCTGTCTCCCTTGGGCTCTTCCCCAGGTCAGGTGTGACCACCATTCCCCTCTCTAACCTTCCCTCTTGAATCCAAAAGACAAAGTCCTTGCAGTTGACTTACAAGTCACCTTCACCCCATTGCCCACCTGACCTCACTTGCAAGTTCTCTCCTGGTCTCTTGCTCTCCTCCAGCTCCTGAGACCTCCTTAGTGCCCTTTACCCCCCAGGCAGCTCTTGTGTTCCCTCTGCCTGCAAGTGCTCTTCCTCCAGATACCTGCATGGCCTACCCTGTTACCCCCCGGGATCTCTGCTCAAATGTCACCTTTCCACTGAGGCCTTCTGTGAGTCCTCTGTTCAAAACTGCACACAGGAGTTCCCATTGTGGCTCAGTGGTTAATGAATCCGACTAGTATCCATGAGGATGCAGGTTCGATCCCTGGCCTTGCTCGTGGGTGAAGGATCCGGCGTTGCTATGAGCTATGGTGTAGGTTGCAGACAAGGCTGGGATTCCTACTTGCTGTGGCTGTGGCATAGCCGGCAGCTACAGCTCCAGTTTGACCCCTGTCCTGGGAATTTCCATATGCTGCGGGTGTGGCCCTAAAAAGACAGAAAAAAAAAATTGCACACAGCCTCCTCCCACTAGTACTCTTTGTTCCCCTTCTTTGCTTTATATTCCTTTATAGGTCTTGGTGCCACCTAAAATACTAGATACTTTATTTAATGAGTTTACTGTCTGTCATTTATACTATGCTGTAAGCTCCCATCAGGCATGGGTTTCTGTCTGTTTTGTTCATGCTGATTCCCCAGCACCTAGAAGAGTGCCCGGCATATAGTGACAGTGACTTGTCACAGATTGCAAAACTGGGATTAGGCTTGGCTCTTTAGGTGCCTAGCTTGCTTATATTTCTATTTCCTTTTGCCTTACACCCCTGCTGATTTGTTCTCTCATTCATTCATTCAACGAACATTTACTTAGTGGCTTCAGTGTACTCATGGAATCAGTAAGGCACAACTCAGAGCCTTTGCCCTCATGGAGCAAGGGGATAGCAGATAAGTGCACACTCACAGTTTCAGGTGGAGATGAGGGCTATACAAAATGAAGCAGGGTAAGGGGACTGCAGAGGACATAGGTGGTTGAGGAAGGCCTGGCTAGATGTGACATTTGAGCAAAGACCTGGAGAAGGGAAAGGAGAAACCTCAGTGAGTCCCTGGGAGAAAACAGTTCCAGGCAGAGGGAATGGCAAGTCGAGGCTTAGTTCTAAGAGATGCTCATCATGAGTGGAAAATCGATGGGAAAGCAATTTCTTTAGAAACAAGTGGATGAGCCCAGGATTTTGTGGACTCGTCTTTCTTGAGGGCAAGAGTGATGCTCTGATCATCATCGGAACCTTTCTGAGTTTAGGGACCCTCGAGCTCCAGGGGTGTAATGAGGGATGGGCCTCACCTGAAGAATGCCTCTTTGGGTAATTGGTTTTGGTTTGGGGCAGGAGCCCTGCCTTGGTGAAGGAGTGTGGTGGGGAGGGCAGCTGGAAGGGAAACAGCCTAACTGTTGCTTCAGATTCTGCAGGCAGCTTGGAAAGGAGCTTGTTGGATACCTGAGGGGAAGCTGGTCCAGGCAGGAAAAACCTCCATATGTGCCCTAACAGAACAGCAGTTCTGATAGAAGAACAAAATTCCTTTTTTTTTTTTTTTTGCTGCACCCACAGCTTATGGAAGTTCCTGGGCCAGAGATCTAATCTGAGCCACCACTGCAACCTATGTCATAGCTGTGGCAATGCCAGGTCCTTAACCCACTGTGCCACAGCAGAAACTCTGAGCAGAATTCTTAAGTGCCAGATTCTTAAATCAGACATATGATACAAAAGTTGACTTTGTTAAGTTGTGTGATCTCAGGGATTCCTTCCTGATCTGTAAAAATGCAGGTAACCGTATCTAATTTTGCATGATCATATGAGAACCGAGAAGAATGACATTCATTAATAAAGGGCCCAGTTCAGGGGCCTGATACCTAGTAGGCACTCAAAAAGTGGTAATTGATATAATGATGATATATAACAATATATGTGATTCTAAGTCCATCCAGTGACACACTGGCATGAAACTATTCCTGATGACTATGACTCTCTTTAAGCTCCTATCAATTTAATGGTTAGTAGCATCCCCAGGTTTTCTCCATCCAGAGAGCTAAAAACTATGGTGGATCTGGCACTGTGGGTTTGTGTAGACCTGTTCTATTAGTTTGGTGCTACCCAGGAGTCCTGCAAGTAAGAACTTGAAAGAAGCTCTGAGGAAAGATAGCATCAAAAGAAGGTAGGCTTCTGAGAAGATAAAGGCTCTGGGTTTGCAGTGATGCCTCTTTAATCCAGTATTTTTTGGCTAAAAAAGAAGGCATGGTACAAAGATATTCTGGAGCCTGCCCTTTCTGGATGCTCCTAATCTTTTTATTTCAAAGGATGATGGAATGCACCAGCTCAATGTTTCCTAAACTTCAATTAATCACATCTCTTTTGGGGTTTCTTTTGGTCACACCCATCAATCATAGATTTACTTAATAATTTTCTTTAAATCCACTCTTTTAAACTTAAAATATAACGAAGAGGAAACTTTAAATCACATGGGCTTGACAATCTAGTTGTACTGTCCCAATATCCCTTAAAAGATGGTGCAATTAAAATGAAAAGAAAGTCAGTCTATGTCCCATCTAAAACCATGTGCTGTGCATCCTCCAGGTAGGAAAACACTGGATCAAGTAAGTCGGTAAACAAAAAACTCAAGTCATCAGCAAGAACTTGGTGAACAAAGGGAGATGAAGGAACTCAGCAACTTTGTCAGAAATGTGGATAAATTGCTATTTTAGTGAGAAATTTTAAAGGCAATGAGGTCTAAAGGCAAGAGCATCAATTAGGTGAATTTTCAAAATCTTACTATGATTTAAAAAAATGTGAATTTCTCTGCTCTGACTCTGCTTGGCAGCTCTGGATCTCCATCACTTTCTGGACTCAAAGCCCCAGCCTCCTTTCTCCCTTTAGAGTCTGAGGTCTAGGGATGTCCAGCTGCACTCTGTCTTTTCCTCTGCCCTCAGTTCTGTGCCCCTTCACTTCATAAACCAGGGACTGTCCTGTCCTCAATCATTCACTGAGAGGAGCCCACCCCAGCACACTCTTCCACCCCACCGCGTTAGTCTTATTTTGTCTTAGAAAACACAAGCTGAACGCCAAAGCATCAGGCCAGGAAGTGCTACTTTTCCAGTGGCCAGCTCAGCAGATTTGGGACCCAGTTTCCAGACTTCCCTAGGGTCTTTGAAATGGGGGTTTGTGTTTGTTTATTACATTTTCTAGCTTAATACTGATATCCACTATCTAACCGGAAGCTGCTACCTTATTTTTATTTTTATTTCTTTTTTAGCTAGATATAGTTGCATTCAAATGTCACTTAAGTGACTCGAAAAGATTCTTTCTGTGTTGAGTACAATACTTCGACAATATTAGCTTCGATCCCTTTCTAACAGTTAATTGGTGAGCGGCACCATGTCCTCTTAGTGAGGAAGATGACACCACAAGTCCTTAGGGAGCTACCCGTGGCCGCGTCTTGCAAGGTTTAAAGGAAGCCTTGCACATTCACCTTCTTCTGCTTGGGATCTGGTTTTAGCGGGAACTAGAATGTTCCACCTTCCTCACTAGTCACCTAGCTTCTTCCATTTACAGCTCAAACAATTAGATTTCTGGAACTGGTTCCCTTTTTCTGAAGTGAAGTGGAGCAACACCAGTGCCCACTTGCCCTGGCCTCACCCTCCGTGCCCAAGGGGCTGACCCAGTTCTGAGCTCTTCCAAGAGCACGTATTTGACCTATGCGAGGTCAGAATGATTTTCGTCTGGCGCTCCCTTGATAGAATCACCCAGAATCAGCTCAACCCTGTTCCTGGTCAGTTCTGACTCTTTCAGAGCAGTTGAGTCAGTGGCTGACCCAAAGCCCATGCACTGGGCAGAACCGTCTTAATTTCCCTGAGCTGTGTGGGGTCTTTCACAGCCCCAAAAGCCCACTGTTTTTACAGACAGCCCTCCTCCCCATTCCTATGGAGGAGAATAACAGTAGTTCACATCTTCCCCAAAGTCACAATATTTATGCTATTACTACCCTTTTCACATTCTCTCACATTTCTGCCTCCTTAGATGGAGGATTAACCTTAAAGAACAAATAAACGAGCTACTTACGTGGTTCCACAACGAGGGACGTCCCTTTTCCAAAGATGAGCATATTTGTATCATCAACACAGGGCTTGAGGGCTTTCCAAAAACCTTGGCAGTGGTCCCACCTTTCCTCTTCCAGTGAGCTTTAGAATGGGAGGGCCTTTAAAGCTCAGCTCTTTGAAAGATGGCACTTGATGCTTTAGTGAGAAATCATCATGATGTTTTAGTGCCGATAGGGGTGGGTGTGCTTTCAGGAGCTTGTTGTCTGAGGAGTAGGAAGGAGCCCAAGCTCCTACGGTGAACATTTTATGAAGATCTCAGAAGTGTTGCTTTCTGTTATTTTAAAGTTTTCTCACTTCCTAGACCCACATGGAACTCTCAGTCTTGGAAAACTGGCCTTACCCAGGGGCTGGGTCTTGGATCCATGACTATTCCAGAGTCAAGGTCTTCACATAGGCCAGTGCTGCTTTAAGTCAGATAACATGTGGCATGTCAGCAGGTGACAGGGCCAGGGGAAGCACGAGTCCTGTCCCGGGGACTGACAGTAGAGTCAGCATTAGAACGCGCAGCTACAGTTGGGAATGGCCAAAAAGCAAACCCCTGTCTTTAAATTCATCTTCCCAAATGGCAAAGCCAAGTGCTCAGACAAATCTCTCTAGGGATTTGGATTCAGAAATTCCACATGACTCTCTTTTGCAATAAACCAAGATGAGGATCGTTTTCAAGAAACACCCTTTCGTATTCCTCAAATATGGCGGAAATGCCAGTTTCACTCTAGGGAAAACAGCAGCCAAATGAGAGGCCGACAGCTGGGGGGCGGGGTTGGGTATGGGGGTCACCTTTCCTGGTTCGGACAACTTTTTGGCATCCCTTCTGGGTCACTGAGCAAGGAGGGGAACCTTCCTAGGGCATGGCAGCCAGCCCAAGGGTCTCCCAATAAATGTAACTTTTGCCCCTGCAGTTTTTGTACAGGTCTCTGTGGGCTTTGTATCATTGTGCTGCTCCCACCCACGGTGCTACAGGACTTTACAAAAACCTCCCTTTGATTTTGCCCAACATGGCCTCTGAGAACTATGGGGCCGGATGTTTTCTCCAACTCAAAGCTCCAGCAAGATCAAAGGGATTTTTGGCTTTACGTCGGGGCAGACTCACCCAGGTGCTTCTTCTGAGGCTCTTCTGAAGTCCTGGGGCTTGTGACTAGAATGAGTCAGATCATGACATCTACTCCTGCTGAGCTTTCTGGCCAGTTTACTCTCAGATGGCTTCCTCAGAGGAGTTTGTCAGACCTGAATGTTACAATGGGGTTCTACAAGCTGTAGGCAGGCAGAACATGTCTGTGGTCAATGTCATTTCTCTTTTCACCAGCCAAGCTGCAGAATCAGCTCTGCCTGCCCCACTTCACACAGCGAGGTGAAGGGATTTTCACATAAACTTAGAATTTTATCCTCTCTACTGACATTTTGGTTGCAAAATTCAGGTTCAGTAGCCCACATGCTGCTTTGTATGACTTGGAAAAGGCGACCTGCTGGGTGAATGCAGAGGCAGCTCCTAGGGTTCAAGTCTGCAAACAGAGGGCACCTTGGTGAGCTTTATGCAAGGTTTTCCATTTCTTACCAGGGCCTTGGCTTGGCTGGCAGAGCTCAAGCTGAATTTTGGTCTCACTTGTCTCCTTGGCTGAGGGCCCCTGTGCCAGACTCAACCTGTGTGCATAGACACAGTGACTCTGGCCAAATTCAGTCCATGCTTTTTATTTATATTCTTGTTGGACCTCCGATTTTTATCATCATCATACTCTTTGAAAACTTTCATCTGCTGCTCCCAAGACACTGATTGTGGTCAATCAGTGTCTATCACTGACAAGTAAAGTGATTACATTAGAATCATCAAAAGTGACCTCATTAAATGTTAACCATTAAGGGGGAGTGTGAATTTTGTTATTGTTTTTATCAAGAGGGAACAAGATTGAAATAGGTTGATCCTCACACTTTCCCTTAGGATCTTATCCAAATCGATGGCTTAATTTAAGTATCAAATTTTCCTTATAATCTTGTGGCAACCCCTTCTCATACCCATACAACTGCATGCCTGCCCCAGGGACTCCAAGCAACTTAATTTCCATACATGAGACCTAACACTCTTTTGCTGATTAAAAACTCAGTAGGAAAATAGGATAAAAATAAATATTATTGTCTCAGAAAAATAGGGAAACGTGGGCTTCATGGCGGGAGGACAGATGGGCATAAAGCATTGCAACTTGGACGACTGAGCATAGCAGGTCTAGGTTCTAGTTTTGGCAAGAGATGGATGGTTACCATGTTGAATAATAAATTCAGTTTCTGATGAACTCCTGTGAGGTTCGTGGACTCCCTCCCAGCACTGGTGCACAGACTCTTGCAAGTGGCCATCAGAATCTGGTTCAATTTTTTTTTTCGGCCTTTTTGTCATTTTAGGGCCGCATCCGTGGCATGTGGAGGTTCCCAGGCTAGGGGTCTAATCGGAGCTGTAGCCGCCGGCCTACGCCAGAGCCACAGCAATGCAGGATCTGAGCCGCGTCTGCGACCTACACCACAACTCACAGCAATGCCGGATCCTTAACCCACTGAGTGAGGCCAGGGATCGAACCCGCAACCTCATGGTTCTTAGTCGGATTCGTTAACCGCTGTGCCACGATGGGAACTCCGAAACTGGTTCAATTTTAATTAAGGTCCAAAGTATACCAAAACTTAAACTCTGCAAACTTGTGGGTCTGGGGCTGTAAATCTGACAGTCCTGTAGCTATGGCAGAAAGTTCTGAGGGGCTGAATCCTGAGGAGAAGGCAGCTGCTGTATTTCTCAGCACTTCACTCTGTGACAGGGGGCTCTTCCTGGGACTTTGCCCTGTGACCTTGCAGGGCCTCCACTACAGGTGAGTGAACATCCCAGTGCATTGACTTTGGGGCGTGGCCATGCTTTGATCCATGGTTTGTGGGTGGAGTGACAGAGTGCCGGCTGCAGGATGAGGCTCCAAGCAGCATCACATTATGGGTTTCTGCCAGTGCCCTTGAGCTTTTGCCTTCTGAGGGGAGCAGTGCTCGGGTCGTCACTGCTGCTTCAGCCTGGGTCCCAGAGGGAATACTTGTGGAGCGGCCTGAATGCAGCCCGTCTGAGGCCACGTCCAGCTGGCCTGCAGCTCAAGGAGAAAAAACAGTATATGTTCGTTGTTGTAAAGAAATGGAAAATATGGGGTGTTTTTAATAGATAATCATCATGGCAGAATTAGCTGATTAATATAAATGCTAAACCTTGGAAGTACTCCATTATCCTCAGGATAAGACTGTTTGGAACAAAGCTTTTGCTTACCTTCCCAGGCCTACTTCTATTACTTTTCCAATTGTTCTGTTATACTCGCTCTCTTGAACTACTTGCTTCCTGAAAGCTTCATGTTCTTTCATACTGATTTGCTTTGCCCTGTAATTGCTTTTGCCTGAAATATCCTTGCCTTGTTTAGTTCCCCAATTTGGTCCCTAACCCACCTTCTTAGATCCTATTGTTTTAGTAGTTGTTGACTTTTCTGGGAAGTCCTAAATGATTCTCTAAGACTAGACTGGGTTAGGGACCAAACTGGGGAAACGTCTTCCACTGAGCTTTCTTGGCATCCAGTGCTTATCTTTATCATTGCACTCAAAATCCTTTCCTCTTGTCTTCCTTAGGTAAAGATCTTAAGAGAGGATTTGCCTTGTTCATCTCTGTGTCCTCTGTGCTATCACAGTGCCTTGTTGAGCGAGTGATAATGGAGTGTCTTCTAAAACTATTTTAAGGATGAGATATCTCATGTGGAAAGAGGATAGATAGCTAAGAAGGGACAGAGCCATGACCAGAACCCTTATCTTCCCAATTCCTTGCTCTCGCTGGCCCTGGGTTGCCTTATGGAATACTCCCTTACATTTGTTTAGCACAACAGAGCACCACTAGTTGTAAACCAATTCATTTTTAACATTAGCCTGAGTTGAGCACCATTGGAAAGATAAATTTGTTGTGATTTGCTCCACACCATGAAATACATTCCAAAGCCAAATAGAAATGTGTTTCACATTGTCTACATATTTGGAGCATTAAGATCACATTCTTTCTACTAACAGGAATAATCAAGGATGAACTGTGCCTCTAGAGAAGCATCCTAGGATGTCACAGCTGGAAAGCCTGCAAAGAACATATATTCACTCCCCCATGTGTTCAGATGAAAGGGTCTAGAAAGATCCAGAGAGGTTTCCCAACTGGCCAAGCCACCCAACTTCAAAGAAACATAAAAGAAATCACAGATCTCAATTCCTAGCTCAGTGACATTTTTTTGGTATGCTAAGCAAATATCCAGTCTTCTTTAGTTCTTTATTCTGTCATTTGTCATGTGATATTATCTGGGTATCTTCTCAGACCTCCAGCTGATCTACATCCCTGGAGTGACCTTGGAATGGCCTTGGCAGCCTGACTTATTTCTCTGTGTGGCTTCTCACTGTTGTATGAGATACTCTTATGTGGGAAAGAAGAGGAACAGGCCCAGGGTGGGTGTTTCCTGAAGTTCACCTCTTCCTCGAAGGAGGCTGGTTCATTCTCATTGTCAGGCAAGAGCATTCTCAGAAGGGACAATGCGAGGGTACTGAGTTGACCATGATATTGTCCAGTCCTGAGTGGGACCAGGCTCCTGCCTGGAGACTCAGAGCACTTGGAGAAAATTGATGGGATGTCAGGTCAAGAAATGAAATAGGGGTTGGGCAAGGGCATCCTAGAGCTTTTGATTTTGTGGCTGTGGACTTTGAACTAGATTTATTTATCTCCACCTTCTATTCCTGACATTGATATCTGTCTTTGACGGTTGTAGACTAACTGCAGTGTGTTCAAAGGAGAATATCAGGCTGTTGAAAAGACTTCAAATGACAGGGAGGAACAGCTAGAAAACTTTGGAGCATATCCAAAAGGAAGGGAGGTACTGAAGTTGCCTGATCATAATCTTCAGATAACCATCAGTGTAGGGCCAGCTATTAGAAGACAGCTGAATGCAGATGTCTGCTTATACCTCTATCTATTGCAATATAGTGGTTTGGTGAAATATCTTATCTTACACAGATATGTTGTACAAAAACTTATGTTAGTTGCAATGTGAAATCTGAAACAATATTAATGGACTTTTGGTATTCTTTTCCATTAAAATTTATTGGTGTTACTTGAATTTTGGATGGAACTTTCGGTTTTGTAACATTATCCATTGGTCTTTCGGGAAAAAATTGGTTCACTGAGTTAGGCAACTTCCTCCTGCAGACAGATTTCATTACAGGATATCAAAAATATTATAGTAGTTAATATGATCACCAATATCTTTAAATCAGACAGTATTTAAATACTGGGGAGTCATCCAGTTCATGGCAGATACAAGTTTCCCAAATTCTAATTTTTGCCTGAAAACGTAGATTTTTCTATCATTAGCATCAATGTTCCATTGTTTTTCTTGATCTGACACTCTCAGTTCATTAATTTTTATGAAAAAGTCTGACAACTGTCCAAGTCAGAATAACCGTGGTTTGTCTGTCAGTCATTCTTTCAAGCAAAATGATGTTCTTGGAAAAAGTGGCTAGTTCAGCTTGCAACTCGGTGGCTCAAATATTTTCCCTTGAGATAATGTAATTATTTGGAATGCAGCAGAAATGCCATGTAGTTCTGCTTTTGTCACACAGCATGCTAAAAAGACATATACTTGAAAGATGAGACAATAAAATTAATAGTTTTACTGCTTTTTCAATGTTATGAACTGAACTGTCTCCTCTGAAAATCCATATATTGACGTCCTTACACCTAGTCCCAAAGTATATCTGTTTTTGGAGACAGGGCCTTTAAAGATAAGTTAATATGGGACCATTTGGACTGGATTAGAGTGGACCCTAATCGAGCCTGACTGGTGTCCCTATGAGAAGAGGAAATTTGGGCCCACAAAGAGGAGAGCAGAAGGGACACGCATGTACAGAGAAAAGTCCATATGAGGACACAGGGAGTAGGTGGCCCTCTCCAAGCCAAGGAGGGAGGGTTTAGGAGAAACCAGCTCTGGAGGCAACTTGATCCTGAATTTCTGTCCTCAGAACTGTGAGAAAGTAAATTTGTTGTTTAAACCACCTAGTCTGTGGTATTTGGTTATAATAGCCCCAGCCAACTAATATAGTCAATAATATTTTTAAGTGAAACTGTTTTTTCCCCCAAAAAATATAGAAATGAAGGTCGCAATGGTCACTAATACAGAACTGAGGCCATTAGCTTGATTCATGCTAAGGGACCACCAATTTTACCCATTAACGCTGTTGCACCATCAGGACCAATACTGACATAAAGAAATAGGCAAATAATGTGTTGATATTTTATGAAAATAGTTGGCCTTCATGGACTCCATGAGAATGTCTCCAGACCCCTTGAAACCAAGAACCATGCTTTGAGAACCACTGTCTTAATCTATGTGGTTTGTGTTTCCAAAGCTGCAAGGGCAGCAGTCAGTCTAGGCTTTCTCTACTGCCTCACTGTTCTCTGCTTGTTTGATGGTGATTTGCAGCTCAATTGTATCATACGCCTTGACTGATGGATGAGTAAGTGGTCAGAAGCCATTGTGAGCAATGACTTTCCTATTGTGTCCAAATGATAAAACTGACCCAGTTACCTTGGTTAGAGTCTCTAGAATCAAGGACCATGGATCTGCATGTCATCTGCCTGGGGTTTGTTCATCTTGGTGGTACTCAGTGTCTCATGCTGGATTCATGATGATGGTGGTGCTTCGGAGAGAAGGGAGGGGCTCAGGAAAGGCTCAGAGTCTGATTGCACTATATTCAGTCCCCATACTGAATAGTCCCCAGTAATACATTACTGTGGCAAAACTTCTGCCTTTTCATTAAAAACAATGTTTACTTGTTAATTGACAGGTGGTTAGAATGATACCTCAAGTTTTTAGGCAAAACCATTGAAAGAAGGAACAGACTGACATGGTTTTCATGGTTAATGGGTCAAGAAATATACTTAGCAACTGGACAGGAAATAATGGGGCCAGGCTTTTTAACTGAGATCTGTATGAAGCCCCAAGAATGGATAAAGTAGTTAAACTCCCTCAGTCAGGGGCCTCCGGCGCACTTAGGCTTCTGTTAGAACATTCTCTTAACTTCTTTATGTTGCCTACCCTGCAGAAGGAGAAGTGAGCTTGACAACCCACTGATTGGAGTTCATTGGTGCTGTATAGGGGTCTGGCACTGCCCTACCCCCACACAAATGGAAGGCTTGATTTTGAGCTATTGTCATTATCTCAGGTCTTGAAAAGCAGTGATTTTAAATGATACCACTTATGCCTATTTACTGAGTGAGAGTAATCCAAAATGTACAAGATCATCATTTGTGTTTTTCTCATTAATTTTACCTAGTAGTCAGTGATAGAGTCCACTGTTTTCTTAGAAATATGTCACATGAACACACAGTTTTAATTTGTCTAAACATCTACAGATTCAGGGTTTCTTTTTGTCTTTTTGTCTTTAGGGCCACACCCACGACATATGGAGGTTCCCAGGCTAGGGGTCCAGTCGGAGCTGTAGCTGCTGGCCTACGCCACAGCTACAGCAATGCGGGATCTGATCAGCGTCTGTAACCTACACCACAGCTCATGGCAACACCAGATCCTTAACCCACTGAGTGAGCCAGGGATCAAACCCACGTCCTCATGTATGCTAGTTGGGTTTGTTAACTGCTGAGCCACGATGAGAACTCCCAGATTCAGGTTTCTTTGAGCAGAGCACTGTCCTTAAAGAAAACATACCAATTTTCAAGAAAAATATTGTATTTCACTTTTTCTCTGATTATACTTGCCGTGGACTTCTTGGCCACTTAGAAATGAAAACTTAAAAACATTTTCTTATAAAGCTTTTGAAACATTCAAAAAGAGGCGAATAGAATCAGTATCTTGAGACTCATCATCTAGATTTAACTATTGTTAATGTTTGCCAAATTGGCTATTTCAGTCAAGTATTTAAAAATAAATTACAAGCAGTATGAAACTTCTTTCCACAAAGTCCAGCATGCATTTTTTAAAAAGAAAAATGTTTTTCTATGTAACCGTAATATCACTTCCCGACTAACAAAGTTGACAATTCCCTAAAATCTTTTACTGTTCAGTCCATGGTCAAATTTCCTAATTCTTCCAAAATGTCTTCTACAGATGGTTTTGAGAAACAAGAATCCAGGCAAAGACTATGCATTTAATATGGTCGCTAAATCTTTTCAGTTTCTTTAATATGTAACAGTTCTCCTTCCACTGCTTTCACTCTGCTGTCCTTGTGTTTTCTTTGCATCACATTGATTAATGAAGGGACTGGACTTGTCCTGTAGAATGTTGCACCTTCTGGATTTTCCTAGCTGTTTCTTTGTGGAGTCTTTTAACCTGTTCTTCTAGCTCCCTTGTCTCCTGGCAGAACTAAAGGTTGGATTAGGCTTATTTATTGGTTTATGTTTATCAGGAACACTGTGTAGGGGAGGTTGTAACCTGAGCATCATGTCAGGTCAGACATAGTGACTGATGAGGCCAAGATTGATCCCTAGGATAAGAGGGTGACAGAAAAAACTATCTTTTTGTAAAAGTTTCATATTCCCATTGCAACCAGAAGGTAATCTGAGACTCTGCAGGGAGCTCTCTTGTGGTACAGCAGGATAAAAGTCTGGTGTTGTTACTGCAGTGGCCTGGGTTGCTGCTGTGGTGTGGGTTTGATCCTTGACACAGAAGCTTCTACATGTTGTGGCAGGGCCAAAAAAAGAAAACCACTGAGATTTTGCAATGTTTTAACACTTTTTTTCTTTGGCTTGGAATATTTTTTTTCTGCGTGAGTTTTTGCATGAAGCAACGTGTTAGTTACATTTCTTCTTCCTGTAACTGTGAATGCCTCTAGTCTGCTCTACCAGAAAGAGAAGTTATAAACTCATCACTACATGCTGAAAAATTTATATCTAAAATATACAGTAAAAATTAATATTTAAAAATTTCCTCTAACAACTAAGTAACCCAAGAAAGAAGTGTTCCATTTCTGCTTAAAAATGAGAATTTCATTAAAAGTGTTATCTCTGTGAATTGTCTATTACCCTGGTAAACAGGATTTTCTGGTTTTATTTTGATTGATTTGATGTATTCTATTCTTTAAGTCATAAGCCCAGTTATTTTGGACAACCTGGTAGGAAGCCTAGGTAGCGTTTTCTTCCTCTGTGCATTACCTTTTCTCTAATAGGCTTAGAGAGAGTAATAGGACATGGTGTGCTAACTGGCGATTGTAATCCCAGGATGAAGGAATCAATCCCTATGCTCTAGGATGAAACACACGCAGGAATAGGAGAAGAGTGAAGGAGAGCCCAGGGCTGGTCAGCTCTCACATCTATAGAATTAAAATTGGTTGACCCTCTCATTGAGCAGAAATTTTTCTTAATTCCCAAGAAATATCTTTCAGAATCATATAGAGTAAGTGGGTGGGGTAAGTGATTCCTTTGCTCTGGGATGAGGAGAGAGCTTAGTGGCATTAGGTGAGAGAGAAGATTCCCTGACTCTGAAGTAGTATTTCCAGTTGGAGTAGATCTTGTGACATCTTCAAGGACCAGGTCAAGATTCATCTGCAAGAGCTCTTCCCAGCTAACTCTACCCAACGGAAATTTCTCTGCCACCATCTCTTTACTTACTTTGTGGTAAGTCAGGCCGCACTCATGAAGGGTCTGTTCTCTTCATCGCACCACTGGGTCATTTGTCCAGTTTACTTCATAGTGACCTTCTTTCTATCTCTCCTCTTTCATTTGACAGTTTTCTCATCAGAACAAGGCACATGAACTGTTAGGATTTGAGGATTCAGTGTCAGATTTTCACCTTTTGGATCTGCTTTTAGTTATGGACTTTAGAAATGCAGTATTAAAAAATATTGGACTCTGTAAGCCAGTCTATTCCAATCAGCTAAATTCAGTTCACAACAAGCACTTTCCAAACACTTGTTTTGCTTTGTACTAGGCATTGAGCTTATGAAATAAGGAAGAATTACATGGATTAGACAGAAGTGGACTTAACTTCCTGCCTCATTGTATATTAGTGTGTGGCCCAGTGCACGGGTGCACAGACGTTGTTAGTTCCATCCCTTTACTTCTTCCATGATGTTCTGTTTTACATGGCCATGAGTATGTAGGTGAAAAATGTTGGTAAAATGTGGTGAGAACATTTATTTTGATGAGTTTGTAGATATTCGTATTCTAAAACCGTTGCAGTAGACAATATGGAGTAAATCCTTAAAGAAAGGAGCTGGGGTAGCAAGCTCATGCACTATTTCTCCATTTTACTTACAGGATACCTCCCAACGCTGAGGCACACATAGCACAGCACAGTTGGGGTTTTTGAACAAATGCTTGGTACACTTCAACCTCTGTGTCCTGTAACACAATGAAATACCACATTACAATAACCCTCCTCTTCCTTTTATCTTTCCCTTGGCATTTTGCCCTCACCACCCTTTGCTGTCTAGAAGACCTTAGAAATCTTCTTTCTCTAATGCTGTGGTTGAATTCTCTAAAATTCAGTTGCAAAAATTTACAATAACATAAATCAATAGGTAAAACACTAAGAACCTGAAAAATAAATGTTCAAAGGACAGATGAAGAAAGTTCCTCATTGGTTAAGAGACCTTGAAAAATGTTTTACTCCTCTAGCAATAAAAAATGTAAAGAAAGCATTAACAAAGCAGCTTTTATTTTTTATTTTTAATATATAGTATATGTGTACACACATATCTATAAGGCATGTATATAGTCTTAGATGGATTTTATTTTATTTACTTATTTATTTTATTGGAGTATAGTTGATTTACAATGTGTATTAGTTTCTGGCATATAGCAAGTGATTCAGTTACACTGTATCTATCTGTCTGTCTATCTATCTATCATCTATCTATCTATACTTTCTCAGATTCAACAAAGTAATTTTAAAAAACAGATATTTAAGCAATGTTTTGTTAGAAAAGGTGATGTTCCAGATGCTCTGCTCAAAAGATGCTGGCAACAATGTAAATCGTTATATTATTATTGGAAGTCAATTTGTTACTATCAAGGGGCTGAAAATATTCATACTAGTTTGAGCAAATATTTCCACTTTGGGGAATTTACTGTGAGAAAATACTATATATGTGCAAATAAAAGTTGAAATTTATTATCCTCAGAGATGAAAGAATCCGCTTATATTTGATTCTTTGCAACTATTATAAAAGGCAGTATTACAGTGCTTTCATGTAATTCTTTGATTTTGCACACTTAAGTACAACTAGTAAAGACATATTTACCAGGAATGATTTTTTTTACCATTATTTTTTTTCAATTTCCTAATGAATTTTGTTTCAGTTATAGGTGTACAAAAATCATCACAAGTCAATTTGGTAGCATTTGCGTTCCAAACCCTCAGTGCATCCCCCCACCCCCCAGATTTTTTTTTTTTTTTTGTCTTTTGTCTTTTTAGGGCCACACCCGTGGCACATGGAAGTTCCCAGGCTAGGGGCTGAATCAGAGCTGTAGCTGCCAGCCTACGCCACAGCTACAGCAAGGCGGGATCTGGGCTGTGTCTGCAACCTACACTGTAGCAACCCAGGATCCTTAACCCACTGAGCAAGGCCAGGGGTCGAACCCATGTCCTCATGGGTACTAGTTGGGTCCGTTTAACCACTGAGCCACAATGGGAACTTCCTACCAGGGATGACCTTAATCAAAGCTGGTTCTAGGACACTTCTGGAAGTCAGCTGATGAGATCAGTGAAATTTAACAAAAATGTAGTAACTATTCTTGGGATTCTGCTTTTAAAATTATGCCTTCAATACTGTTTAAAATAAGTCTTCTAAAGTAAATGTTTTGTAGTTGAGGTCATGAATATTCACTTGCAGGCTAAATGGCAAAGTAATAGTTGTAATATTTTGTGAACTAGTATTTGGTTTAGAAATGTTTTGGTGATAACTTCATATGTGGATTCCCAGTGTGCTTGACACAAACCATGTAGACGCATCTGAATTTGACATGCTTGGAAAAACGTTTTGAGATAAAAAAAGCAACTAAACTGCTGAGAGATACATTGGCTTGAGATGCTAGTAAAGAAATTGAGGAAAAATTTATAAAACATGAGAATGTAAAAAAAAAATCATTCCAAAATTAATAATTTATATAATATGTAATTTAAAATACGTATATGTGGTGTTCCTGTTGTGGCTCAGTGGTTAACGAATCCGACTAAGAACCATGAGGTGATGGGTTCGATCCCTGGCCTTGCTCAGTGGGTTAAGGATCCGCGCATTGCTGTGAGCTGTGGTGTAGGCTGCAGACGTGGCTCGGATCCCATGTTGCTGTGGCTGTGGCTGTGGCCGTGGCTGTGGTGGAGGCCGGCGGCTACAGCTTGGATTGGACCCCTAGCCTGGGGACCTCCATATGCTGCGGGTGTGGCCCTAGAAAAAGCAAAAAGACAAAAAAAAAAAGTATATGTAAGTACATTAACATATTAAACATCTTAAACTAGAATTTGATAATTTTTCTACAACCTAATATGTTCAAGTTGGCAAAACCTTTCATTTTATTTTATTTTATCTATTTATTTTATTTTATTTGTTTTTTGGCTCTGCCCTGGCATGTGGAAGTTCCTGGAGCAGGGATTGAACCTGAGCCTCAACAACAACCTTAGTTGCTGCAGTGACAATGCCAGATACTTATTCCACTGCACTGCAAGGGAATTCTAAGACCCTTCATTTTAAATCTTCTAGTTGAGGGAAAGTGGGGACGCACTTCAGATCACATATATACAAATATATACACATATATAAGTATGTTATGTATATATAGCTTTATATTTATATATATAAAGTTTTCTTCATATATACATGTCATAATTTTAAATAATCAAAGTGTCACATATAGATATATTCTGTAAAGCTATTTTTACAATAGAAGTACAGAAGCTGCTCAAATTCTCCTTTGTACGAGAACTGATTAAATCACAACATGTTCCTAGGATACAGTATTAATGTAGGTCATTAAAAATACTGATTAGTAAAAGTATCTAATAGCATATGGAATTGATCTTCTAATGTAAAAAAGATGAAATACATATATGGGATGCGACGACATACACAGAGTGTGTAATAATCCATATAATGAAAAAGAAAACTGGGAAGGAATATACCCAAATAGTGACTGTAGTTCTTTTTGGTGTCAGTTGAGTTTTTTCTGACATAGAATACTGTAATGAATTTTGGGAGGAAAGATGTCAGGTCCTTGAATTCTGGCTGCCAAACATGCAGGCAATCGTTCCAGTGTAGTTGTCCTGAACTCACACTCTAACAAGGATGTTTATTTCTTGGCTGAGCAACGTCAACCGCGCAAAGCTATTCCTGCTATTAAAATTAAATCACACATAATTTAACATAATTTTTTTTTTTACTGGCTCCAATACTGGCCTCTTCCTGAACCTGGGAAGAGAGCTTCCCACCCAGAGACTCTGGACCCTCCTTGTCTCATCCACACTGAGCTCCAAACAAAGAAGATATTTACAAAATTCGCTTTGGGCGGTGTCCTCAAACTTTGAAAATTCTGCCACGGTTGCTTTAGTCTTTAGCTTATGGTTGTCATGTCTGTTAAAACATGGTGTTCCCTTCCTCTTACCCCAACCTCAGAAAACCTAAAGCCTTCATTGATTTCCATTGTTCGCTATTAGTATGAACTGGTTTTGGGTCATTTCTTGATACCAGGTTTTGATGCGAATGGAATAAAAGTATATGAGGTGATGAATAGGTGAAGAATAGGTGAAGTATATGAGGTGAAGAATAGGTGAAGAATCCATGGAAAGGGTCCTGAGAGATGAGAATGAGGAGCCATGGAGGACCTGCTTATAGTTTGCAGAGAGTTGGCCACTGGCAGCCTCTTTTAGCTATTGCCAAGATGTTGGATCATTCCAGCCGCAACAAAGCACGTTTTTTATTTTTATTTTTGGATTGAAACCATAGGAATTAAAGATTCTGTACTCCACGAATTCTCATACTTTCTTTCAGAGATGAAGAAAATACTCATCTTAATACTGTCCTTTTTATTTTCTGGGAAGATAAGGTTAATATCAAACAAATGATAAATCCTCTGCGTTCACAACAGTATTTTCCCTGGTATTAAATTCTTTGTGTTTTTCCTTGTAGTTGGTCTTTGTGCTTTCTGTTTTTCTTAGCTTTCCCAATTAGGCGGTCCACAAAGGAGCCATTTTATTAGGGGAACAAAGGCAGTAAGAGAAATCTACAGACTTTGGGAAAGCCAAGGTACAATCTCTTAGAGACAGTTGTATTATGAGGGATCCTTACAAGGCCTGGCACCGACTGGCAATAACATTCTGATGAGCAGCCCTAAGCCCCATTGTCGCGCATACGGAGAAGGAAAGGTCCTGATGCTTATGACTTTGAAAGCTTGTCCAGTGTGTGATCATCACATGGATTCAGAGAGCGGGATGGGCAAGGTCAGCAATTTAGGGAGGCATTCTGTCCAAGCTTTGGATACATTTGCAGGCTTTCCTAAAGTAAATGTAAAGTTGTAATACCTGCTTTCCAATAATTCCCTTTACTCTCAGCCTCTTAAATGTAGTTTTAAGTCAGCCTTCTCCATTCCCAGCAGGAAGCAGTAAATCCCTGAAGATGCTCAGGAGAATGTCTCCCAGTCTCTCTCTTTGGGCAGGTGGTAGATGATTGATGAGGTCAGAAATATGGGAATTTCTGAGAGGCTGATTCTCACGCCCTGCCCTGGTGGGTGCTTCCTGGGTAGTTGGCGGTTGTGCCCCACATCTGTTGCGAACTGGCCCAAAGCCAGCAGCTCTTGTTCTCTGAATAGGAAAGGAACTCAGGTGTGGGGTGTCAGGGGTACAGGAACCACAGGATGTGGGCCTTCTGGGTCTCTGGTGCCTCATAAGGAAGATACATTTGTTGGGTGAGGCAGGTGGTGAGAAACCTGAGTCAGCAGTGGACATGAGCAGTTTCCCAGCATCCAGGTCCCATCCATCCCACCACTTTCCACCTTTGTCTTAGAAAATGGGCTTTTCCAGATTTATTAGCCAATCTGCATGGTCAGCTCTGACTTCTCCAGTTAGCGTGATGGCATTGACTTGCTGATCAAGGATATCCTCCTCCAGAAGTGGTGAAGACCAGATGGCTTGGGATATAGAAGCCAAAAAACAATGGCAGAACCATCCTAACCTCTTGTGGCAAATGCTCTATCAGAGAGAAAACCACTGTAGGAAAAAAGTTTCTCTGCTCTTTTCTCCTGGAAATAGAGGTCAATAACTCCTGGTACAAAATTGTCTTCCCTCCACACATTCATTCTGCCCTGATAATTGAGTTAATTAGTGTATGTAGGATGGAGTCTCAGTTTTCATCACTGAAATCTCTGTAAGCAGAACAATGTATAGGAAGTGGGAGAAATATATTGGATTGTAAGCATAGGGTGGTTAGAGACTTGCTTTATACATGGCCCTTGGAGTTTTTGCTTTGGAGAGGGGAAGATTTTACTCTGGAGTCAGATTCACTTACTTTACTTAAAAAAAATTTTTTTTGTTAAAGTGTAGTTGATTTATAATATTATGTCAATTTCTGCTGTACAGAAAAGTGATCCAGTCATACACATATATAAATTCTTTTTCTAATATTATCTTTCATCAAGTTCTATCTCAAGTGATTGGCTATAGTTTCCTGTGTTAGATCCATTCTAAGTGTACTAGTTTGCCTCTATTAATCCCAAACTCCCAGTCCATCCCACTCCCTCTCCCTCCCCTTGACAACCATAAGTCTGTTCTCCATGTCCGTGAATTTTTCTCTGTTCTGTATATAGGTTCATTTGTACTATGTTTTAGATTCCACATATAAGTGGTATATGGCAGTTGTCTTTTTTTTTAATGATTTTTATTTTTCCATTATAGTTGGTTTTTTTTAAATGATTTTTATTTTTCCATTATAGTTGGTTTTCTGTCAGTTTTCTACTGTACAGCAAAGTGACCCAGTCATACATATGTATATATGTGTGTGTGTGTGTGTGTGTGTGTATATTCTTTTTCTCACATTATCCTCCATCATGCACTATCACAAGTGGATATAAATAGTTCCCAGTGCTCCGTTGCTTATCCATTCCAAATGCCCTGGTTTGCATCTACTAACTCCAGATTCCCAGTCCATCCCACTTCCTCCCCCTTGGCAACCACAAGTCTATTCTCCAAGTCCATGAGTTTCTTTTCTGTGGAAAAGTTTATTTGTGCTGTATATTAGATTCCAGATATAAGTAATATCACGTCTTTCTCTTTCTGACTTACTTCATTTAGTATGAGAGTTTCTAGTTACATCCATGTTGACCATTCTGACTGGTGTGAGGTAGTACCTCATAGTCATTTTGATTTGCATTTCTCTAATAATTAATGATGTTGAGCATTTTTTCCTGTGCTTGTTGACAATCTGTATATCTTCTTTGGAGAAATGTTTGTTCAGGTCTTTTGCCCATTTTTCAATTGGGTTGTTGGTTTTTTTTTGCTGTTGAGTTGTATAAGTTGTTTGTATATTTGAGAGATTAAGCCCTTGTCAGTTGCATCATTTGAGACTATTTTCTCCCATGCTGTAGGTTTTTTTTTTTTTTTTTTATGGTTTCCTTTGCTGTGCAAAGCTTGTCAGTTTGATTAGGTCCCATTGGCTTATTTTTGCTTTTATTTTTGTTGCCTTGGGAGACTGACCTGAGAAAACATTTGTACAGTTGATGTCAGAGAATGTTTTTCCTATGTTCTCTTCTAGGATTTTGATATGTCCTGTCTTATGTTTAAGTCTTTAAGCCATTTCGAGTTTATTTTTGTTCATGGTGTGAGGGTGTGTTCCAGCTTCATTGATTTACATGTGGCTGTCCAGTTTTCCCAGCACCACTTGCTGAAGGGACTGTCTTTTCCCCATTTTATGTTCTTGCTTCCTTTGTTGAAGATTAATTGACTATAGGTGTCTGGGTTTATTTCTGGGTTCTCTATGCTATTCCATTGGTCTGCATGTCTGTTTTGGTACCAGTACCACACTGCCTTGATTATTGTAGCTTTGTAATATTGTCTGAAATCTGGGAGAGTTATGCCTCCTGCCTTTTTTTTTTTTCTTTTCTTCTTTCCCCTCAGGATTGCTTTAGCAATTCTGGATCTTTTGTGGTTCCATATAAATTTTTGGATTGTTTGTTGTAGTTCTGTGAAAATGTCATTGGTAATTTAATAGGGATTGCATTGAATCTGTAGATTGCTTTGGATAGTATGGCCATTTTTACAATGTTAATTCTTCCAACCCAGGAGCATGGAATATCTTTCCATTTCTTTGAGTCCTCTTTAATTTCCTTGATTAATGTTTTATAGTTCTCAGCATATACGCCTTTAACCTCCTTGATCAGGTTTATTCCTAGGTATTTAATTTTTGAGGGGTGTGATTTTAAAACGTATTGTATTTTTATATTCTTTTTCTCATATTTCATTGTTAGTATGCAGAAATGCAACCAACCTCTGAATGTTAATCTTGTATCCTGCTACTTTGCTGAATTGTTGATCAGTTTGAGTAGTTTTTGTGTGGAGTCCTTAGGGTTTTCTATATGTAGTATCATGTCATCTGCATAGAGTGACAATTTTACCTCTTCTCTTCCAATTTGGATACCTTTTATTTCTTTTGTTTGTCTGATTGCTGTGGCTAGGACTTACAATACTATGTTGAATAAAAGTGGTGAGAGCGGGCATCCATGTCTTGTTCCAGATTTTAGTGGGAAGGCTTTCAGTTTTCTCCACTGAGTATTATATTTGCTGTGGGTTTGTCATAAATGGCTTTTATTACGTTAAGGTGTATTCCTTCTATACCCACTTTGGTAAGAGTTTTTATCATGAATGGATGTTGGACTTTGTCAAATCTTTTTTCTGCATCTATTGAAATGATCATGTGGTTTTTGACTCTTGTTAATGTGGTGTAGGATGTTGATTGATTTGCATATGTTGAACAATCCTTGTGAAACTTGGTTGTGGTGTATGATATTTTTATATGTTGTTGGATTTGGTTGGCTAAATTTTGTTGAGAATTTTTGCATCTATATTCATCAAAAATATTGGCATATAATTTTCATTTTTGGTAGTATCTTTGTCTGGTTTTGGTATTAGGGTGATGGTGGCTCCACAGAATGTCTTTGGGAGTATTTCTTCTTCTTCAACCTTTTGGAAAAGTTTAAGAAAGATGGGTATAATTTCTTTGTATGTTTGATAGAATTCACCCCTGAAGCCATCTGGTCCTGGACTTTTGTTTGTAGGGAGTGCTTTTGTTACATACTCATTTTCATTTCAAATGATCAGTCTGTTTAGTTGATCTATTTCTTCTTGATTCAGTTTTGGCAGGCTGTCAGTCTCTAGAAAGTTGTCCATTTCTTCTGTGTTGTCAAATTTGTTGGCATATAATTGTTCATAGTATTCTCTTATGGTTTTTTGTATTTCTGCAATATCCATTGAGATTTCTCCTTTTTCATTTCTTATTTTGCTTATTTGGGTTCTTTCTCTCCTCTTCTTGCTGAGTCTGGCTAGAGGTTTGTCAGTTTTGTTTACTCTTTCAAAGAACCAGCTCTTGGTTTTACTGATTTTTTTCTATTGTTTTTTGAATCTCTATTTTATTAGTTTCCTCTCTGATCTTTATGATTTCCTGCCTTCTGCTGACTTTAAGTTTTGGTTGTTCTTCTTTTTCTAATTTTTTTAGGTGGTGGGTCGTGTAGTTTTGATTTGCATTTCTCTAATAATCAGTGATGTTGAGCATTTTTTATGTGCCTGTTGGCCATCCATTTATCTTCTTTGGAGAGATGTCTGTTTCTGTCTTCTGCCCCCCTCCCTTTTTTTTCGCTGTTGAGGTGTGTGAATTGTTGGTATATTTTGGAGATTAAGCCTTTTTTGGCTGCATCATTTCCAACTATTTTCTGTAGGTTGTCCTTTCTTTTCTTTCTTTCTTTCTTTCTTTCTTTCCTTCCTCCCTCCCTCCCTCCCTTCTTTCTCTCTTTCTTTCTTTCTTTCTTTCTTTCTTTCTTTCTTTCTTTCTTTCTTTCTTTCTTTCTTTTGTAGTTTCCATTCCTGTGCAAAAGTTTGTAAGTTTGATTAGGTCCCATTGGTTTATTTTTGCTTTTATTTCTATTGCTTTGGGAGACTGACCCAAGAAAATATTTGTACAGCTGATGTCAGAGAATGTTTTGCCAATGTTCTCTTCTAGTAAGTTTTGGTCTTATTCACTTACTTTATTTTGAGTCAGAGGACTAGCAAAGACTATATTGACTTGGTCCTTATATTTGAGTACATTTGATCTGCCATAAATACATAGTAAAATGAAGTGTGATGTCAGAGAACCCAAGCAGACCAGAGAATCAGAGTTGTCTAGGGTGACAATGCTTCTTTCTAGAAGACATCTGACCTGGACAGCTCCCATTACAGTCCATAGAACTCATGCATCTAAGCCTTGACCTGGAACTTCATAGATTTATAGATCACGTAAACCTGAGATTCCCATTCTGAACCTTTAGAGGAGTCATATGGAGAGAGCTCACGTTTTTTCCAGTGGCGAATTACAGTGATGAAGTAGCTGGACCTGGATTTAGGCAGAAACTTCCCAGACTTTTTGAGCCAGGCCCCCTCAAGTGTCATAATATCAGTAGAGTCTAGACTCAGTCCCCAAATGCTGCTCTGGGAACTGATCTCTTAGAAGAATGTCCACAAATGGCTCAATGTGATGCTAACTTTTCAGTCCTGCATGGGTAGGGGTAGGGCTGAGAAGCAAAGGGCAGGAGTAGAAAGGGACCTGATTTGAATCATTTCCTTGTTGAGATGCAAATGATCTGGGAAGTTATTGTTTGAAGGTTAAATCTCAGGGTCAGGGAGGCTGGAAGGAAGAACTGAGAGGTGGAAAGTTTGTAGACCATCAACACTGTGAGTAAATTTCAAAGAAGAAATCATGATTTTATAAGGTAGAGGACCAAGGGTCAAGGGTAGAGAAAGACATTGAGGAATGAACCCTGCAGAAGACACCCAGTGAGTAACTGGGTTGGAAAAATGATATAGAAAGGATGTTTTATGGTTGCTGAACTCCCTGAAGAAGTCCAGGTTGAACTTTTAGCTCCTGCTAGGTAGCTGGGATAACATAGAAATGGAAGAGGAAATCTCTCCATAGGGTATCTGAAGAAATTTTTTAAAAAGTACCTCCATAGTACTTTGTTTCTCTTTGTTTCTCTTTCTCTTTGTTTCTTCTGCCTCCATAGGGTATCTGAAGAAATTAAAAAAAATTAACTTGTACACTGACCTTGTGAAGGAAATGAGAAAGTATAGGAGATCTCTTCTGGAGTTAGGTTTGGAAAGGAAACACTAGAAAATACAAAAAAAATTAGCATTTACAGGAAAAGAAGAAATTCCTTACTTAGCGAATGGTCAGATTTAACACAGTTTGGAATATAAATATTCCATCAGACTGTTTGTAACATTTTAGTGAACTTGGTTCTGGATGTCTTGTGTGAAGTAAAAGTGGCAGCTGGTATTTTGTGGGAGTTCAATCAGTGACATATGGGAAAACTAGTCTATCACAGTCATGGTAGCCAGGCTGAAGAACTCACAGGGAAATTCCACTTTTGCCCCTGCAATTTCTGTAGAGCTCTCTAGGGTTTTGAAGCACTGTGCTCCAGTCCACCCACAGTGATACAGAGCTTTACAAAAACCTCCCCTTGGTTTTGTCCTATCTGGCTTCTGGGAACAATCACTGCAGGATTTTTCTCCAGCAAAATCAGGCTCTTGTCCTTAGGTCAGGGCAGCCTTGCCCTGTGCTTTTCTCTTTGTTTCTTCTGCCCTGCTGCCTAGATCTGCTCTGTTTTTAATACTAGAATGGACTTTCAGAAATAATGACATCTCCTTCCACCTGTGCTTTCTGGCTAGTCTACTCTCAGATGGGTTCCCACAGAGGAATTTGTCAGTCCAAATATCTTGACTGGATTCTACAAGTTGTAGGTAGGCAGAAAATGTTTGTAGTCAATGCAGTTTCTCCTTGAATACAATCAATATCTTAAACTCATCGCCTATTTTTTTTTTCTTCCTTTTTTTCTTTTTTTGTCTTTTCAGGGCCACACTCGTGGCATATGGAAGTTCCCAGGCTAGGGGTCTAATCAGAGCTGTAGCTGCTGGCCTACGCCACACCACAGCAACGCAGGATCCGAGCCACGTCTGCAACCTACACCACAGCTCACAGCAACGCCGGATCCTTAACCCACTGAGTGAGGCCAGGGATCCAACCCACAACCTCATGGTTCCTAGTCGGATTCGTTAACCACTGAGCCACGATGGGATCTCCTCATCGCCTATTTCTGTTAATCATTAATGTTCACTATATTTGCTATTTATTTTGGTCAAATATTTAAAAATAAATTACACACATCATGACAATTCTTTGCTGAACACTTCAGCATGCATTTTTTTAAAAACAAAAATATTTTGTATATAACTCTAACACCACTTCCCACTTAAAGTTAACAATTCCCTAAAACCATTTAATAGCCCATCTGTTTCAAATTTCCTAATTCTTCCAAAAGTATTTTACAGATAGATGTTTAAAAAATTTTTTTTAATCTTGAAAATTTATTTACTTCTCTATTTAGGCTGTTCTTGTGGCGTGCAGAATTTCCCGGGTCAGTGACCCGAGCCCCAGCAGTGACAATAATGGATCCTTAACCCCTTGTACCACCAGGGAACTCCTACAGATGGTTTATAAAAAGCAGAGTCCAATCAAAGACTATGATTTAATTAGGTTGCTATATCTTTGAAGTTTCTTTAATCTGTACATGTTATCCTTCCACTACTTTCCCTCCACTCTACCTGTGTTTTCTTTTTATCACATTGAATACTGAAGGGACTGGACTTGTCCTGTAGAATGTTGCACCTTCTGGATTTGTCTAGTTGTTTCTTTGTGGAATCCTTTAACTCGTAATTCTAGCTCCCTTGTCTCCTGCTAGAACTAAAAGGTTGGATTAGGCTCATTTATTGGTTTATGTTTATCAGGAACACTCTGTAGGGGAGGCTGTGTCCTGAGCATCAATGTCAGGTCAGACATAGTGACTGATGAGGCCAAGATTGATCTCTAGGATAAGAGGGTGACAGGAAAATCTATCCTTTGTCAACTTTCATATTCCCATTGCAACTAGCAAGTAATCTGAGCCTTTGCAATGTTTTAATACTTTTCCTTTAGCTTGGAGTAATTTTTTCTGCATGATGTTTTGCCTGAAACCAGAAGCTAGCACATTTCTTCTTCCTGTAACTGAATGCCTCCATTCCACTATAACAGAATGAGATGTGTTTAAACTCATTAGTCTTTGCGGAAACATTAATATCTAAAAGCCTCTGCTCTTTTAGGAATTAAATAACCTAAGGAAGACAGGTTTCAATTCTGTTCTAAAAATGAGAATGTCATTAAAATTGTTTGATTTGTGAATCATTTATATTCCCTGAAAATGGGCTTCTCTCATTTTATTTTGATTGAGTTGATGTATTCTATCCGTTAAGTCGTATGCCCAGTTATTTTTGGACAACCTGAGAGGAAGCCTAGGTAGCGTTTCCCCCTCCACACACTGCTTTTTCTCTTACTGACTTACAAAGGGCAATTGGACGCGGTGTGCTAACTGGTGATCGTAATCCCAGGATGAGGGACCAACCCCTGTGCTCTAGGATCAAACACATGAAGGAACAGAAGAATGAACGAGTGCCTAGGGCAGATCGGCTCTCACATCTGTGGTATTAACATTGATTTACTCTCTCATTGAGCAGAAATTTTTCTTAGTTCCTAGCATTTATCTTTCAGAAACACGTAGAATGGAGTTCCCGTCGTGGTGCAGCGAAGTTGAATCCGACTAGAATCCGTGATGATGTGGGTTCGATACCTGGCCTTGCTCAGTGGGTTAAGGATCCAGAGCTTCCATGAGCTGTGGTGTAGGTTGCAGACGTGGCTCGGATCCTCCATTGCTGTGGCTGTGGCTGTGGCCAGCAGCTGTACCTACGATTTGACTGGTATCCTATGCCATGGTTGCGGCGCTAAAAAAGAAAAAAGAGAAAGAAAAAAAAAGCAAAGCAAAAAAATAAAAAAAGAAACACACAGAGTAAATGGGTGGGGATAAGTGATTCCTTTGCTCTGGGATGAGGAAAGAGTTTAGTGGCATTAAGTCAGAGAGAAGATTCCTTGACTCTGAAATAATATTTCCAGCTAGAGTAGGTCCTGTGACATCTTCAAGGACCAAATCAAGATTTATCTGCAAGAGCTCTTCCCAGAAAACTCTACCCAACAGAAATTTGGGTAGTTTGCTGGGAAGAGCTCTTGCAGATAAATGCCACCTTCTATTTACTTACTTTGTGATAAGTCAAGTTGTACTCATGAAGGGTCTCTTTTCCTCATTGCACCACTGGGTCATTTGTCCAGTCTACTTCATAATGACCTATTAGCTATCTCTGCTGCTTCTTTCGACAGTTTTCTCATCAGAACAAGGTACACAATCTTTATGATTTTGGGATTTAATGTCAGATTTTTACCTTTTGTATCTACTTCTAGTTATAGCCTTAAAATTCATTATTTAAAGAAATTTGGAATCTGTACACATGTCCATTCTGATTCGATGAAAGTCAATTCACAGCAAGCACTTTACAAGCACTTGCTTTGTTTTGTACTGGACATTGAGCTAATGAAAGAAGGAATTACGTAAATTAGAGAGAAATGGACTCAACTTCTTGCCTCATCATATACTAGCATGTGACCCAGTACACAGACACGATCATCCTTATTTCCATCCCTTTACTTCTTCCATGATATTCTTTTTTACATATCCATTGATATATTCAGTAAATGTTGATAAAATGTGGTGAGATTATTTATTTTGGTGAGTTTGGTTATACTTGTTCACAGTCTCAAACTATTGCAGTAGATAATGTGGAGTAAATCCCTAAGGGGTTGGGGCAGGTGGGTGGTAGGCTCATATATTATTTCCCCGTTTTATTTACAGGATGCCTCCAATGCTGAGACATACATAGCGCAGCATAGCAGGGGTTTTTGAACAAGTGCTTAGTACACTTCATCCTCTGTGGAATGTAGTCACAGTAAAACACTGCAGTACAATAACCCTCCTATTCCTTTTTACCCTTTCTTTGGCATTTTGCCCTCACCATACTTTGTCATCTAGAAGAATTTAGAAATCTTTCTTCAATGCTGTTATTGTGGATAAATACAATAAAACTCAGAGGCACAAAGTTATAACATCGCACAAACCAATACGTAAAACATTAAGAATCTAGAAAATAAGTGGGCAAAGAACAAATGAAGAAAGTCACCCTTTGGTTAACAAACTTTGAAAAATGTTTTACCCCTCTGGCAATAAAAAATGTAAATAAAGCATTAACAACCAACTTTTCTCTTTTTTGTCTTTTTTTTGGCTGCACCCGCGTCATTTGGAGGTTCCCAGGAGAGATATCTGATTGGAGCTGTAGCCACCGGCCTACGCCACAGCCACTTCAGATCCGAGCTGCGTCTGTGACCACAGCTCATGGCAACGCTGGATTCTCAACCCACTGAGCAAGGCCAGGGATCAAACCCTCAATCTCATGTTTCCTAGTCGGATTTGTTTCCGTTGCACCATGACAGAAACTCCAACAACCAACTTTTAAAAACAAATATTTAAGGGAGATTGGATTAAGATGGCGGAATAGAAGGACTGCAGCTCAACTTCTCTCCCAAATAACAGCAAAACTACAAACAAATGCCGAGCAACCTTCAACCAAATGGACTGTAAACTTCCAAAAAAGATACTCTGCTCCAGAAGACACAGCGGAGACCACATCAAGAGGTAGGAGGGGCAATTACGCGATAGAAGCAACCCCATACCTCCCGGGTGGGAAGCCCCACAGACTGGAAAGTAACTGCATCACAGAGACTCAGCTACAGGACTGAGAGTTCTGAGCCTCATGTCAAAACCCCACGCCTGGGGATCAGGCACAGGGAGAAAGAGCCCCCGGAGCATCTGGCATTGAAGGCCGGAGGGGCTTGTGTGCAGGAGCTCCACAGGACTGGGGGAAACAGAGACCCCACTCTTGAAAGGCACACACAGACTTTCATGTGCACTGGGTCCCAGGGCAAAGCAGTCTCCAGAGGAATCTGGGTGGAACCTGACTGTAATTCCTGGAGGATCTCCTGGGAAAACAGGGGTGACTGTGCCTTGTTCTGGGGGAAGGGCATTGGAGGTGAAGCTCTCGGGAACATTCAGCAGCCTGCATTTCTCTGGAGGTGGCCATTTCTGGGAAAATCTGGTCCCTCCCATCAGCGCTGAGAAGCCCCAGGCCAAACAACAATTCAGGTGAGATCTCAGCCCCACCCATCAGTAAACAGGCTGCCTAAAGACCCCTCAGGCACACAGCCAGCCTCTAATCTCATCCAGAAACAAAGCCCCATCCATCAGAGGGAGAGATATCAACCCCACCTACCAGTGAGCAGGTATCACTCCCTCCCATCAGGAAGCCTACAGCAAGCCCCCTCCATACCAACTTTAGCCACAGGGGAGGCAAACACCTGAACTAAGAGAGGCTACAACTTTATTGTCGACACAAAGGTCACCACACCAAAAACCTACAAAAATGAAAAGACAGAAAACTCTAACTCAGAAAAGGGAGAAAGAGAAAAG
>PVHT021183630.1:2396393-2413414 GCA_004024745.2 Catagonus wagneri
TAGCCAGGTCATGGAAACAACCTAAATGCCCATCGACAGAAGACTGGATAGGGAAGATATGGTACATACACACAATGGAATGTTACTCAGCCATTAAAAGGAACGAATTACCAACATTTATAGCAGCATGGATGGACTTAGAAATTATCATGCGAAGTGAAACCAGTCAGACAATTAGACAGCAACACCCAATGCTACCACTTACATGTGGAAACTAAAAAGACACAATGAACCTTCTTATAGAACAGACAATGACTCACAGACTTTGGAAAACCTTGGTTTTTCAAATAAGACAATCTGGGGGGTGGGAGGATGCACTGGGGGTTTGGGATACAAAATCTGTAAAATTGACTTGTGATGATTTATGTACACCTATAACTGAAATAAAATCCATTAAGAGAAAACAAAAAACAAAAAACAAATATTTAAGCAATTTTGACAGAAAAGATGATGTTCCTGATGCTTGCGAGATGTTAGTAACAATGTAATTGTTATATTTTTATTGGAAATCAATTTGTTAATATCAAGAGGGTGAAAATATTCATACTAGTTTGAGCAAATATCTCCACTTTGGGGAATTTTCTGTGAGAAAAGACAATATATGTTTGAATATAAAGTGAGTCTTATTATATTCAGAGAAGGGAGAATCCCCTTATATTTGATTCTTTGCAAAAACTACCAAAAGCAATATTAAAATGCTTTCACACAATTCTGTGATTTTCCACAGGTAAGTACAGTTTAGTGAAGACACATTCACTTCTAATGATCTTAATCAATGCTAGTTCATGGATACTTCTGGAAGTTAGCTGATGAGATTAGTGAAAAAAGATGGGTGTAATTTAACAAAAAGTAGCTATTCTTGGGATTATTACTTTGAAATTATGTGTTCAGTATTATTTAAATAAATCTTTTAAAGTAAATATTTTATTGTCGAGGTCATGTATATTCACTTACAGGATAAATGGCAAAGCAATAGTTGTTATGTTTTAGTGATAAGTTCATGTATGGATCCCCAGTGTGCTTGACTCAAACAATGTGGACACAGGTGAGTTTGATATGCCTGGAAAAGTGTTTCAAGATAAAAGAAAACATCTCTACTGATGATAAACACATAGGTTTATGATGCTAGTAAAGGCTATGAAATAAATTTTATGAATCATGAGATTTAAAAAAGCCAATATTTCAAAATTAATAATCTATAGAGAGTTACCTGGTGGCTCTGTGGGTTAAGGATGCAGTATCGTCACTGCTGTGTCTCGGGTTGCTACTATGGCGCTGATTCTATCCCTGGCCTGGGAACTTCCACATGCTGCAGGTGGAGCCACAGAAATACAATCCAAAATTAATTTTAATTTATAGAATTTGTGGCTTAAAATATGTATGTGTAACTAAATTAATATAGTAAACATTTTAAAGCAGAATTTGATAATTTTATCTACATTTAATATATTAACATATTCAAGTTGGCAAAACTTTTCATTTTAAATCATGCTTTTTTTATTATTTTGTCTTTTTGTCTTTTCTAGGGCCGCACCCGTGGCATATGGAGGTTCCCAGGCTAGGGGTCTAATAGGAGCTGTAGCCGCCCGCTGACGCCATAACCACAGCAACGCAGGATCTGAGCCGCATCTGCAATCTACACCACAGCTCACAGCAACGCCAGATCCTTAATCCACTGAGCAATGCCAGGGATCGAACCCGCAACCTCATGGTTCCTAGTCAGATTCATTAACCTCTGATCCACGACGGGAACTTCTAAATCTTCTGATTGAGGGCAAAGTGGAGACTCACTTCAGATCATATATTTATATATATATATACACACATATATATGTTATGTTTATGTAGTTATATACATATAAAGTTTTCCTTGCATGTACAGTCATAATATTTTTAATTATTTATTTATTTATTGTAGTTCATTGGTGCTTGTGTAGGAGTCTGGCCTTGCCCCACCCTCAACACAAATGGAATTCTTGATTTTGAGCTATTATCATTATCTCAGATCTTGAAAGGCAGTGATTTTTTTGTTTGTTTTTAGGGCCTTACTCATGGCATATGGAAATTCCCAACTAGGGGCTGAATCAGAGCTGCAGCTTCCAGTCTACACCACAGCCACAGCAACACCAGACCTGAACTGCATCTGTGACCTATAGCGCAGCTCGTGACAATGCCAGATCCTTAACCCACTGAGTGAGGCCAGGGATCGAATCCCATCCTCATGGAGGCTAGCAGAGTTCATTAATGCTGAGCTGCAATGGGACTCCCCAGTCATAATTTTAAGTAATGAAAGAGTTACACCTGGATATATTCATTATAGCAATTTTTACAATAGGAGAAATGTAGAAGTTACCCAAATTCTCCATCATATGAGAACTGATTAAACCATAACATGTTCCTAGATACAGTATTAATGTAGGTCATTAAACATACTGATTAGTAGGAGTTCCCTGGTGGCTCAGCAGGTTAAGTTTCCAGCCCTGTCACTGTAGCGGCTCAGGTTGCGGCTGTATTGCAGGTTCAGTCTCTGGGCCTGAAACTTCCACATGCTATGGGCATGGCCATAACTGTGAAAGCCTGTCCAGTGTATGATCACCATGTGGATGGGCAAGGTCAGTGATCTAGGAAGGATTCTGTCCAAGCTTTGGATAGATTTGCAGGTGATCCTAAAGTACATGTAAAATTGTAATATCTGCTTTCCAATAATTCCAGCTCTCATCCTCTTAAACTTAGTTGTAACTCAGCCTTGTCCATTCCAAGCAGGAAGGAGTTAATCCCTGAAGATGCTCAGGAGAAAGTCTCCCAGTCTCTCTCTTTGGGCAGGTGGTAGAGAATTGATAGGGTTGGAAGTATGGGAATTTCTGAGAGGCTGATTCTCATGCCCTGCCCTGGTGGGTGCTTCCTGGGTCGCTGTGGTTGTGCCCCACATCTGTTGTGAACTGGCCCAAAGCCAGCAGCTCTTGTTCTCTGAATAGGAAAGGAACTCAGGTGTGGGGTGTCAGAGGGTACAGGAAGCCCAGGATGTGGACCTTCTGGGTCTCTGTTGCCTCAGAAGGAAAACACGTTGGTCAGAAACTTGAGTGAGCAGCAGATATGAGCAGTTTCCCAGCATCCAGTTCCCACCCATCCCACCACTTTCCACCTCTGTCTTAGAATATGGGCTTTTCCAGGTTTATTACCCAATCTGCATAGTCAGCTCTGACTTCTTGGGTCAGTGTAATGGCATCAAATATGTTGAGCAAGGATATCCTCCTCCAGAGGGGGCAAAGACCAGATGGTTTGGGATGTTGAAGTCAAAAAACAATGGCAGAGCCATCCTAACCCTTCACGGCAAATAGTCTATCCAGAGAGAAATCTATTGTAGGAGAAAACTTTTTCTGTTGTTTTCTCCTGAAAATAGAGGTCAATAAATCTGGGTACAAAATTATCTTCCCTCCACACACTCATTCTGCACTGATAGTTGAGTTAATCAGTGTGGGTAGGATGGAGTCTCAGTTTTCATCCCTGAGATCTCTGTATGCAGAAACAGTGTTCAAGAAATAAGAGAAATATATTGGAATGTAAACATAAGGTGACTGAAGGCCTGCTTTATACCTGGCCCTTGGAGTCTCTGCTTTGGAGAGAGGGGAAAATTTTAGTCTAGAGTCAGATTTGCTTACTTTACTTTGAATCTGAAGACTAACAAAGACTGTTTTGACTGGGTGAGCATTATTTCTGAGTGGACTTGATCTGCCATAAATACATGGGAGAACGAGGTGTGGTATCAGAGATGACAAGTGGCTCAGAGTGTCGGAGTTGTCTAAAGTGACAGTGCTTCTTTCTTCCATAGAAGACAGATGATCTGGACAGCTCCCTTTACAGTCCACAGGACTCATGCATCCAAGCCTTGTCCTGGAGCTTTGTGCATTTGTAGATCATGGGAACCCAAGACTCCAGTTCTGAGTCTTCAGAGCGATGATATGCAGATAGCCCACATTTTTTCCAATGGCAAATTACAGTAATGAAGTAGTTACACCCGGATTTAGGTAGAAACTTCTGAGTCTTTCTAAGTCAGGCTCCTTCAAGTGTCATAATATCAGTGGAGGTTAGGCTCAGTCCCCAAGTGCTGCTCTGGGAACAGATCTCTGAGAAGAATGCCCACAAATGGCCAAGTGTGTTTCTAACTTTCCAGTCCTGAATGGGTAGGGGTAGGACCGAGAAGCAAAAAGCAGGAATAGGAAGCGACCTCTTTTGTATCATTTCCCTGCTGAGATGCAAACGACCTGGGAAAGGTCATTGATGGCAGGTATTAAGTTCAGGGTGTGGGAGACTGGGAGGATTTCAAAGAAGAAAGTATGACTTTATCAAGTGGAAGCCCAAGGATCAAGAGTTTAAAGAGACATTGAGAAATAAATGCCTGGAGTGCCCTCAGCTCTGAGGGTTAAGGATCTGGTGCTGTCACTGCGATGGCCTAGGAACCTCTGCATGCCAGGAGCTTGCTGTCCGCCCCCCCTTCCCGCAGTTAATGCCACAAATGATATTAATTGAATAACTGGCTATGGAACAATGACACAATGACATGGAGGACGAGTTTTACGGTTGCTGTAGTTGCCAAGGTAGTCCAAGCTTGAGGTTTTTGGTCCTAATAGATGCCTCTGATAACAGCAAAATGGAAGAGAAAAGTCTCTCTGTAGAGTCTATAGAAGAAATTAAATTCTACACATTCTACAGAAGAAATTAAATTAAATTAAATTCTACACCTTCTACAGAAGAAATTAAAATGTTTAACTTGTGCATTGATCTTGTAATGGAAAAGGGAAAGCGCAGGGAAGCCCTTTGGGAGTTAGCTTCAGAATGAAACCCTAGAAAAATAAATAAAGGGGAACATTTACAGAAAAAAGAAATTCCATGCTTAGTGAATGGTCAGATTTAAAAGAACAGTCAGATTTAAAATAACTCTTATGTATAGGTGAGAGTCTATTTCTCAACTCTACTGTTTTGACTAGAGAGTTATTTTGACCAGTCTAGGTCCTCTGCCTATCCACATGAATTTTAAAATTAGTTTATAAATTTCTTAAAAAGTACTAGAATTTTTATTGGGATTGCACAGAATCTTTGGATCAGTTTGGGGGACACTGACATCCTAATAATCATGAGTCTTTGAGCACATGAAAATGATATAGTTCTCCTTAAACCTGTGTCTTATTCAGCTTCTCTTAGCAAAGTTTTATAGAGTTCAAGAAGTTTTTTCATATCTTTTGCCACATTTATCTATAATCATATCATATTTTCAATGTTATTACAAATTGTATTTTTTAAAAAATTAATTTGATCATTTTTACTACTATATAGAATATAATTGAATTTTTAATATTGATTTTGATTTGTACAACCTTGATGAGCTCATCTTTTAGGTCTACTAAATTTTTGTAGCTTATTTTGGATTCCTTACATAGACACTGATGTCATCTGTGAATAAAGATAGTTTTTACTTCTTCCATTTCAATTTGTATGCCTTTTAAAAATATCCTTATTAAATGACTAGAACTTCCTGAAGTTAAAAAAATTAAAAAATAAAAGAATGTACATATGTATATGAATGAATGACTGGGTCACTTTGCTGTACAGCAGAAATTGACAGGACACTGTAAATCCACTGTAAAAAGAAAGCAAAACCCAGTTTGGAACATATAATTTTCCATCACAATATTTGTCACAACATTTCAGTAAAATTAGTTATATCTTGAGTGGAGTGAAAATGGCACCTACAAGGAAACATGGGAAAGTTAAAAAATGAAGTCACGGTAGCCAGGCTATGGGATTCACAGTGGGAATTCCACTTTTGCCTCTTCAGTTTCTGTAGAGGTCTCTGTGGGATTTGTAGCACTGTGCGTACCAACCAGCACAATGCTACAGAGCTTTACAAAAACCTCCCCTTGGTTTCATCCTTCCTGGCCTCTGAGAATCCCCACTTTAAGATTTTTCTTCAAGTCAAGCTCGAGTAAGATCAGAGTTTTGGTCTAAAATCAGGGCAGGCTTGCCCTGTGCTTCTGTCTTAGGCTCTTCTGCCCTGCTGCCTAGATCGACCCTGGAGTTTGCAACTAGAATGGACTTTGAGAAATCGTGACATTTCCTCCCATCTGTGCTTTCTGGCCAGTTTACTCTCAGATAGTTTCACACGACAGAGTTTGTCAGACCTGGATGTTGCAACTGGGTCCTACAAGCGGTAGGCAGGCAGGACATGCTTGTGGTCAATGTCATTTCTCCTTTCACCAGCCAAGCCTCAGAATCAGCTCTGCCTGCTCCACTTCACACAGGGAGGGTATCAAGGAGTCGAAGGGGCTTTCACATAAACTTAGGATTTTATCCTCTCTACTGACTCTCTGGTTGCAAAGTTCAGGGTCAGTAGCCCATGTGCTGCTTGTGTGACTTGGAAGAAGTGACCCGCTGGGCAAATGCAGAGGCAGCTCCTAAGGTTCAAGCCTGGTAAACAGAGGGCACCTTTGTGAGCTTTATGCAAGGTTTTCCTTTTCTGCAGCTGATGTGTCTCCACACCAGGGCCTTGCCTCGGCTGGCAGAGCTTGAGCTGAATTTTAGACTCCCTTGTCCCCTTGGCCAAGAGCTCTTGTGCAAGACACAACCTGACCTAGACACCATGGCTCAGACCAAGTTCCATGCATGCTTTTTATATTTCTGTTGGACCTCTGATTTTTTTTTTGTCTTTTTTTTTTTTTGCCTTTTCTAGGGCCACGCTCTTGGCATATGGAGGTTCCCAGGCTAGGGGTTTAATTAGAGCTGTAGCCGCCAGCCTACGCCACAGCCACAGCAACGCGGGTCCGCGCCACGTCTGCAACCTACACCACAGCTCACGTCAATGCCAGATCCTTAACCCACTGAGTGAGGCCAGGGATCGAACCCACAACCTCATGATTCCTAGTCGGATTCGTTAATCACTGAGCCACAATGGGAACTCCTGGACCTCTGATTTTTAACATCATCATATCGTTTTTGAAAACTTTCACCGGGTCTCTCAAAAGACCTGGTCTTTGTCTTTGATCTCAGTGAGATCACTGTGAAAATGAAGTGATACACTAGGGTCATCAAAAATGACCTCATTAAATGTTAGCCATTAAGGTGGAGTGTAAATTTAGTTACTGTTTTTATCGAAAGCGAACAGGATTGAAATAGGTTGACCTTCACATTTCCCTTTAAGATATTATCCAAATCAATGGCTTAATTTAAGCGTCATAATTTCCCTTATAATTCTGTGACAACCCCTTCCTACCCTCCATACAACTGCATGCCTGCCCCATGGACTCCAAGCAACTTCATCTCCATACACAGAGTCTAACACTGTTTTACTGATTAAAAAACAAAACAAAACACACAGGGAGAGAGAAGAAGAAATGCTATGATCTCAGGAACAGACAGTGCAACAGGGGATGGATTAGGGCAGAAAAGAAAAATGTAGGTCCATGGGGAGACGTCAGATGAGAGTAAAACATTGCAACTTGGATGGTCGAGCATGGTGGGTTTAGGTGCTTGATTCTGAAATGGCTGAAGGTGGATGGTTAGTGGACTGAATAATTAATTAAACTTTTGATGAATCCCTGACTTCCCCCCTGCCCCAGCACTGGTGTACAGACTCTCCCAAGTAGCCACCAGAAACTGATTTGAATAGAACTCTCATAGGAAAGAAAAAGTTGGGAATGAAAAGGCAATTAAAATCTCAAGTATACCTAGACTTAAAACTTGCAGTCTTGTAGGTCTGGGGCTATAAATCGGACAATCCTGCGGTTGTGGCAGAAAGTTTTGGGGGGAGGGCTGAATCCTGAGGAGAAGGCAGCTGCTGCGTTTCCCAGCGCTTGACTCCTGCCTGTGACAGGGGGATTTTCCTGGGACTTTGTCCTGTGACCTTGCAGGCCCTCCACTACAGGTGACTATACATCCCAGTGCATTGACTTTGGGGCATGGCCATGCTTTGATCCATGGGTTGTGGATGGAGTGACTGCGTGCCAGCTGCAGGGCGAGGCTACAAGCAGCATCACATCATGGGTTTCTGCTTGAGCCTTTGCCCCCTGAGGGGAGAAGACTGTGTTCAGGGCATCACTGCTGCTTTAGCCCGGGTCCCAGAGGGAAGACATATAGAGCAGCCTGAATGCAGCCCACCACTTGAGACCAAGTCCAGCTGGCCTGCAGCCCAAGGAGCAAATGCAATACATGTTTTTTGTTGTAAAGAAATGGAAATGTTGGGGTTGTTTGTGATAGAAAACCATCATGGCAGAAATAGCTGAATCATACAGATGCTAAGACGTGAGGGAATTCCAACTATGAAATTAGATGTCTAAAATTTCAGTAGCTCCCCGTTATCCTTGGATAAAATGATTTGGACATAGGCTTTTGCTTATCCTCATAGATCTATTCTTGTATTTTTCTTCTTGCCCCTTTAAACTCAGCTACCTTGAACTACTTGCTTCCTGAAAGTTCCGTATTCTTTCATTTCTCTCAGCTTTGCCCTGATTGCTTTTGCCTGAAATGCCCTTTCCTTTTGCAGTTCCCCAATTTGGTTTCTAACCCATCTCTTTAGATCCTGTTGATTTTCTGATCTGAGATAGCTGTCGATGTCCCTAGAAGTCCTAAATGACGGCTCAGAACTGGACTGGGTGTGATGCACCCCCTTTCCTTGAATTTTCATGACATCAGGTTTATCTCTATAATTGCACTTGAAATCTTTTCCTCCTGTCTTCCTTAGGTAAAGATCCTTGAGAAAAGGGATTTGTCTCGTTCTTCTCTGTGTCCTTTGTGCCAGCCCAGTACATCACTGAGTGAGTGCTTAGAAAGTGTCTTCTGAACCCATCTTAAAGATGACAGATCTCATATTAAGAGAGATAAGCTGGGAAGGGACAGAGCCATGGCCAGAACCCACATCTTCCCAATTCCTAGTCCCTTGCTCTCTCTGGCCCTGGGGTGCCTTTTTGGAATACTTCCTTACATTTGTTTAGTGGAGCACAGCACCATTTGTTGTAAATAATTGGATTTTAAGCATTAGCCTGAGTTGAGCAGCATTGGAAACACAAATTTGATATGATTTGCTCCACACCATGAAGCATATTCCATAATTAAATATAAATGAGTTTCATGTTGTCTACATATTTGGAGTATTCAGATCACATTCTTTCCACTAACGAGAATAATCAAGGATGAACTGTACCTCTAGAGAAGCATCCTAGGATGTCACAGCTGGGAAAGCCTTCAAGGAACATATATCACTTCCCTGTTGTTTAGATGAAAGAGTCTAGAAAGATCCAGAGAGGTTTCCCAACTGGCCAAGGCACCCAGCTTCAAAGAAACGTACAAGAAATCAGGTGTCCCAATCCCTAGTCCAGTGATGTTTTTTGGTACACTAAGCAAATACTTGGTTTTTGGTCTTTTATATTATCATGTGAAAGTGTCTGGATATCCTCCCAGACCTCCAGCTGATCTCCGTCCCTAGAGTGACCTTAGAATGGCCTTGGCAGCCTGACTACTTATTTCTCTCTGTGGCTTTTCATTGTTGTATGAGATGCTTTTCTGTGGGAAAGAAGAGGGACAGGCACAGGGTGGGTGTTTCCCTATAGTTCACCTCTTCCTGGAAGGAGACTGGTTCATTCTCATTGGCAGGCAAGGGCATTCTCAGAAGGGACGATGTGAGGGTACTGAGTTGACCATGATATTGTCCAGTCCTGGGTGGGACCAGACCTCCTGCCTGGAGACTCAGAGCACTTGGAGAAAACTGATGGGTTGTTAGGTCAAGAAATGAAATGGGGATTGGGCAAGGGCAACTTAGAGCTTTTGTTTTTGTGGCTGTGGACTTTGAACTAGCTTTATTTATCTCCACCCTCTGCTCCTGATACTGACAAATTTCTTTGAGGGTTATAGACTAACTGCAGTGTATTCAAAGGAGAATACTGGACTGTTGAAAGACTTCAAACCACAGATAGGCAGGAACAGCTTGAAAACTTTGGAGAACATGGACAAAAGAAGGGAGATACTGGAGGTATTTGATCATAGTCTTTGGATAATCCTCAGGATAGCACTAGCTTATTAGAAGATAGCAGGATTCACATTTCCTCATGCATTCTATCTATTGCAGTATGTTGGTTTTGTTGAACTAGATGAGCAAAACCTGGCCTTACACAGATATGTAGTACAAAAAGATAGGTTAGTTGCAATGTGAAATCAGAAAAGTGTTAACAGACTTCTCATCTTCTTTTTCATTAAAGTCCATTGGACTAGCTTGCATTTTGCATGGAATTTTCACCCTGCATGGTTTTATACATTATCTATTGGTCTTTGGGGAAATAGTTTGTTCACCAAGTTAGGCAACTTCTGCATGTTGTCACATTTCATTACACAGTATCAAAAATATAAAGTAGTTAATACGACCACCAATATTTTAAAAACAGAACAATGTTTAACTACTCTTTAGTACTGGGGAGCCATCCAGCTCATGGTTGCAGATACAAGTTTTCCAAGTTCTAATTTTTGGATATATGGCCAGGAGTGGGATTGCTGGAACCTATGATAGTTCTATATTTAGTTTTCTGAGGTACCTCCATATTGTTTTCCATAGTGGTTGTACGAATTTACATTCCCACCAACAGTGTAGGAGGGTCCCCTTTTCTCCACATCCTCTTTAGCATTTGTTATTTGTAGACCTATTAATGATAGCCATTCTGACCTGTGTGAGGTGATACCTCACTGTAGTTTTGATTTGCATTTCTCTAATAATTAGTGATGTTGTGCATTTTTTCATGTGCCTATTGGCCATCCATATGTCATCTTTGAAGAAATGTCTGTTTAGGTCTTCTGCCCACTTTTTGGTTGGATTGTTTGTTTTTTTGCTGTTGAATTGTATGAGTTGTTTGTATATTTTGGAGATTATACAGTTGCATCACTTGTAATTTTTTCCCATTCCATAGTTTGTCTTCTGGCTTTTTTTTTTTAATAGCTTCCTTTGCTGTGCAAAAGCTTGTCAGTTTGATTATGTCCCATTGGTTTATTTTTGTTTTTATCTCTATTGCCTTGGGAGACTGACCTAAGAAAACATTTGTACAGTTGATGTCAGAGAATATTTTGCCTATGTTCTCTTCTAAGAATTTTATGGTGTCTTGTCTTATATTTAAGTCTTTAAGCCATTTTGAGTTTATTTTTTGTGCATGGTGTTAGGGTGTGTTCTAGTTTCATTGATTTACATGCAGCTGTCCAGTTTTCCCAGCACCACTTGATGAAGAGACTGTTTTTTTCCCATTTTATATTTTCCTCCTTTGTCAAATATTTATTGACCATATGTGTCGGGATTATTTCTTGGTTCTGTACTTTGTTCCATTCGTCTGTATGTCTATTTTTGTAGCAATACCACACTGCCTTGATTACTGTAGCTTTGTAATATTGTCTGAAATCTGGGAGAGTAATGCCTCCTGCTTGCCTTTTTTTTTTTTTCCTCAGGATTGCTTTGGAAATTCTAGGTCTTTTATAGTTCCATATAAGCCTTTGGATTGTTTGTTCTAATTCTGTGAAAAATGTCATGGATAATATAATAATTTGGAATGTAGCAGAAATGCTGTGTGTACTTCCACTTTTGCCACACAGAATACCTAAAAGACATTTGCTCGAGTGAAGATTTAATAAAATTAATAGTTTCACTGCTATTTCAATGTTATAGACTGAAATGTGTCCTCCCTAAATCCATATGTTAAAGTCTCTATGCACCATATCTCGGGATAATTGTATTTTGAGATACAGCTGTTGAATAGATAGTTTAGTTAAAATGGGTCATTTCACTTCCATTGCAAGGGACCTTAATCAAGTCTGACTGGTTTCCTTATGAGAAGAGGAAATTTGGGTACACAAAGAGGAGAGCACATGGGATATGCATGTACAGAGGTAAGTCCATATGAGGACACAGGGCATAGGTGGCCATCGCAAAGCCAAGGAGGGGGGCTCAGGAGAAACCAGCTCTGTGGGCAACTTGATCTTGAATTTCTAGCCTCAGAACTGTGAGAAAATAAACATCTATTGTTTAAACCATCTATTTTGTCATGACACCCCTAGCCAACTAATACAGTCAATAACATTTTTAAGTGAAACTGGTTTTTTTTCCCTGCAAATACATAGCGATGAAGACTATAATGAGCCCTGATACAGAGCTGATGCCACTGACTCATTTACGCTAAGGGATTATCAGTTTTACCCACCATTGCTTTTGCACCATCAGAGCAAATGTCAACACAAAGAAAAAGGCACATTGTGTTGATATTTTATGAAAATAGTTTGCCCTCATGGACTCCCTGAAAAAGTCTCAGAGACTCTAGAATTCATAGATCATACTTTGAGAATCACTGTCCTAATCATTATACATGGTTTGTGCTGCCAAAGCTGCAAGGGCAGCCATCAATCCAGTCTTTTTCTACTGCTTTACCACTTGCTGCTTGTTTGCTAATGATTCGCAGATCAGTTGTATCGTATACTTTGACAGATGGCTGAGTAAGTGGTCAGAAGCTATGTGAGCAGTGACTTTTCAATTGTGTAAACTGCTTAAATTTACCCAATTACTTTGGTGATATCTCTAGAGTCAAGGACCATGGATCTGTATGTCATTTGCCTGGGGGTTTTTTCTTCTTGGAGGTACTCATTGTCTCAGATACTGGATCCTTGATGATGGTGTTTTAGTGACAGAGGAGGGCCTCTGGGAAGGCTCAGAGTCTGGTTCCATTATATTAGTCCCTACACTGTATTGCTGTTGCAAAACTTCAGTCTTTCTATTAAAAATATTGTTTACTTGTTAAGTGACAGGTGGTTAGGATGATGACTTGAATTTTAGACAAAACCATAAAGGAAAGGAATGGATCAACTTGGCTTTCATGGTTAATGGGTTAAGCAATATACTTAGGAACTGGACAGGAAATGAAGGGGCCAGGCTTTTGAACTGAGATCCATAAGCACCAAGAATGGATAAACTAGTTAAACCCACTTCAATCAGGGGCCTCAGGCACACTTAGGCTTTTGTTAGAACCTTCTCTTACCTTCCCTATGTTGCCCACCCTGCTGAAGGAGAAGTGAGCATGACAATACACTGATTGGAGCTCACTGGTGCTTGTGTAGGAGTCTAGTACTACCCCACCCCCACACAAGTGGAAGACTTGATTTTGAGCTATTGTCATTATCTCAGATCTTGAAAGGCAGTGATTTTAAATGATACCACTTATGCTTATTTACTGAGTGAGAGTAATCCAAAATGTGCAAGACCATCATTTGTGTTTGTCTCATTAATTTTACCTATTTAGTTAGCAATAGAGCCCATTTTTGTCTTAGAAATATGTCACATGAACATATGGTTTTAATTTGTTTAAACACCTACAGATTCAGGATTTCTTTGAGCAGAGCACTGTCCTTAAAGAAAGCATGCTAATTTTCAAGAAAAATATTGTATTCTTATACTTACAATGACCCCTTAGAAATGAAAACCAAAAGACATTTTATTACAAAGTTTTAGAAATATTAGAAAATAGGTGAACAGGGTCAGTATCTTAAGACTCATCATCTAGATTTAATGATTGATAATGTTTGCCAAATCAGCTATTTCAGTCAAGTATTTAAAAATAAATTATAAGCAGTATGACAATTTCTTTCCACAAACTTCAGCATGCATTTTTTAAAAAGAAAAATGTTTTTTCTATGTAGCCATAATGCCACTTCCCAACTAACAAAGTTAATGATTCTCTAAAATCTTTTACTATCCAGTCCATGCTCAAATTTCCTAATTCTTCCCAAATGTCCTTTATAGATGGTTTTGAGAAACAAGAATCCAGTCAGTCTATTCATTTAATATGGTTGCTAAATCTTTGCAGTTTCTTTAATATGTAACAGTTCTCCTTCCACTGCTTTCCCTCTGCTGTCCTTGTGTTTTCTTTTCATCACGTTGATTGCTGAAGGGACTGGACTTGTCCTGTAGAATGTTGCACCTTCTGGATTTTCCTAGCTGTTTCTTTGTAGAGTCTTTTAACCTCTTCTTCTATCTCCCTTGTCTCCTGCTAGAACTAAAGGTTGGATTAGACTTTTTATTGGTTTATGTTTATCAGGAACACTGTGTTGGTGAGGCTGTGTCCTGAGCATCATGCCAGGTCAGACATAGTGACTGATGAGGCCAATTTTTTTTTGTAAAGTTTCATATTTCTATTGCAACCAGCAGATAATCGAGCCTTTACAATGTTTTAATACTTTTCCTTTAGCTTGAAGTAATTTTTTCTACATGGTGTTTTGCTTGAAGCCAGGAGCTAGTCGTATTTTTTTCTTCCTGTAACTGTGAATGCCTCCGTTCCACTATAACAGAAAGAGATACTATAAACTCATTAGTCTTTCCTGAAACATTAGTATCTAAAAGTTTTCTCCTTTAGAAATTAAGATATGTTCCATTTCTGGAATATATGTTCCACTTCTGCTCTAAAAATGAGAATGTCATTAAAATATGTCATGTTTATTTGTGAATCAGTTATATTCCCTGCGAATGGGCTCCTCAGATTTTATTTTGATTGTGTTGATGTATTCTATCCTTTAAATCATAAGCCCAGTTATTTTGGACAACCTGGGAGGAAGCCTAGGCAGAGTTTTCCCCCTCCATGTACTACTTTTTGTCTTATAGGCTTATAAAGAGCAATTGGACGTTGTATTCTAACCGGTGATTGTAATCCTGGGATGAGGTGATCAATCCCTTGCTCTAGGATCAATGCAGGAACAGAAGAGTGAAGAAGAGCCCAGCACTGGTCAGCTCTCACATCTGTGGTATTAACATTGATTTACCCTCTCATTGAGGAGAAATTTTTCTTAGTTCCCAGGAAATGTCTTTCAGAAACATATAGAGTGGGTGGGTGGGATAAGTGGTGCCTTTGGTCTGGGATGAGGAGAGAGTTCAGTGGCATTAGGTCAGAGAGAAGATTCCCTGACTCTGAAGTAGTATTTCCAGTTGGGGTAGGTCTTGTGACATCTTCAAAATTCATCTGCAAGAGCTCTTCCCAGCTAACTACCCAGGAGAAATTTCCCTGCTGCCATCTCTTTACTTACTTTGTGTTAAGTCAGGTTGCAGTCATGAAGGGTCTGTTCTCTTCATTGCACCATTGAGTCATTTGTCCATTTTACTTCATAATGACTTTCTTTCTGTCTCTACTGTTTCATTTGACAGTTTTCTCATCAGAACAAGGCACATGAACTGATAGGATTTGAGGATTCAGTGTCAGATTTTCACCTTTTGGATCTGCTTTCAGTTATGGACTTTAGAAATGCATTATTTAAAAAAATGGACTCTGTAAGCCTGTCCAATCAGCCAAATTCAGTTTACAACAAGAAATTTCCAAATACTTGTTTTGCTTTGTACTGGGCATTGAGCTTATGAAATAAGGAAGAATTATGTAAATTAGACAGAAGTGGGGTCAACTTCTTCCCTCATTGTATACTAGTGTGTGACCCAGTGCACAGGCGCACAAACGTTGTTAGTTCCACCCCTTTACTTCTTCCATGATGTTCACTTTTACATGACCATGAGTATTTAGGTGATTAATGTTGGTAAAATGTGGTGAGATTATTCATTTTGATGAGTTTGGTGGTACCCGTTTATATTCTAAAACTAAAGCAGTATGGAGTAAATCTGTAACAAAAGGAGTTGGAGCCAAGTGGGAAGAAGCTCAAACATTATTTCCCTGTGACATTCAGAGGACACCTTCTGATGCTGAGACAGACACTGGAGCAGATCTGAGGTTTTTGAGCAAAGGTTTAATACATTTCAACCTTTTTCGCTTATAACACAGTGGAACACCACAGTACAATAACCCTCGTCTTCCCTTTATCTTTTCCTGGGCATTTTGCCCTCACCACCCTTTGCCATCTGGAACACCTCTGAAATCTCCTTTCTCCAGTGAGGTTATTGTGGTTGAAGTCTCTAAAATTCAGGTGTAAAAATTATTACAATTACATAAATAGTAGGTAAAACACTAAGAATCTAAAAGAAAAATGGTCGAGATTGGATTAAGATGGTGGAATAGAAGGACTGGAGCTCTACTTCTCTCCCAAAAAACAACAAAACTACAAGCAAATGCCGAGCAACCTTCGACCAAATGGACTGTAAACTTCCAAAAAAGATACTCTGCTCCAGAAGACACAGCGGAGACCACATCAAGAGGTAGGAGGGGCAATTACGCGATAGAAGCAACCCCATACCTCCCGGGTGGGAAGCCCCACAGACTGGAAAGTAACTGCATCACAGAGACTCAAGCTACAGGACTGAGAGTTCTGAGCCCCATGTCAAATCCCCATGCCTGGGGATCTGGCAGAGGGAGAAAGAGCCCCCGGAGCATCTGGCATTGAAGGCCGGAGGGACTTGTGTGCAGGAGCTCCACAGGACTGGGGGAAACAGAGACCCCACTCTTGAAAGGCACACACAGACTTTCACGTGCACTGGGTCCCAGGGCAAAGCAGTCTCCAGAGGAATCTGGGTGGAACCTGACTGTAATTCCTGGAGGATCTCCTGGGAAAACAGGGGTGACTGTGCCTTGTTCTGGGGAAAGGGCATTGGAGGTGAAGTTCTCAGGAACATTCAGCAGCCTGCATTTCTCTGGAGGTGGCCATTTCTGGGAAAATCTGGTCCCTCCCATCAGCGCTGAGAAGCCCCAGGCCAAACAACAATTCAGGTGAGATCTCAGCCCCACCCATCAGTAAACAGGCTGCCTAAAGACCCCTCAGGCACACAACCAGCCTCTAATCTCATCCAGAGACAAAGCCCCATCCATCAGAGGGAGAGGAATCAACCCCACCCACCAGTGAGCAGGTATCACTCCCTCCCATCAGGAAGCCTACAGCAAGCCCCCTCCATACCAACTTTAGCCACAGGGGAGGCAAACACCTGAACTAAGAGAGGCTACAACTTTATTGTCGACACAAAGGTCACCACACCAAAAACCTACAAAAATGAAAAGACAGAAAACTCTAACTCAGAAAAGGGAGAAAGAGAAAAG
>PVHT021183630.1:2414414-2439866 GCA_004024745.2 Catagonus wagneri
TAGCCAGGTCATGGAAACAACCTAAATGCCCATCGACAGAAGACTGGATAGGGAAGATATGGTACATACACACAATGGAATGTTACTCAGCCATTAAAAGGAACGAATTACCAACATTTATAGCAGCATGGATGGACTTAGAAATTATCATGCGAAGTGAAACCAGTCAGACAATTAGACAGCAACACCCAATGCTACCGCTTACATGTGGAAACTGAAAAGACACAATGAACCTTCTTATAGAACAGACAATGACTCACAGACTTTGGAAAACCTTGGTTTTTCAAATAAGACAATCTGGGGGGGTGGGGGGATGCACTGGGGGTTTGGGATACAAAATCTGTAAAATTGACTTGTGATGATTTATGTACACCTATAATTGAAATAAAATCCATTAAGAAAAAAAAAAGAAAAATGGTCAAAGGACAAATGAAGAAAGTCACTCATTAGTTAAGAAACTTATAAAAATATTTAAGCCCTCTAGCAACAAAAAATGTAAAGAAAGTGTTAACAGTGACTTTATAAAATTTCATAATATATAATGTATGTATAGACACACACATATGAGGCATTTATATGTGTGTATAGTCTGAGATGGATTTTATTTTATTTACTTATTTGTTTTATTAGAGTATAGTTGATTTACAATGCTGTGTTAGTTTCAGGAGTACAGCAAGTGATTCAGTTACATCCTATCTATCTATCTATCTATCTATCTATCTATCTATCTATCTATATCTATTATTCTTCAGATTCAACAAAATAACTTTTAAAACCAGACATTTAAGCAATGTTTTGTTAGAAAAGGTGATGTTCCAGATACCCTGCTCTCAAGATGTTGATAACAATATAAATTGTTATATTTTTCTTGGAAGTTAATTTGTTACTCTCAAGGGGCTGAAAATATTCATACTAGTTTGAATAAATATTTCCACTTTGGAGAATTTGCTGTGAGAAAATGCTATGGATGTTTGAATGAAAATTGAAATTTATTATCTTCACAGAGGGAATAATCCTCTTATATTTGATTCTTTGCAAATATTACAAAAAGCAAAATTACAATGCTTTCATGCAATTCTTTGATTTTGCATAGTTAAGTACAATTTAGTGAAGACCATATATCAGAAATGATCTTAATCAAGGCAATACTTATAAAAGTCAGCTGATGAGACTAATGAAAATGATGAGTATAATTTAACAAAAATTTAGTAGGTATTTTTTGGACTGCGCTTTTGAAATTATGTGTTCAATATTATTTAAACAAATCTTTTAAAGTAAATATTTTGTTGTTGAGGTCATGAATGTTCACTTACAGGTTAAATGACAAAGCAATAGTTGTAATATTTGTGAACTAATATTGTGGTTTTGAAATGTTTTAGTGATAACTTCACGTATGGATTCCCAATGTGCTTGACACAAACATGCTTGGAAAAATGTTCCAAGATAAAAAAGCAGCTCTACTGATAGTAGATAACACTGGTCTGTGATGCTGGTAATGAAATTAAAATTAGTTTTATGAGCTTATGAGAATGGGAAAAAGCAGAATTTCAAAATTAACAAGCTACATATGATTTAAAATATGTATGTGTAATTAAATTAATATACTAAGCATTTTAAAGTAGAATTTGATAATTTTCTACAACTTAATATATTTATATATTCAAGTTGGTGAAACCCTTCATTTTAAATCTTCTAATTGAGGGAAAGTGGAGACATTTCAGATCATATATGCATATATACACATATATATGTTACGTGTATGTGGTTATTTCTATAATATATAAAGTATTCCTCATAAATATGTATCATTTTAAGTGATCAATGTGTTACATATGGATGTATTCGCTAAAGCTGTTTTTATAGATGAAGAAACATAGAATCTGCCTAAATTCTCCATCATATGAGAACTGATTAAACCATAAATGTTCCTAAGTACAGTATTAATGCAGGTCATTAAAAATATGGATGAGGGAGTTCCCTTCATGGCGCAGTGGTTAATGAATCTGACTAGGATACATGAGGATGTGGGTTTGATCACTGGCCTTGCTCAGTGGGTTAAGGGTTTGGTGTTGCTGTGAGCTGTGGTGTAGGCTGGCAGCTGTAGCTCCGATTCAGCCCCTAGCCTGGGAGACTCCATATGCCACAAGTGAGGCCCTAAAATAGCCAAAAAAAAAAAATACTGATTAGTAAAAGTATCTAATAATATATTAAATTGATTTTCTAATGTAAAAAGTGATGAAATGTGTATATGAGGTGTGATGATATACACAAAGTATGTAATAATCTATACACTGAAAAACAAAACTGGGAAAGAATATACTTAAATAGTGGCTATAGTCACTATTGTGAATAGTGCTGCAGTGAACATAGGGGGCATGTAACTTTTTGAATGAAAGTTTTGTTCGGATTTGTGCCCAGGCGTGCAATTGCGGGGTCATATGGTAGTTCTATATTTGGTTTTCCGAGGAACTTCCATACTGTTTTACACAGTGGTTGTACCAATTTACATCCACACCAGCCATAAAGGAGGGTTCCCTTTTCTCCACATCCTTTCCAGCATTGTTGTTTTTAGAGATGGCCATTCTCACTGGTGTGAGGTGGCACCTCATTGTAGTTTTGATTTGCATTTCTCTAACAGTTAGTGATGTTGAGCATTTTTTTCATGTGCCTACTGGCCATCCATATGTCCTCTTTGGAGGAATGTACATTTAGGTCTTCTGCACTTTTTTTGGTCGGGTTGTTTGTTTTTGTGTGTGTGTGTTGAGTTTTATGAGTTTGTATATTTTGGAGATTAGACCCTTGTTTGTTGTTTCTGATAAAAACTCTCCAGAAAGTTGGCATAGAGGGAACCTACCTCAACATAATAAAAGCCATATATGCCAAACTCAGAGCTAACATCATTCTCAATGGTGAAAAACTGAAAACATCTTCGCTAAAGTCAGGGACAAGACAAGGATGTCCACTCTCACTGCTGTTACTCAACATAGTAACATAGTTTTGGAAGTCCTTGGCATGGAAATTAGAGAGGAAAAAGAAATCAAAGGAATCCAAATTGGAAAAGAAGAAGTAAAACTGTCACTGTTTGCAGATGACATGATGCTATACTTAGTAAATCCTAATGACACTTCCAGAAAATTTTTAGAACTCATCAATGAATTTGGTAAAATTGCAGGATACAAAATGAATATATAGGAATAGATTGCATTTCTATATATTAACAATGAAGGTCAGAAAGAGAAATTAAAAGAGAAATCATTCCATTTACCATCACATCAAAAAGAATAAAATACCTAGGAATAAGCCTATCTAAAGAGACAAAAGAACCTGTACTCTGAAAACTATAAGTTGCTGATGAAAGAAATCAAAGATGACACAAATGGAAGGAAAGACATACCTTGCTCTTGTATTGGAAGAATCAGTATTGTCAAAGTGACTATACTGCCCAAAGCAATCTATAGATTCAGTGTAATCCCTATCAAATTACCAAGGACATGTTTCACAGAAATGAACAAAATATTTTAAAGTTTGTTTGGAAGCACAAAAGATCCATGATAGCCAAAGCCAACCTGAGAAAGAAAAATAGAACTGGAGGAATCAGCCATCCTGACTTCAGACTATACTACAAAGCTATAGTCATCAAAACAGTATGGTACTGGCACAAAAACAGAAATAGAGATCAATGGAACAGGATAGAAAGCTCAGAAATAAGCCCAAGCACCTATAGTTAACTAATCTATGACAAAGGAGGCAAGAGTATACAGAGGAGGAAAGATAGTCTCTTCAATAAGTAGTGGGAAAACTGGACAACTGCATGAATAAGAATGATATTAGAACATTCTCTAACATTGGACACAAAACTAAACTCAAAATGGATTAATACATAAAGGTAAAGCCAGATACTATAAAACTCCTGGAGGAAAACATAGGCAGAATGCTCTCTGACATAAATCACAGCAACATCTTATTAGATCCGTCTCCTAGAATAATGACAGCAAAAACAAAAATAAACCAGTGGGACCTAATTAAACTCAAAAGCTTTTGCACAGCAAACGAAACCATTTAAAAAATGGTTTACAGCAATAAGTGGTAAAAGCAATGATAAAAACAATAAAATTTTGTTGAGCAGCCCCAAGCCCCATTGTCCTGCATGTGAAGGAAGGAAATGTCCTGCTGCTCATGGCTTTGATAGCCTGACCAGAGTATGATCATTACGTGGATTCACAGAGTGAGACGGGCAAGGTCAGTGATTTAGGAAGGCATTCTGTCCAAGTCTGGGATAGACCTGCAGGTTTTCCTAAAGCACACGTAAAGTTGTAATATCTGCTTTCCAATAATTCCCTTAACTCTCAGCCTCTTAAAGGTAGTTGTAAGTCAGCATTCTCCATTTCCATCTGGAAGTAGTAAATCCCAGAAGATGCTCAGGAGAAAGTCGGCCAGTCTCTCTCTTTGGGCAGGTGGTAGATGATTGATGGGGTCAGAAATATGGGAATTTCTGAGAGGCTTATTCTCTTGCCCTGCCCTGATGGGTGCTTCCTGGATAGCTGGTGGTTGTGCCCCACATCTGTTGTGAACTGACCCAAAGGCAGCAGTTCTTTTTCTCTGAATAGGAAAGGAACTCAGGTGTGGGGTGTCAGGGGGTACAGGAACAACATGATGTGGACATTCTGGGTCTCTGGAAGACTTCTGTTGGATGAGGCAGATGGTGAGGAGCCTGAGTCAGCAGCAGACATGAGCAGTTTCCTAGCATCCAGGTTCCCATGAGAAGTTTCCCAGAACCCCACCACTTTCCACCTCTGTCTTAGAATATGGGTTTTTCCAGGTTTATTAGCCAATCTGCATAGTCACGTCTGACTTCTAGAGTCAATGCAATAGCATCAACTTGCTGAACGTGAGCTCCTCCTCTAGATGTGATAGAAACCAGATGGCTTGGGGTGTGGAGGCCAAAGCAATGGCAGAGCCATCCTAATCCTTCGTGGCAAATAGTCTATCCAGAGAGAAAGCCATTGTAGGATAAAAGTTTCTCTGTTGTTTTCTCCTGGAAATGGAGATTAATAAATCTGGGTACAAAATTGTCCTCTCTCCACACATTCATTCTGCCCTGATAGTTGAGTTCATTGGTGTATGAACGATGGAGTCCCGGTTTTCATCATTGAAAACTGAAACAATGTACCGAAAATAGGAGAAATATATCCCAAAGTAAAACTAGGGTGGCTAGAATCCTGCTTTATACCTGGCCTCTGGAGTCTCTGCTTTGGAGAGAGGAGAAGACTTTACTCTGGGATCAGATTCACTTACTTTACTTTGAGTCTGAAGGCTTAAAAAGACTATGTTGATTGGTGCACATTATTTTTGAGTGGATGTGATCTGCCATAAACACATGGTAGAATGAGGTGTGGTATCAGGGAACAGAAGCGGTTCAGAGAGTTGGAGTTGTCTAAGGTGACAGTGCTTCTTTCTTCCATTGCAGGGTATGATCTGGACAGCTCCCATTATTCGCCACAGAACTTGTGCATCCATGCCTTGCCCTGCTGGGGCATCCATACATCCATATATTGTGTAAACGTGAGGCTCAGTTCTGAAATTTTAAGAGGAGTGATATATAGATAGCCTACATTTTTCCAGTGACAAGTTACACTGATGAAGTAGCTGGACCTGGATTTAGGTAGAAACTTCCAAGTCTGTGTTGGGCACCTTAAAGAGGTATGGTACTATGGAGTTCAGACTCAGTTCACAAATGCTGCTCTGCAAGCAGGTCTCAGAAAAATGCCCGCAAATGGCTCAGTGTGGTCCTTACTTTCCTGTCCTGCGTGGGTAGGGACTAGAAGCAAAAAGCAGGAATAGGAAGGGACCTGTTTTGTATCATTTCCCTGTTGAGATTCAAACGATCTGGGAAAGGTCATTGATGGAAAATGTAAATCTCAGGATGAGGGAGGCTGGAAGACCTGAGAGGTGGAAAGTTTGTAGCCCATCAACACTGTGAATAGATTTCAAAAAAGAACGTATGGATTTCTAAAGTGGAGGGTCAAGAATCACGATTAGAGAAGGATACTGAAGAATATATGCTGCTGAAGACACAGTGAATAATTGGCTATGGAACAATGACACACGGTCAATTTTATGGTTACTCTATGTCCCAGTGTAGTCATAGCTTGAGCTTTTTGTTCCCAATAGGTGCCTGTGATAACTGAGAGAGGCAAGAGAAAATCTCCCTGTAGAGACAGTTGAAGAAATTTAGAAATTCAACTTCTATATTGACCTTGAAATGGGAAAGTACAGGAGAGCCCTTTGGGAGTTAACTTTAGAAAAGAAATCCTAGAAAATACAAGTAAGCTAGAACATTTACAGGAAAAGTGGAAATTCCCTGCTTGGAGAATGGTCAAATTTAAACAGTGTGAAACATATAATTTTGGTAACATGAATATTGGTAACAGCATTTCAGCAAACTTGAATCTGGATTCCTTGTGTAAAATAAAAAACAGCAGCTGGTATTCTATGGGAATTCTGTGAAGAAATCATGGGAAAATTAGTCTCACAGTCATGGAAGCCAGGCTGAAGATTTCAGAGGGAATTCCATTTTGCCTCTTCAGTTTCTGTAGAGGTCTCTGTGGGGTTTGTAGCACTGTGACTGTACCCCACCCCCACAGTGCTACAGAGCTTTACAAAAACCTCGCCTTGGTTTCATCCTACCTGGCCTCTGAGAACCCCCCACTGCAGGATTTTTCTTCAAGTCACGCTCCAGTAAGATCAGAGTTTTGGCCTTAGATCAGGGCAGGCTTGCCCTGTGCTTCTGTCTTAGGCTCTTCTGCTCGGCTGCGTAGATCAACCCTGGAATTAGAATGGACTTTCAGAAATCATGACATCTTCTCCCATCTGTGCTTTCTGGCCAGTCTACTCTCAGATGGTTTCACACGACAGAGTTTGTCAGACCTGGATGTTGCAACTGGGTCCTACAAGCGGTAGGCAGGCAGGACATGCTTGTGGTCAATGTCATTTCTCCTTTCACCAGCCAAGCCTCAGAATCAGCTCTGCCTGCTCCACTTCACACAGGGAGGGTATCAAGGAGTCGAAGGGGCTTTCACATAAACTTAGGATTTTATCCTCTCTACTGACTCTCTGGTTGCTAAATTCAGGGTCAGTAGCCCATGTGCTGCTTTGTGTGACTTGGAAGAAGTGACCCGCTGGGCAAATGCAGAGGCAGCTCCTAAGGTTCAAGCCTGGTAAACAGAGGGCACCTTTGTGAGCTTTATGCAGGGTTTTCCTTTTCCGCAACTGATGTGTCTTCACACCAGGGCCTTGGCTTGGCTGAATTTTAGCCTCCTTTGTCCCCTTGGCTGGGGATGCTTGTGCCAGACACAGCCTGTGCACCTAGACATTGTGGCTCTGACCAAATTCAGTCTATGTCTTTGATTTTTGTTTTTTGGCTGTGCCTTTGGAATGCGGAAGTTCCCTGACCAGGGATTAAATCTGTGCCACGGCAGTGACATTTCAGATCCTCAGCTGCCAGGCCACTAGGGAACTCCAATGCCTTTTATTTATATTCTCGTTGGACCTCTGATTTTTAACAGCATCATATCATTTTGAAAACTTTCACCAGGTCTCTCAATTTCTCTTTGAGAAATTGGTCTTGGTTTCTCTTTGATCTCAATAATATATGAACTGTGAAAATAAAGTTATACACTAGGATCATCAGAAGTGACCTCATTAAATGTTAACAACTAAAGGAGGGAGCAGGATTGAAATATGTCGATCTTCACATTTCCCCTGGAGATCTTATCCAAATCTGTGGGTTAATTTAAGTATCACAATTTCCCTTATAATCTTGTGACAACCCCTTCCTTCCCTCCATACAACCGCATACCTGCCCCAGGGACTCCAAGCAACTTCATCTCCATACACAGAGTCTAACACTCTTTTGCTGATTAAAAAGCCAAAAAACATATTGGGAAAGAGAAGAAGAAATATTACGGTCTCAGAAACAGACTATGCAACAGGGGATGGCTTGATCAGAGAGTAGGAAATGTGGGCCTCATAGGGCGAAAAGATGGAAATAAAACATTGCAACTTGTATGGCTGAGCATAGCTGGTTTAGGTTCTAGTTTTTGAAATGGCATGAGGTGCATGGTTACTGTGTTGAATAACAAATTCTGCTTCTGATGAAACCTTTTGAGGTTCACTGACACCCCCCACCCCCGCAGCGCTGGTGCACAGACTCCCCCAGGCAGCCACCAGAAACTGGTTTGAATAGAACTCTCATAGGAAAGAAAAAGTTGGGAATGAAAAGGCAATTAAAATCTCAAGTATACCTAGACTTAAACTCTGCAGTCTTGTGGTTCTAGGGCTATAAATCTAACAGTCCTGCGGTTGTGGCAGAAAGTTTGGGTGGGCTGAATCCTGAGGAGATGACAGCTGCTGTGTTTCCCAGTGTTTGACTCCTCCCTGTGACAGGGGGATCTTCCTGGGACTTTGCCCCGTGAACTTGCAGGGCCTCCACTACAGGTGACTGTACATCTCAGTGCATTGACTTTGGGGCATGGCCATGCTTTGACCCATGGGTTGTGGATGGAGTGACCGCGTGCCAGCTGCAGGACGACGCTACAAGCAGCATCACATCATGGGTTTCTGCTTGAGCCTTTGCCCTCTGAGGGGAGAAGACTGTGTTTAGAGGGTCACTGCTGCTTCAGTCCGGGTTCCAGAGGGAAGTCATGTAGAGCAACCTGAATGCAGCCCACCACTTGAGGCCAAGTCCAGCTGGCCTGCAGCCTAAGGAGCAAAAGCAATACATGTCTTTTGTTGTAAAGAAATGGAAATGTTGGAGTTGTTTGTAATAGATAACCATCACGGCAGAAATAGCTGATTAATACGGATGCTCAGATGCGAGGGAACCCCAACTATGAAATTAGGTGTCTAAAATTTCAGTAGCTCCCCGTTATCCTTGGATAAAATGATTTGAACATAGGCTTTTGCTTACTTTCCTAGACCAATGTTTTGGACTTTTCTTCTTGCCCCTTTGAACTCAGCTGCTTTGAACTACTTGCTGAAAGTGCCATGTTCTTTCATATCTCAGCTTTGCCCTGGTTGCTTTTGCCTGAAATGCCCTTTCCTTCTGCAGTTCCCCAATTTGGTTTCTAATTCATCTCTTTAGATCCTGTTGATTTTCTGATCTGAGCATGCTGTTGATGTCCCTAGAAGTCCTAAATGACTGCTTAAAACTGGGTGGAGTTAGCTGCACCTTTCCCCCCTAGATTATGGTGGCATCCAGTTTATCTCTCTCATTGCACTCGAAATATTTCCTCTTATTTTCATTAGGTAAAGACCCTTGAGAGACGGGATTTGTCGGTTCATCTCTGTGTCCTTTGTAACTGTTACACATATATACACATCCATTCTCTTTTAGATTCTTTTGCCATATAGTTTATCACAGAATCTTGAGTAGAGTTCCCTGTGCTATACAGCAGGTCCCTGTTGACCATCCATTCCGTATATAATAGTGCACACGTGCCAATCCCAAACCTGACTTACGAAATACTACCTTACATCTGTTTAGTGGAACAAAGCACCATTAGTTGTGAATTATTCGATTTTTAACATCATCCTGAGTTGAGCACCATTGTGAAGATAAATTTGTTGTGATTTGCTCCACACCATGAAATACATTCCAAAGCCAAATAGAAATTAGTTTCATGTTTTCTATATATTTGGAGTATTCACATCACATTCTTTCCACTAACAGGAGTAATCAAGGATGAACTGTGGTTCTAGAAAAGCATCTTAGGATGCCACAGGTGGGAAAGCCTTCAAGGAACATATATTCCCTCCCCCATGTATTCAGATGAAAGAGTCTAGAAAGAACCAGAGAAGTTTCACTCCTGGCCAAGGCACTTGATTTCAAAGAAATCTACAAGAACTCAAATATCCCAATTACTAGCCCAGTGACATTTTTTGGTCCACTTGACAAATACCTAATCTTTGGTCTTTTATTCCAGGATTTATCATGTGAAAGTGTCTGGGTATCCTTTCTCTCCTCCAGCTGATCTCCTTCCCTGGAGTGGCCTTAGACTGACCTGGCCAGCCTGGCATTTTCTTTCTCTAAGTGGCTTTTCATTTTTGTATAAGATGCTCTTCTGTGGGAAAGGGGAGGGGCAGGCAGAGGGTGCTTGTTTCTTGAGGTTCATCTATTGCTGGAAGGAGGCTGGGTCTTTCTCATTGCCTGGCAAATGCATTCTCAGAAGAGATGATATGAAGGTACTGAATTTACCGTTGTATTGTCCAGTCCTGGGTGGGACCAGGCCTCCTGCCTGGAGACTCAGAGCACTTGGAGAAAATTTATGTGATATCAGGCGATAAAAGGAAGTAGGGATTGGACAGAGGTAGCCTCCATTTTGAAAGATTTGGGATTGTGGGCTTTGAACTAGTTTTACTTATCTCGACCTCCTTCTCCTGACATTGACATGAACTCTTTGATGGTTATAGGCAAACTGTACTGTGTTCAAAGCAGAATACCAGGCTGTTGAAATGACTTCAAACCACATATAGGAAGGGAGGGGTAGAAAACTTTGGGGAAAGTAGACCAAAGGGAAGGAAATGATGGAGATGTTTGATTATACTCTTTAGATATCCATCTGGGAAGTATTGGCTTATTAGAAGACAGGTAGATTGTCATGTCTGCCCATGCATTTTGTCTATTGCAATACACTGCTTTGGTTGAATGTATGAGAAAAATCTGGCCTTATACAGATATGTAATTTGAAAAGGTAGATTAGTTGCAATATGGAATCTTAAACCATGTTAATATATTTTTCATATTTTCTCCATTAAAAGTCACCAGTCTAGCTTGCATTTTGCATGGAACTAACACCTGTGCAAGATTTTGTTCTATTTTCTATTTAGGGAAACAATTGCCTCACAAAGTTAGGCAACTTCCACATCTTGACATATTTCATTATATATATCAAAAATATCACAGTAGTCGATATGATCACCAATATTTAAAAATCAAAACAGTATTTTAATACTGAGGAGCCATCCAGCTGTAGATACAAATTTCCTTAAACTCTAATTTTTGCCTGAAAGCTTAGATTGTTATCATTAGCAACAATGATTCATTTTTTCTTTTTTTGGCCAGGTGCATAGCATGTGAAAGTTCCCAGACCAGGGTTCAAATCTGCTCCACAGCAGTGACCTAAGCTGCTGCAGTGACAACACTGGATCCTTAACCCACTGTGCCACAAGGAAACTCCCTGATTTGTTTTTCCTTGATGTGACCTGAATAACCATTCTTTGAAGCAAAATGAACCATTCCATTCTTTGTTTAATGGAAAAGGTGGCTAGTTCAGCTTGCAACTCAAAGAATGCACAGATGTTTTCCCCTGAGATAATATAATAATTTGGAACGCGGCAGAAATGCTGTGTACTTCCATTTTTGCCACACAGAATACTAAAAAGACATTTGCTCGAGTGGGGATTTAATAAAATTAATAGTTTCACTGCTTTTTCAATGTTATGGACTGAATTGTGTCCTCCCCAAATCCATATGTTAAAGTCCTTGAGCCCCATATCTCAGGATAAATGTATTTGGAGATATGACTGTTGAATAGATAGGTTAGTTAAATGGGTCATTTGACTTCCATTACAGGGGAACTTAATCCAGTCTGACTGGTGTTCTTATGAGAATAGGAAATTTGGGAGTTCTCGTTGTGGTGCAGCAGAAACAAATCCGACTAGGAACCATGAGGTTGTGGTTGCAGTCCTTAGCCTTGCTCAGTGGGTTAAGGATCCGGGGTTACCATGAGCTGTGGTGTAGGTTGCAGACACAGCTCGGATCCTGTGTTGCTGTGGCTGTGGCATAAGCCAGCAGCTGTAACTCTGATTTGACCCCTAGCCTGGGAACCTCCATATGCTGCAAGTGCTGCCCTAAAAAGACAAAAAAAAAAAAAAGTGTTATATTTGTTAATGGTTTATATTCCCTGAAAATGGGCTCCTCTGATTTTGAGTTGATGTATTCTGTCCTTTAAGCCATATGCCCAGTTATTTTATTGTTTCTGTTTTTTTGGCTGCACCTGTGGCATATGGAAGTTCCTGGGTCAGGGACTGAATCCAAGCTGCAGCTGCAACCTATACCACAGAAGTGGCAATGCTGGATCTTTAACCTGCTGCACCACAGCAGGAACTCCCAAAGCCCAGTTATTTTGGACCACCTGAAAGGAATCCTAGGTATAGTCTTCTTCCTCCATGCATTGCCTTTTGTCTTATAGACTTAGACAAATTGGGCATGGTGTGCTAACTGGTGATTGTAATCCCAGGATGAGGCAATCGATCCCCGTGCTCTAGGATCAAACACATGCAGGAACAGAAGAAGAGTGAAGGAGAGCCCAGGGCTGGTCAGCTCACGTCTGTAGTATTAACATTGATCCTCTGATTGATCAGAAATTTCTCTTAGTTCCCAGGAAATATCTTTCAGAAACACATAGTGTAATGCGTTTGGATAAGTGATGCCTTTGCTCCGGGATGAGGAGAGAGCTTAGTGGCATTAGGTCAGAGAGAAGATTCCCTGACTCTGAAATAGAATTTCCATTTGGGGTGGGTCTTGTGACATCTTCAAGGACCAGGTCAAGATTCATCTGCAGGAGCTCTTCTCAGTTAACTCTACCCAATAGAAATTTTCCTGCTGCCATCTCTTTACTTATTTTGTGATTAGTCAGTTGTACTCATGAAGGGTCTGTACTCTTCATCGCATTGCTGGGTCATTTGTCCAGTTCTTCCTAATAATGACCTTCTGCCACCTCTGTTCCCTCATTTGAGTTTTCTCATCAGAACAAGACGTGTGAACTGTCAGGCTTTGGGGATTTAGTGTCAGAGTTTCACCTTGTGGATCTGCTTATAGTTATAGGATTTATACTGTGAGCCACACGGGAAGTCCTGTAGTTATGTAATTTATAAATACAATATTAGAAAATAGACCCTGTATGATGAAGTTCAGTTCAACTTGTTTTGTTTTGTCCTGGGCATTGAACTCTTTAAAGGAGTAATTATTTAAATTATACCGAAATGGGCTCAACATCTTTCCTCACTATATACTAGTGTGTGACCCAGTACACAGGCTCCCCATTGTTAGTTCTACCTACCTCTTCCATGATGTTCTCTTCTATTTTGCCATGAGTATATTTAATAAGTATTATTCAGATGTGATGGGATTACTTATTACTGATTATTTGGTGATAGTCCGTCACATCAGAAACTATTGCTGAAGACAATATGGAGTAAATCCCTAGAGAAAGGAGTCGGGGGCAAGTGGGCAGAAGCTCAAACATTCTTTCTCTGTGACCCTCAAAGGATACCTCTTGATGCTGAGACAGACACAGCTGGGGTTTTTGAACAAAGACTTAATACACTTCAACCTCTGTGGTACGTAACTGTCACAGTGAAACAGAGCAGTACAATAACCTTCCTGTTTCTTTTTTCCTTCCTTGGCATTTTGCCATCAGCCGCCCTCTGTCATCTAGAATACCGCAGAAATCATTTACTGATGCTGTTAATGGTACTTAAATGTAATGAAACTCAGAGGCAAAAAAAAAAAAAAGATTACAATCCCAGAAATCAATAAGTAAAATACAAAGATCTTAAAAGATAAATGAGCAAAAGAGAAGTGAAAAAACTCACTCATTGGTTACCAAACTTAAAAAATATTTTAATCCTCTAGCCATAAAAAAAGTAAAGAAATAATAAACTAGTTTTTAGACAGATGTTTAAGTAATGCTTTTTAGAAAATGTAATGTTTTCAATACTGACAAGATGTTGGTAACAATATATATTGTTGCATTTTTAATGAAAGCCAATTAGTAGTTAATATCAAGATGGTGAAAATATTCATACTAGTTTGAGCAAATTATTTCCACTTTGGAGAATTCGCTGCAAGAAAATACTATATATTTTACAATCCTCAGAGAAAAGAGAGTCCCCTTATATTTCATTCCTTAAAAAAATACAAAAAGTGTAGTTCCCGTGTGGCTCAGCAGTTAACTAACCCGATTAGTATCCATGAAGATGCAGGTTCGATCCCTGGCGTCAACCAGTGGGTTAAGGATCTGGCATTGCCATGAGCTGTGGTGTAGGCCACAGATGCGGCTCAGATCTGGTGTTGCTGTGGCTGTGGTGTAGGCCGGCAGCTGTAGCTCGGACAGGACCCCTAGCCTGGGAACCTCCATATGCTGTGGGTGTGGCCTTAAAAAAGACAAAACAAACAAACAAACGAAAAAGCAATATTACAAAGTTTTCATGCAGTTCTTTGATTTTGCACAAAGTACAGTTTAGTGAAGACACATTGACCTATAACGATCTTAATCAATGTTAGTTCATGTATACTTCTGGAAGTCAGCTGATGGGTTTAATGAAAAAGATGACTAATTTAACAACCACTTAGTAACTATTTTGGGAGTATGCCTTTGAAATTACAAGTGTTCAATATTGTTTAAACAAATCTTTTAAAGCAAATTTTTGTGGCTATTGTGAATATTCACTTACAAGATAAATGACAATGAACAATTGTAATGTTTAGTGAATAGATATTGTGGTTCAAAAATATTTTAAATGACAGCTTCATGTATGGATTCCTAATGTGCTGTAATTCAAACAATTTAGATATAAGTGAGTTTGATATGCTCTCTAAAATGTTTGAATATTTAAAAAAGCAGTTCTGATGACAAATATAATGATCTGAGATGCTTGTGAGGAATTTGAATAAAATTCTGTGAACTATGAAAACAGACAAAAACAAATATTTCAGAATTAATATGTGAAATGTTTTATATGAAATGTGATTTTAATTTTTTTTTTCTCTTTTTAGGACCACACCCGTGGCAGATGGAAGTTCCCAGGCTAGGATTCAAATTGGAGCTGCAGCTGCAAACCTACACCACAGCTCATAGCAATGCCAGATCCTTAACCCACTGAGTTGGGCCAGGGAGGGAACCTGAATCCTCATGGATACTAGCTGGGTTCCTTACCACTGAGCCACAACAGGACCTTCTGAAATGTGATTTTAAATATGCATGTGTAACAAAATAATACATTAAAATATTTAAAGAAGAATTTGACAGTTTATCTATCTCACTAAGGTTTATATAATCAAGCTGGCTAAGAACCTTTATTTTGAATCATTTAATTGAGGGCAAGTGGGACTTACATTTATATGAATGAAATTATACATAGGATAATTTTAAATAATGGAAAGTTTTATACAGATATGTTCATCACAGCAATCTTTAAAATAGAAGAAATGTAGAAGGTGCCCAAATTCTGGATCATAAGAGGGTTGATTATAACATAACTTTTTCTGGATATAATATTAATGTAGCTTATTAAAAATACTGTTAAGAAAAAAGTGTCTAGTAACACAATAATTGATTTTATAATGTTCAAAAAGATGAAAATGTGTGTATGGGGTATAATTACATATACAGCATGTGTAATAATTTATACATTGAAAAAGAAACTGGGAAAAGCAATACCAAAATAGCAATTGTAGTTGCTTTTTGATGACAGTCTTGATTGTCTTGACAGTCTAGATTCTACAATGAATTCTCGGGAAGTAAAGAGCCCTGGTCATTGAGTTCTAGCTCCCAACCAATGTAGACCCATTTTCTAGTACATTCACCCACCTGGACTCACTCTCACAGGAAGTTTGTTTCACTGCTGTGAACCATTACCATATGTATTCCAGAAACTGAAATGAAACCTCTTTTTCCATATCTTTATCTAATCTATATCTGGAAATCTCTGTCTTTATCTACCTAGTATCTCTATTTTCCTTTTGGTTCCAATTCTGCCCTCTGTTGCATACAGGTTAATATTCTCTGTCTTCCTGATCATGGGAAGAGAGCTTCCTGCCTGGAGACTCCAGACCCTCCCAGTCTGATCCACACTGGGCTCCAGAAAGAGAGAGAAGAATCTTCCATCTTTTGTTTTGGACAGTGTCCTCAAACTTTAAAAATTCTGCCACGGTTGCTTTAGTCTTTGGCTTATGGCTACTATCTCTCTTAAAATATGGTGTTCCCTCCTTCTCATCCCAACCTCAGAAAACTCAGAACCTCCATCTATTTCCGCCATTCACTTAATGATATGAGTTGCTTTCAGGTCATTTCTTGATAAAAGGTTTTGATGGGAATATAATAAAAGCATATGAGGGATGTAATGGGGAGGAGGGTCCATGGAAAGGACCCAGAAGGATGAGAATGAGGAGCCATGGAGGACCCACCTACAGTTTGCAGAGAGTCAGCTGCTGGCAGCATCTCTTAGCCACTGCCAAGACTTTGGGTTATTCTAGCTATAGTGAAGCACATTTTTTTTTTGGTGAAACCTGCAAGACTTAAAGATTCTGCATTCCCTGAATGCTCGTACTTTCTTTCACAGACACTAAAAAAATACATACCCTAACACTGACCTTTTTATTTTCTGGGAAGATTAAGGTTAATATCAATTCAGGAGATAAATAATCTGAGCCCACAACAGTATTGTCCCCAGCACTAATGTCTTTGTGTCTTTCCGTACTATACTCCTGTGTTTCCTATTTTCCTTAGCTTTACTAAGTAGGCAGTGCACCTAAGAGACCATTTTCGTGGTCTCAAAGGCAGTAAGAAAAATCTACAGACTTTGGGAAAGCCAAGGTACAATCTCTTAGAGACGGTCACAGTACAAGGGCATCCCTACACGGCCTGGCACAAACTAGCGATAACGTTCTGATGAGCAGCCCTGAGCCCCTTTGTCCCGCATGCAGAGGAAGGAGAGGTCCTGCTGCTCATGCCCTTGAAAGCCTGTCCAGTGTGATCATCACATGGATTCAGAGGGTGGGATGGGCAAGGTCAGTGATTTAGGAAGGCATTCTGTCCAAGTTTGAGATAGATCTGTAGGTTTTCCTAAAGTACACGTAAAGTTGTAATACCTGTTTTCCAATAATTCCCTTAACTCTCAGCCTCTTAAAGGTAGTTGTAAGTCAGCCTTCTCCATTCCCAGCAGGAAGCAGTAAATCCCTGAAGATGCTCAGGAGAAAGTCTCCCAGTCTCTCTCTTTGGGGAGGTGGTAGATGATTGATGGGGTCGGAAGTATGGGAATTTCTGAGAGGCTGATTCTCATGCCCTGCCCTGATAGCTGGTGGTTGTGCCCCACATCTGTTGTGAACTGGCCCGAAGCCAGCAGCTCTTTTTCTTTGAATAGGAAAGGAACTCAGGGGTGGGGTGTCAGGGGGTACAGGAACCACAGGATGTGGAAATTCTCGTTCTCTGGTGCCTCAGAAGGAAGACACCCCTGTTGGATGAGGCAGGTGGTGAGAAGCCTGAGTCAGTAGCAGATATGAGCAGTTTTCCAGCATCCGGGTCCCATCCATTCCACCACTTTCCACCTCTGTCTTAGAATATGGGCTTTTCCAGGTTTATTAGCCAATCTGCATAGTCAAGTCTGACTTCTAGAGTCAGTATAATGGCATCAACTTGCTGAACATGAGCTCCTCCTCCAGATGTGATAGAGACCAGATGGCTTTTCTCCTGAAAATAGAGATTAATAAACTTGGGTACAAAATTGTCTTCTCTACACATTCATTCTGCTCTGATAGTTGAGTTAATTAGTGTAGGTAGGATGGAGTCTCAATTTTCATCACTGAATTTTCTGTATGCAGAATCACTGTACAAGAAATAGGAGACATAGATGGAATTATAAGCACAGGGCGGTTGGAGACCTGCTTTATACGTGGCCCTTGGAGTCTCTGCTTTGGAGAGAGGGGAAGATTTTACTCTGGAGTCAGATTCATTTACTTTACTTTGAGTCTGAAAACTAACAAAGAGACTATGTTGACTGGGTGCGAGCTATTTTTGGGTGGACCTGATGTGCCATAAATACGTGGTAGAATGAGGTGCGGTATCAGGGAACACAAGTGGCTCAGAGAGTCGGAATTGTCTAAGGTGACAGTGCTTCTTTCTTCCATAGAAGACAGCTGATCTGGACAGCTCCCTTTATCCTCCACAGAGCTTGTGCGTACAAGCCTTTCCTGGAAAATTCATCCATCCATATGTCATGTAAACCTGAGATTCTGTTCTGAGCCTTTAGGGGAGTGAGATGTAAATAGCCCATCTGTCTCTAATGGCAAATTACACTGATGAAGTAGCTGGACCTGGATTTAGATAGAAACTTCTGAGTCTTTCTGAGTCAGGCACTTCAAGAGTTATGATATCATTGGAGTTCAGCCTCAGTTCCCAAAAGATATTTTAACTTATTTTCTCCCATCAGAACATACAGAATGGAGTTCCCTTCATGGCTCAGTGGTTAACAAATCCGACTAAGAACCATGAGGTTGCGAGTTCGATCCCTGACCTTGCTCAGTGGGTTAAGGATCCAGTGTTGCCGTGAGCTGTGGTGCAGGTTGCAGACGTGGCTCGGATCCCGCGTTGCTGTGGTTGTGGCGAAGGCCGGCGGTTGCAGCTCCTGTTAGACCCCTAGCCTGGGAACCTCCATATGCTGCGGGTGCGACTCTACATAAAGGCAAAAAGACAAAAAAAAAAAAGAAAAAAGAACATACAGAATGCTGCTCTGTAAACAGATCTCAGAGAAAAATGCCCACAAATGGCGCAAGGTGGTGCTAACTTTCCAACTTGCATGGTTAGGGGTAGGACTGAGAAGGTGAGTGGGGGAAGGAATAGGAAGGAACTTATTTTGCCTCGCTTCCCTGTTGAGATGCAAATGGTCTGGGAAAGGTCATTGTTGGAAGGTGTAAACTCAGGGTGTGGGAGACTGGGAGGAGTTAAAAGAAGAAAGTATGAATTTATAAAATGGAAGCCCAAGGATCAAGATTAGGGAAAGATACTGAGGACTAAATGCCACAGAAGACAACAGTGAGTAATTGGCTATGGAACAGTGACACGGAGGCCATGCTTTATGGTTGCTGTATGTCCCAAGGTAGTCCAAGCTTGACCTCTTTGCTCCTGGTAGGTGCCTGGAATAATAGGGAAGTGGAAAAGGGAATCTCTCCGTAGAGATGTCTGAAGAAATTTTAAAAATTAACTTCTACGTTGACCTTGTGATGGAAATGAGAAAGAACAGGAGGTCCTTTGGAACTTAGCTTCAGAAAGGAAACACTAGAAAGTACAAATAAGCTAGAACATTTTTAGAAAAAGAGGAATTTTCATGTTTCGTGAATGATCAGATTTAAGATAGCTTGGAACGTGTAGTTTCCCATCAGGATATTGGTAATAACTTCTCAGTGAACCTGGATCTGAATGCCTTGAGTAGAGAAAAAATGGCAGCTGCCATTTTATGTGAGTTCGATCAAGGAGACCCAGGGGCCAGTCAATCTCATCTCTGGTTCTGTTATTTAGCAAAACATCTGGCTCAGAAACTCACTAAGATGTCTTGGGTTTTTCAGGAGTTTTGTTTCTGAATGCAGTTCAGGGCTGTTATACTGAGATTTCTTTTTCCACCTTGTGTATGTACAATGTGGGACACTCTGTACTGGGGACATAGATGACTTATTTATGAGCATTACCTAAGACCTAATTAATATCACTACCTCAAATAGTTTGTGAGATCTGATTCTGAGGTTATAATATAGGAATTTAGACTTCCTAGTAGTCCTTTTCTTCTGCCCCAAAATATACCCAGATAATCCTTAGTCTGATTACTTGAGGGCCAAGTTACTTTCTTGCAGAAGCACTCTTAAGAGTTCTTTTAGAAAACCTAGAAAATTTTAAGACCGCAGAGAAGCCACAGTCTGAAGCCCAAGCTGCTAACTTGAACACAGATGGGAGAATGTTAACAGCCAAGAAATATGAGGTCTTTGGCTCCTTTCCCAGAACTGCCAGGCTAAGACCTTGGCAGAGAATCAACAGGAAACTGAACTCTATTTGCATATCCTTTTGTACATGGGAGATTAAAAGCTTCAACCTTGAGTGATCACAGTTTTTGAAAATCCTGATGAGGCATTAAAGAGGAGGAGGAGTGTCCCAAGGGAGGTGAGCTGGAGGCAAAGCAAGGTAGGTGTGAGGTGAGCTATGACTTTCAATCTCCTTTGATTAATCTCCTTTGGTTAGTTCTTTTTTCTGATTTTATCCTTATTGGGTCACATAAAGGAATCAGCCAAGCAGGAATCTGTGTTTTGCAGTCTTGAGAGTGTCAGATTTGATCTCCTTTGTCTCATGACTGCTTCCTTCTCTTTCTTGCTAGCGGAGACCTATAGTTTGTTAGTGCTAAAGGAATCCAAGAGATCATCTAATATAAACTCTTCATTGTAGAGATGAGAGCCTGAGGCTCAGAGAGGTTAAGTGATTTACCTAAAATCACACAAAAGGAAGTAAGTGTTCCGACCCCATGTCCCTCCCACTCCAGTTTTTCAATGGGCTACTGCCTCCTCTTAGCAGATGGATGTTTCTTCAGATCTCAGATAGCGTCTTGCCAACATGGGATTTGGTGCTGTCACCCTTCACTATTTCTCCCATCAGAACACACATTTCTGGGAAGAAAGCAGCTCTGATTCCTTGGCCTTTTTTCTCAATTCTCATTAATAATGTCTTCATGTGGGGTTTTTTTTAAGTTTTTTTTTTTTTTTTTTTTTTTTTTTTTTTGCTTTTTAGGGCCGCACCTGCAGCATATGGAGGGGATGGAGGGGTCCAACTGGAGCTACAGCTGCCAGCCTACGCCACAGCCACAGCAACTCAGGAGAGCCATGTCTGCAAACTATACCACAGCTCATGGCAACGCCGGATCCTTAACCCCCTGAACAAGGCCAGGGATCAAACCCACAACCTCATTGTTCCTAGTCAGATTCATTTCTGCTGCGCCATGACAGGAACTCCCTGTTTTCTGGTTTTTTTTTCTTTTTTAATGGAAGAAGCCAAAGTTCTGGAATGAGAATATTTCTTTTGGGGATTCATTTAGGGGAGCCTGGTACTCTTGGCCAAGTGCTACAGTGAATTAACCTTAGGAAGAAAGCATGGGCAGCATGAAGCTGGAAAAATGTAACCCCTCGAAGGTTAGTAAGTAAATTTTTTAACAGGCTTCTTTTTAAGGATGAAAGAGCTGTATTCCCAATAACATACATTAATTAAATGTATCCTAAAACTGGGGAATACCCTCAAAGCTGGATACGGATGAAGTTTCTGAAAATTGAGATTCCTTTGTCCAGCTCTTGTCCTAGACATCTGAACCAGATGTATTGGAAAAGAGTTTGGCATGAAAAATTCATTCTCTGGCACTTCTGTTAAAGCTGAGACTGGCCCGGGCCATCCTCATCTGGTACAGACAGGGGCCACTGAAGACACAGTATATTGGAGTTCCGTTTGTGGCTCAGCGGTTAACAAATGCGACTAGGATCCATGAGGTTGCGGGTTCGATCCCTGGCCTTGCTCAGTGGGTTAAGGATCCGGCGTTGCCGTGGGCTGTGGTGTAGGCTGCAGATACGGCTCATATTCTGCATTGCTGTGGCTGTGGTGTAGGCTGGCAGCCATAGCTACGATTCCACCCCTAGCCTAGGAACCTCCATAGGCCACAGGTGTGGCCCTAAAATGAAAAAGAAGGAAAGGAAGGAAGGAAGAGAGAGAGAGGGAAAGAAAGAAAGAAAGAGAAAGAGAGAGAGAAAGAAAGAAAGAAAGGAAGAAAGAGAGAGAGAGAGAGAAAGAAAGAAAGAAAGAAAGAAAGAAAGAAAGAAAGAAAGAAAGAAAGAAAAGGAAAGAAAGGAAGGAAGGAAGAAAGAAAGGAAAGACAAGACAGCCTGTTATTGGGGGTCCTAGACCCTCACGATGACTTTCACTATAGTCAATGCACAGGAAGAATTTAGAGAGGTTGTGTGGGAAGAGGTAATTTTGTACAAAATGTATTTGCAGCACATCAGATTTCTTGGTTAGAAAGAATGTTAGGGGTCATTGTCAGTGTTCTCTCCCCTTCTAGACCCTTTATTCTTCTCTCTTTTGGGTAAAACCCACCCTCCTTGAGATCACTAAGAGTTGAGGGGGTAGGGTATTAGCATTATTGAGCACGTTTGGTGTGCTAGCCACCCAGGAGTGCCATGTGTTTTCTAGCAATTATTTCATTTCATCCTTGGAATATGAAATAGGTACTCATTTCATTTTATCTATGAGATAATAGAGGTTAAGCAACCTTGTTCAAGGTCCCATGGAAAGTGAGGAGTTGTGAGTCTTGCTCACTTTTGTCTGATTCCAGAACCCATGCTTTTTTTACTAAAAGAACTCACATATAAAAATATATATGTGGTTTATAGACTAAAATTTTTTAGACCAAAATTTTTAAACTTGTTCATTCAAGATAGGTAAAATGACTATGCCAAAGTTAGGGACTGTTTTCAGATTAGAGTTTTCCAGTTTGACACATTTTAATATTTTTATAAATGATTAAGCACATCTACTTTTGAATGTCATTTAATCTACACTACATTGCTGCTTATTTAAGAAAGGAAAATACCTCTGCTTAAACTGTGCCGAGAAAGTTTTTGCCAACACAATAAGGATGATTTCACGAATCTGCAGTGGTGGGAAGGATTATAGAAGGTAGTTATCTCAAACTCAGAGAAAAATCCCATTCTCGCTTTCTTTCAGTTTGGCAGGATTACATGTTTTTGCTCTTTCTGTCCCTTTCTGCCAATGTCCTAGAAGTCAAGGGCTGGGAAAACGACCGTGTTAGGTGGCCAGCCCCACTTGAGAGCCAAGTATGAGCTTAACTTTCTGACCACCTAATCATCTTTCACAACAATCCCTCTGGCCAACAGAGCTTCCAGAAGCTCACTCAGGACTGATTTCCTGAGGGTCCCCATCACATTTCTCCTCACTTTTGGCCCAACCACATCTGGATGCAGTAAATTGGAAGGTGAAAAGACTGGGAAAATTCAAAAGAGCAGAGTTAAGACATCGTGTTTCATGTGAGAATAAGAGAGTAGTCCCAAGTATGATCAAGATGGAGACGTAGATCTGGGAGGGAGAAATCCAGCTGAAGAAAGGTCACCTATCGTACATGCAGGTTCTCCTTTCGGTCTGCCAACCCAGGAGATTTCATCCACCTTTGGTTTCTCTATGGTTCATGGCGGTGAAAACACAATAATACTCAGCTGAGTCATCTGGTTTCAATCTGTTGATTTGTAAATGCAACTAATTGTCGATGTTACTCCTAGTGACAGCAAATCTTCCCTCTACAGAAGATGTGTGATGCTTAACATTCTCTGAAGGACCACATTTGGAAACATGTTCACACACTCTTTCTGGAGCTTGGTGATACCAGTCCAGCCAAGAAGACTGGGAAGTTAAATGCAGAGTCATTGCAGGTGATTGTTAGGGAATACCCAGCCCTTCTCAACAGTGAGCTGACTCAGTGACTGCACCTCTGGAAAAGAGGACGAACTGAAAAGAACTGTAAGAGACGGGTATCACACCACCTCAAAAAGGATGACATTACTGCTTTACTGCAGAGGAACTGCACAACTTACATAGAAGGTCCGCCCAGGCAGATACCACATGCTGTAGACTGAGATGGAAAAGAGCCCACACACATCCACGGAGTCTGTCAGTCTTCCTGGATACAAATTTTTTTCACTGGGGACCCAATGGGAAGTAGTTCTGCCCTCCTTGTTCTTTTATAGAATAGAGAACTACTACAGTCAGGAAGAACTCTGGGGAGGTATTGGATCCATGCTTTTGCCCACAGACATGATCCAAAAGCCAGAATTTAATAAGCTCCAGAGGAAGTAGATTCTTGGGTTGCGTGGCACAGTATCTTTGGAGGCAGCCTGCCTGGGCTGGTGTCCAAGGTCAGTCACTCACCAGCAGTATGACTTTGCACAATACCTTAACCTTGCCTTGCTTCTTTGTTTTCATCTGTAAAGTAAAGGCAATAATAGCAATGGGTTGTGAAGATTAAACAAACGAAAACCTGTAAACTGCTTTGAACAGCAACATGCACACAGAAAAAGACACGACGACTGTAGGTCATTAATTGTTATTGTTACTAGTACTTCTTTACAGCTGTTGATTTTCTCTTCAAGGAGATTTTCATTTTCAACTTCTTTTTGCTGAAATTTCAGGATGTTTTCCCTTTTTATCAGCTCATAGGAAACGGGGATGATGGATCATAGCTTCACAGAGGGTGAGAAGGGGAAGGGACCCCAGGCTGTATCAGTGCTGGCTTTCACACCTTGTGATTGAGTCCTGGGCAGGGGGAAATGATGGGCTCAGGTTCTCCCAGGACGAAGTAGGTTTTAAGAGCATATTCCAGTCTAGTGGGTTTCCATTGTTTAATAACTCTTCACAGGCTGCAATTCAACACTGTTTAATTTCTCCAAGATGTACTGAGGTTAATTTAGGAACAAGCCTGGCCAGTGACCCTGTGGGAAGAGCTGACCGGTGTTGAGTATAATAACATTGTCATTCTTATAATCTTACAGCACCTCATTAGTTTGTTTTTTTTTTTTAACTGCACTTTCATATTGTTGATTTGCATTTATTTCGAAAAAAAAAGGAGGGGAAATTTTATCTCTGAATGGAAGGCAGGCTCGAGCTATTGATGTGTCCACTCCTCAGCAGACAGGATCAGAGGCACTGCTTCGGGGACAAGGGGCAGGGAGGGAGGAGCAGGGTCCGTAATCAGTGGGATTTACTTAGGTTGAGATGAGACGGCGGGAGACTAGCCTCTCTTCTTTATACTGAATACCTGCTATGCGCTTGGTGTGGAGTGAGCCTCCCGAAGGAATACAGAAGTACCCAGGGCAGGATTTGAGTTTTCAAGGAGTTTCTTTAGAAAAGGTTAGAAAGCAAGGGTGGAACTATAGTGGGTCCTCTGGAGTCCTTTGAGGGCTCTGTGCTCCCACAGCATCCTATGACACGAGACTTCATATTCTTCCAGCCGCCAGTGTGCTACAAGGGGCTCGGCTTGGCTAGGAGATTTTCCAGCTGACCAGAGGGGAGAATAGCATCGCAGAGATGTGTACTGAAGATACACAGGTAATAAGGCAACCGGGTGTCAGGTCGTGGTGGGAGGTGCTCATGACCAGGGGTTGGGAGCTCTATTCTCTTTGGGCTTTGCCCTCAGTTGGTTGTGGGCTGGAGAGAAAGTCAATTTCTCCAGTCCTCAGTTTCTCCATCTTCAATGGAAGAGGAAGAACCAGGCAGTGACTGACGTTTCTCACTGTTCTAACACTCTGTGTGTTGGGGGTGGGGGCGGGGTAGAGGTAGGGCTGTGGGGCTGAGAAAGAAATCCTTCCCGTGAAAAACAGCAGTGATGGTTTGGATGCTGAGAAATGGACAAGTCGTCAACTCAGAGGTTTTTGTTTTTTTTTTTTAAATGGCCGCATCCGCAGCATATGGAAGTTCCCAGGCCAGGGACGGAATCTTAGCTGCAGCTGCAGCAATACCAGATCCTTTAACCTGCTGCCCTGGGCCGGTGTTCAGACCCCAGCCTCGGCAGCAGCCCAGGCCGCTG
>PVHT021183630.1:2440866-2570812 GCA_004024745.2 Catagonus wagneri
GGCCGCTGCAGTTGGATTTTTTTTTTTTTGTCTTTTTGCCTTTTTATGTAGGGCCGCACCCACGGCATATGGAGGTTCCCGGGCTAGGGGTCTAACAGGAGCTGCAGCCGCCGGCCTTCGCCACAGCCACAGCAACGCGGGATCTGAGCCGCGTCTGCAACCTACACCACAGCTCACGGCAACGCTGGATCCTTAACCCACTGAGCAAGGCCAGCGATCGAACCCGCAACTTCATGGTTCTTAGTTGGACTCGTTAACAACTGAGCCACGAAGGGAACTCCCCGCTGCAGCTGGATTCTTAACCCAGCGCCTACAGCGGGAACTCCTAGAGATTTTTCAATTGATTCTTATTGCAGAGGAGTATTATTGCCACCTCCCTGATTTCAACTTGCAGTGTCAATACTATTGGTTCCTTTGTGGTTTTTTGTGTCCTTATTTATACATGTGATGCATGAAACCCTTCTTCTTCCCTTAAGGCAGTTGAGGTAGTTAATCCCCCATCATTCACTCATGATTATAACACGTGTTCTGCAGACACAGTTGAAGTCTTTATGCACAAGTAGGTCTTTGGCGTGATAAAACTTCTGACAACTCAGATTCAGAAATTTTTTTTTCTGGTCTTGCCCCTATGGATGCTGACTTTCCTTCCCACCTCTTCCAAGAAATATTGCTCACTTCTGTCAGATGACAAGTGAAGGTGGAAACCAACTTGGGGGCCTACCTTGGGTCCCATGATCCTAGCACCCAAGAGTCCTGGAAGGAGAATTGTGGAACCTCCCCTGCTGTCTCCACAGCTACTTCTCATTCCTCAGGTTATCTGGGGCTGGCGCCCTGGGCATAAGGGACAAAAAAGCCATTGAGATAAACACGTTGTCTGGGGCTGGCGCCCTGGGCATAAGGGACAAAAAAGCCATTGAGATAAACACGTTGTATTTCGGCTTCCCTGTCTATTGAGACAGTTTTGGGGAGGCATGTTGGGTACGTGGAGATGAGGCTGCCGTTTCTCTCCTGGGGCCACTGGGGTAGAGTCGTCCTTGGGATCAGTGAGAGAAATGCTCCATCCAATTTGTACGCTCTCCTTTCATGGCTGGGAAGACATGCTCATCGACCCACAGAATGTGGTCACCGACGGAGGCAGAAAAGGCAAAGGGCTCAATGTTCCCTGTCCCGTATTCCATCTGTCAATAATCCAATTCTGCCATCCTCCTTTTCATGTTCGAAATTTGGGCCTTTTCAGGAGTGCTTCCTCCCCATTCGTGCTAATTCGTGGAATTCCATCAGTTGGTTTTGAAAAGTACAAGTCTGAAGTATTGCTGAAAGAGCTTGCAGCAAGAGAAGGAGAAGAAAAAAACTGTTGCCTATTTCTGCAAGCTATAGAAAATCTGGTATTATTATTATTATTTCTAAAAGAAAAGTCCGGTGAACACGCAGACTCTGAATATACTCCTCCTGCTCCATCCCACGCCTTTGCTGAAACAGGACTTTCTCCTTGTAGCCTTTCTTGACCACCTGATTTAAAATAATTACCTCCCGTAGTCCCCTGATAACATATTTTCTCTCTCTGCAAGTCTTCTCATGGCAATTATCACCATCTAACACATATTCTACTTATTTTAGCCTGTATTTATTTTCACTAAAATAAACTCATCAGCTTCTATATTCCCAGTATGTCTAGAAAAGTACCTGGCACACAGTAGGTACATAGTAAATTATTATTGAATAAATAAATGAAAGTTATATTCTCTGAAAGCAACTTTAATCTCCCAAAATCTACACTTTGGATTGGTTTTCTTTCTTAATAATTTGTGACCCTAGTAAGTTATTTATACTGACATTTCTTTTTCTGAAAGTTATAAATACTCATGGGGTTTTGTTCTTATGCCAGAAAAGGATAATTAAAGCTCCCCTCTTCTCTCACATGCACCAGGCAATAGAAAATGTATGGCTATTAGATTTCTTCTATAAACGCAGACTTCAAGAGCCTGCCTTGTTTAAATGAATGGGAGCAATTGCACGGGGGCTTGGCTTCCTTTGTCCCAACAGCAGGTCCTTTTCTGACTGAGCATGCGTGCTGGGTGGTGCACCGCTTCAGACCGACTGCACCCTGAGCATGTGGGATGTGCCTTCATAGAGTCACTCCAGTGTTTGAGCCACGCCACTGCCGCCGTACACTGTTACCATTCACTGTGTGTGTGTGTGTGTGTGTGTGTGTGTGTGTGTGTGTGTGCGTGTGTGCGTGTGCATGTGTGTGTGTGCGTGTGTGAATTACTAAAAACACAAGCCCGTGAACTGATCTGCATCCCTGAAGAATTCCAAAATTATTTGGTGGTGGTGGTGGTAGGGTGAGAGGGAGTTAGGAGCCGCTCTTTTGTTTAGGAAAATATGTCATGGCTTTCGGGCATGGGAGGTGGCATGCCCCAGCCAGTGTGTTTGGAGGGAAAGTTGGCAAAATTCCTTTGGGAAATAAAGTAGGAATATTCGGCCTTTTCCCTGACAGTCCAGGACTCAGGGCCCAGGACCTTCGGATTAAGAGGAGAGAAGAGGTGGTGAAATGAAGGAGAAAGCCTGCCATCCTCTCTGCCCCACCGTCCCCATTTCATCCCTGTCATGGGGGGATGTTCAAGAAATGTAGGAGTTTTGCTGTCTGCTCTCCAAGAGTGAGTTAGTTGGTGTTCTAGTGTGCTCTGTTTTCAACCCTTCAGAAAATCTCGTAACAGGCCACTGCGTTTCGTTAGCAGATTAGATGAGGCTTGGAGAGATGGTCTTCAAGCAAATTTAGCCCCAGCCTGGTCCTCTGTCGCCTCTGCAGCATCCAGCACAGTGCAGGGTTCAAAGTCCTCACGCATGGCACATTTCATGCACTCATTCATTCAGTACACTTGCGGAGTGCCCATTTTGTGCCAGATTTATTCTAAGGGCTGGAGTTAAGGCAGTGAACAAAGCAGACAAAAATCTCTGCCATCACGGAGCTTGTGTTCCAGAGGAGAGCCAAACAATAAATAAAGAAGCGAGTAAAATATACACGCATCAGACAGTGATAAATGCTATGGAGAAAAATTAAGCAGAGAGGAGTGGTGGTATTTGCCGGAGGAAGAATAAAGCACTCTCACCAAAAAATATTAGAGATGTAAACCCCATCATTTCAATTTATGTTTGAGGACAAGATGTTGAATTGAGGAGTAGGAAAGAAGCCTTGATTCTGGAGTTTCTTCACCTTGTTGGTATGGAGAATTTATTAGCAGGCACTTCCTGTCTGAGGCACTGCAGGGGGCTAAGGCCCTACCTAGAGCAGGGAAAGTTTGGTTTGAAAGCAGTTCTCCTCTCTGCATGGTGGCTCCCGCACCTTAATTCACCGCTGTGCTTTCTGATGTCAGTTTGCTCATTTTGAATGCAGAGAACTGTGGATGACAGATCTTGAGCCCTTTTGCTCCCTCCATATAAGCGATAATAAGTCAGTGAAAATGGAAGAGACCGACTTGGACTCTGTCTCACAGTGCAGTTATATCCGGACGGTAAGGTTAGCAGCTCTGTGGACCTGCCAGGGGCCCAGAGCCTTTCTCCAGCTCTCATCACATTAGCCCCAGACCCCTGCGGCTGCTGTTCTGGGAAGGCAAGGAGAAGGCAGCGGATGTATTAGAACTCCAGACACCCTAAGGGAGTTCAACAAGATGCTGCCCTTGACAAGCATCGAAAGGGTGGACTATGTGGCTCCACTTCCCAGGTTGTGGCCTGGGAGACAAGCTGCTGACCTCGGGGTGGACTCAGGAGCGTAAGTGGCAGGGGGCTGGGTGGCAGCTGTCCTCTTTCAGTAACAGGACTGAGGCATCTCCAGAGAATCTGCTCAGAAGCTGAAACTGCAAATGATGTTTCAAAGGAAAGGAGGGAAAAGTGGGAGGTGGACTGGCCAAGGAGTCAAAGGCAACTTCTGCGTCACACAGATGACTGGACCTGAAACACTTGCTTGGTTCCAACCATTTTATTTTATTTTATTTTATTTTTTAGGGCTGTACCTGTGGCATATGGAAGTTCTCAGGCTAGCAGTTGAATCAGAGCTATAGTTGCTGGCCACAGCCACAGCCACAGCCACAGCCACAGCCATAGCAATGCAGAATCCAAACCAAGTCTGTAACCTACACCACAGCTCACAGCAGCTCAAGTTATTAACCCACTGAACGAGGTCAGGGATCAAACCCCTGCCCTCATGGATCTAGTCAGATTCTTAACCCACTAAGCCACAATAGGAACTCCCCAGCCATTCTTTAATTGTCATCATGGGTGATATATTTCTTTACTATATTGCACAGCCCCGAGCCCAGTGCCAGGGCTGTCAGCCTCTAACTCAGACCCAGCTCCTGGCTCTGCTTCTGTAACCTTAGGTAAGGTACCCAGTCTCTCTGAGGCCCAGCATACCCATCTGTAAAACAGAGCTGACAATAACAACCTTGCGGGGCTGTCATAAGGACTGAGTTCTCACACCTGCGAAGTGGTTGCTTCTTGGCACTCGGTAATTTAGTTCACTTTCTTCTCAATTATTCCACTTTATAGTTTGCTCTTTCTTATGATGGTTAACATTTATGGACTAGCTGCTACATGCAAGGCAATTTACTTACCTTTCTATCATTTGCTTTTTACAACGTTGTAGAAAAATGGAACTCTTATTTTCTCCCAAGACGTAACTCTTATTGTCCCAGTTTCAAAGATAAAGCAGTACAGATGATTTTAAAGGCAGAGTGAAGCTTGTGTCAAGATCACAAAAATCTCAGGTTGGAAAGCATTTGAGAAGTCATCTGGGACCACCGCTGCATTGTCCCAGTTTCTTGACAGATGGTCATGGAGCACTGGTTTGAACAGTTCTTGTGGCAAGAGCACAGCCCTGTTGTTCTTTATTTCTGCTCCTCGCCCCCACCCCCACCCCCACCCTGCACACCCTCTGAATCACATACTGTGTCCTCCAGCTCGAGCTGAAATCTCTCTCCCTGCCTTAGTAGCAGTGGTACCTTGAGCAAATATTTTAACTTTTCTGTGCCGTGTCCTCATTTGTAAAATGGGGAGAATAATGGAAAATGCATCATTGGATTGCTGAAAAGGTTAGATCATATAAAACACGTCAAGTGCTAAGACTAGTACTTGGCATATAGTAAGCACTCAACAGATGCCAATCACGATGATGGCTAATGTATAGTTAGAATTTGTCCAAGTGTTTTTCCTCCTCCTTTTCATCAACGACATTCTTCCCAGTCTCTGTCAAAAGAATCCGCTTGGTCTTTTCCTAGAAATCCATCTTGCAGGTCTTATAAAACCATGGTTCCAAAACTTTGACAGCATCTACACAGCTAGCTTCCAAATGTTATTCTTTTTCAAATATATATATATATATATATATATATATATTTGTATATAAACATAAGATAAGACAAAATCATGAGAGACAGGAAGATTGTGAAGATCATTGGTGGAACAGTGAAGATCCCTGACTGAAACCCCCCGTGTGTGTCTGGCAAACGCTTATCAGCCTCTTTGTGTTTCTATGCCCCTATGGAGGGGATGAGTCCCCCCCCCCCCGTTTTTTTAAAGGCCTTACTTGTGGCATATGGAAGTTCCTGGGCTAGGGGTCTAATTGGAGCTGAAGCTGTGGCCTACACCACCTAGTATCTTGCAACACTGGATCTTTAACCCTCTGAGTGAGACTGGGAATTGAACCCATATCCTCATAGGTACTGTGTTGGGTTCTTAACCCATTAAGACATGATGGGAACTCCAGAGGGCAGGATCTTTGATCTATTGATAAAAACTATTGATCTTTATCAAAAGATGCCCATATTTATAGCACACAACCCAATGAATCTCATCAGATATACCTGTACATCCATGAAACCATCACCATAATCAAGCTACTGAACATACCCATCACCACTAAAATTCCAGTGAGCTGTTCAATAAGGTGAATGGTAGATTTTCTAGATGAGGCCAGAAAGAAGGCCACAGGTTCAGCCTCAGAATAGGCTGTCAATCATTCATCTAAATCTGGAGAAGTATATTATTGCTCAAGATAAAAGTGAAGTTTAAGTTGAGCTTTCCAGAAATGTCAGTGGCAGTGGAGGGGAGCTATTCCATGTCTGGTTTCTAGCACATAGAGAAGAAGAAGTAAAGAGATAGAGAAAGGAGGACAAAAGTCTAGAACAGGAGTTCTCCTCATGGCTCAGCAGTTAAAGAATCTGACTAGGAACAATGTGGTTGTGGGTTCGATCCCTGGCCTCGCTCAGTGGGTTAAGGATCTGGCGTTGCCGTGAGCTGTGGTATAGGTTGCAGACGTGGCTCGGATCCTGCATTGCTGTGGCTGTGGTGTAGGTCGGTGGTTACAGCTCTGATTAGACCACTAGCCTGGGAATCTCCATATGCCGAAGGTGCAGCCCTAGAAAACGCAAAAAGACCAAAAAAAAAAAAAAGTCTAGAACAGTACAGAATACTAGCGATTGAGTCTTGCCCTCCACGTTGGGAGGATGACAGGCAGCATGTACTATGGATGCTGAAGAAAGGGAAGTGCCTTCCTACTTTTCTAACCCCCCTCCTCCAGAATACCTAGACTCCAGGTGTATCTGGTTGGGGAGAAGTGCCTCTTTATGCCATATCCTAAGTACTTTGGGATGTGTAGTGGAATCTTTTATGAAGCTCCAAGAAAACCATGAAGAGTGCGCTGTAATTCTACAGTTTCTGACTCTGGCTCTGCCTCTCCTCCCTCCTGCCGCATGCTGGGCCATACTTCACTAGCTGGGTTGCCCATCTGAGCACCATGGGAACACATGGGAAGGCCCTGAGCGACAGAGCCTGAAGGAAAGGCAGGAATGTCAGCCTTATCTGACCCCCATTTCTTAAACTCCATGGTTTTTGAGCTGCTTGGAAGTGAACCCGCGCAGAGTGTTAGTGGCACAATAGTAAGATCCTTCATCTCTCTCTGATGCCTTAAGGATCTTTAGCACAGCCTGGTTGTTTGAAGGATCAATTTCACCCTGGAAGTTGTCCTTGAAACCAGGGCCGTACGTGCCCCCTTCTCTGTATACGAAAGTCATTGTGCTCCTCGGGGTCTTCCTGTACCAGAAGTTATAGTAGTTCCTGATGGATCCTCCTTTCATGGAGCACCTCAAGGTGACGGATTCCCCCACGAACGCATTCACTACTTGGTCCTGAGGTACCCACACGACAGCTGACATGACTCCTGAGGGAAAAGACGCGAGAGAGGCTCAGTGAGAACTGAGGAAGGGGCCAGGCAGCCCCCTGGTTGCTGAGTCTTCCTGGGATGATGTCCAGGATCTACCTTACCTGTCCAGCAGGTGAATGAGTGTGCAGACCCTCTGCATGGCTCCCTGAGGGACAGCTCTGCCTCCTGACTCCTCCTCTGCCGGCTCCCTCCTCTGAGTCAACACCTTCTCTGTGTCTGAGGAAACGAGCCCTTGTCGGCAGCTGTTCTGTTAACCAGGAGACGTTTGGCCAATCACAGGGGGTTCGCAGAGCATGCCGCCTGTTAATGAGATGACAGTGTCCTTCAAGGTCAGTCACGTGGTCCAGATAAATGAGGCCAACTGAGAGGAGGTTAAGGCTGCTTATTTGATTGACAACAAGGTTTCTGCTCCCCATCCTAGAAGTTAAGTTTGATACTGTCGCTTCATTTTCACGTTAGAAGAACCTGTGGTACGCTCTGTGGTGATGTTAAGAGTTAATACCAAGAATTATTGACATTTACAGCAGTAGTCAAAAGAACCATCCAACGAGGAGGTCGATAGTGTGTCCACGAGGAGGACTGTGGGTGTTGTAATGACTGTTATGTTTACTGCAAACTCCCTCCAGGCAAAGATGGATAAGGGTGATTCTCCCGAGTATAAAAGAGCATCCAATGAAACACTGTCTCCAGATCTGACCCAGAGTTCACTGATCTCTATTGAGCTCATCCATCTTCTTTTCTGTAGGGTTCTTAGGTCACCTATGTTGAGTTATACCAAGTAAAGTATTGTAGAAAACTTAGAAATCACTGGCACCTCCAGTTTAGGATGGGCAAAATTTAGACATACTTCAAAAGAGAGGTGTATTTGAACTCTTGGGACCTGCACTTGGGGATTTCAAGGCCGATAATCAATGAGAAATTGAAATTAAACAGGCAAATTAATAATGGAAACTAGAGGGTGCAGAAGCTGAGGAGGGGATCATTTGCTATACAAAGAGGCAGGAACGAAGGTGGAATCCAATAGCTAAAGATGGGCACAGGGCCAACATTCCCATGCTAGTGGAGGAGAGATCCACCTGAGCTCTCTGGTTTTCCCCAGTGTGACTAGGAGCAGACTGGCTCGAGGATGTTCAGATAGAAGCAAGCTCAAGTTTGCTTGAGCTCATGGGAGTTGCTCTCCCTATGCTTGTCATCTCATTTACCCAACTGCCCACCTCACCCCCCATTCCTAGAGCACCATTAGCAAGTACTCAAGGTGGCCACATTCTTTGATGTTACAAATTTTTTTTTTTTGCACTGTCAGTACCCACCTGTAGGACACAATGGAGCCCGTTCTCTACAGTCCCTTGAAAGTTGCCAAGGGCAACTTCTCTGGGCTCCCGTACTTGATCTTTTTATATCAAGTTGCTTGGCTCTTGGCATAAGCTATAAATCTAGTCATTTTTCCTATTTACCTGACCTTGAGGATTCACCGATGAATGACAGATGTAGTCTCTTCTCTCGTGGAGTTTAGTTTCCAGCATGAGAGCCAGTCATCACTTAGTGATTTGCATAATGAATGTCTCTGCCGCTGCAGTGTGACAAATACTCTGCAGAAACTGGATTATGAGAGCACGTTACGGGGGCCAGACTCTGGTCCAGAGATCAGGGAAGGCTTCCCTGAAGAAGTGACTTTGCAGCTGAGACTCAAAAACAGAAGTTACTCAGGTGCACTAGATACCGTCTGTCTGTACCTCCAGTCCCTCCAATTCCTACTCTAGGAGGCTGACCTCAAGAGATAGCATCCGCCTGGTTCCCTCGCTCTCTGGCTTTCTGTTAAGTCTGGACAGCGGGGCACCATCAGGAGACTGGAGGGAAGGAGGGTGAGGTGGGGTGTTATGATCCCAGATTCCTTCCTGCCAGGCTGTGCACTGGCAGAGGCTGCTTTCCTCTCCTGGAGCCTACAGCTTCGCTCCTGTAACCGCAAATTTCAGTAAAGCCTCTTGCACAGCAACCTTCAGGCCTAGAGTGGCAGTGGTTTTTCTGTTTCCAGATCCAGTGTGTTTCACCATCTTTTTTGTTTTGTTTGTAGTAATTTCCTGCAGCTGCCTTAACAGAGTATCACCAACTGGGTGGCTTGAAACAACTGATTTACTGTCTCACATTATCAGGAGGCTAGAAGTCTGAAATCAAGGTGTCGGCAGGGCCCTGTTCCCTCTGAAACCTTTAGGAGAATTCATTCTTGCCCCTTCCTAGCAGCTGGTGGTTTGCTGGCAGTCCTTGGTGTTCTTTGACTTGCTTGCCTGTGCTGTCACATGGTCTTCTCCCAGGAATTCTTTTCCTTCCTTCCTTCCTTCCTTCCTTCCTTTCTTTCTTTCTTTCTTTCTTTCTTTCTTTCTTTCTTTCTTTCTTTCTTTCTTTCCTTCCTTCCTTCCTTCCTTCCTTCCTTCCTTCCTTCCTTCCTTCCTTCCTTCCTTCCTTCTTTCTTTCTTTCTAGGGCTGCACTTGCAGCATATGGAATTTCCCAGGCTAGGGGTCTATCCTGAGCTACAGCTGCCAGCCACAGCAGCACTGGGTCCTTAACTCGGTGAGCGAGGCCAGGGATCAACCCCACATCTTTATGGATACTAGTCAGGTTCATTAACCCCCTGAGCCACAAAGGGAACTCAGCATCTCTGTCTTTACATGGCTTTCTTCTTACAAAGACATCAGCCGTGCTGGATTAGGGGCTTGCCCTACTCCAGGATGACCTCATCTTAACTAATTCCATCGATTGCAATGATCCTATTTCCAAATAAAGTCACTTTCTGAGGTACTGGGTGTTAGGATTTCAACGTACCTTTTTTTGGGGGGGGCGGGGACATAATTCCATCCGTAACCCCTGCCCACATCTTTGCAAATGTCCTTTTCATTAGATTCTCTCTAATTACCCGTCTGACAGTATCCTCTTTCTCCTGCTGGGAGTCTGTTTGACATACCAGGTACAGGGGGTGTGTAGGGAAAGAGCATTCTATGTAAGAAATGAGGTCATATTAAAAAAAAAAAAACCCTGAGGCAAGAGGAAGGGCTGTAGGCTTAAAGCTTCATTAACATCAAAAGAACAGTTAGTGGGGCTCAAATCAGCCTATCTTCTTAGGTAATTATAATTCTCCCAAATTATTCAGGAAATCATTTTGGAAAAATTCCGAGAATGTGCTTATGCTTATGATGAAGATTTCTATCTGCCACGGGTTAGAGGTAATTTTAAGAGTTTATTGCTAATGGACAAAAACTGTCTTCCTCTAGGCCTAAGAGAGAGTCAGTACAAATAATCAGAGCCCAGACGGAGGACAGTAGTGGGGAGGGAACAGGTGACCGATTTGTTCTGGTGGAAACTGGGGCAGGGCGTAGCTAGGAGACCGGCTCTCCCAGGTGAGGGGGAGTCAGGACCCTCTGCGGAGGCCTGGCCTGGCCTGTGGCTGGAGCAAGGTGGAACATGAACACAAACCTGGTCGCTGGGAGTGCCCAGGTGGAAGGGAGAAAAGTGTTTCCGGGCCCCGCTCTTGGGCTCTTCCTTCCTCCGACTCTGCACAGGCCGTGTTCCGTGTGCTCAGTCATTCTTTCTGTGTCCAGCAACTCGGCCGCAACTTCCCAGACCCTGAGGGATGCCTGTTCCTTCATGTGACTTTGGGGGAGAGCTAGTACTGCTTTACAGGGTGTGAGGAATACATGAAATTTATATTTGTAAACATTTGGCTCATTGCTGGGCTGTTTGTTAGTTTCCTGCTTCCTCGACATTGTTATATAAAAATAAGGACACTTGAGACTTAAACAGTTAGTAGGAGAGACAAGAGTGCTGTGAGGGGGCTTCACTCATTCTTCTCCTCAATCTCCATCAGCCTCCCATTCCTCGACACCTTTCTCAATTTTTTTTTTTTTTTGGTCTTTTTAGGGGTGCACCTGCGGCATATGGAGGTTCCCAGGCTAGGGGTCAAATCGGAGCTGTAGCTGCCAGCCTACGTCACAGTCACAGCAACGCCAGATCTTAGCCGCATCTGCGACCTACACCACAGCTCATGGCAACGCCAAATCCTTAACCCACTGAGCGAGGCTAGGGATTGAACCTGCGTCCTCATGGATGCTAGTCAGATTCGTTTCCGCTGAGCCACAATGGGAACTACATCTCAGTCTTATGTGCTATGAAAATACAGCCTCAAGGAAAGTCCCCGAGGCATCTTTCAACCGGATGCAGCCCCTCAGCCCCTCCTTTGTAGAAATTCTGGAGTTGCCTTTGCGTACAGTGGTTTCCGATAGGTAAGCACAGCCTCGCACTTGTTTGCTCTGTCCTCATCTCCCATACAGTTCCCCCAAAGCACCTCCTGAACCCATGCAGGTCCTCAGAAATGCTGAATGAAGGGAAACAATTTCTTCTGCCTATAGGATGTCTGACTTGAAAGTGAGTCTCTATGAACGACATACCAGGATTGGCGAGGAAGACTGGAAAGGATCTGAGTCCCAAGATCATGGTCACAGGAAGGACCCCAGGCCTTTGTGTTGTGGCTCTAAAGACAGGCTGTAGCATTACAGGCACTTTTACTCCCTTCAGCTTCACCAGACAGAGGAGGGTTAAGAAAGGCACTGCTGACCTCAGTACTGCCACGCAAACGGCCGTGAGTGCTTCTTGCTCTTCCATTAGTGTATGGAGGCTAGAGATGGCTGTGAGGCCAAGGTAGTTAATATTTCATTTTCAAGGCCAGGGTGCTGCTTGGGGTGTTCCAGGCAAATCAACTTGGATTACATTGCAGTGGAGGAAGGTCTGTTTATTGGCCTCGTTGAGAACAGAAGAATGTATGATGTGAGAGCGGCAGGGACCTTTGAAAGCCTTCTCACCCACATTTCAGCCTTCCCTTCCCCATAACCTCAAGCAGAGAGCTGCTTTTCCTGCTCTTCAAAGGTGCTCTTTGAACCCGTACTCCATTTCTCTGAATTTGCACAGACCATTGAGAGGAGGCAGCTGGGCGACCCCGCCTCTGCTCAGACAAGCTTCAGGCATCCTTAGGGCTGGGCTGGATGGGGTTCTGGAACTCCGGAGTCCTCATTTGTCATCGCCTGCTCTGGTCTCAAGGGACAGCTGTGCTGCAGTAGGGGCACCACTGGATTTAGGCTTAGGAGATTCGTATCTGCACCTGACACCACCACTTACTTGCGAGTCGCGTAACCTGTCCAGGTCTCAGTTTTCTAGACAATAAAATGGGGGTAATACCGTCTCATGCAGTCTTGAATAATACATGTGGGTACATTGTGACTGATCTACAGGGAGACCTGCGCCTGGTCAGCTGACCACTGGGGGAGGTGGGAGGGGCAGGCTTTGCTGTGACCTAGGTGGAGGCAGAGGAGTGGCACTGCGGGTAAGGCGGCCAGTAGTAAGTCCCTCCTCTCTCACTGTGGTCTCAAGAGCCTCCAAGGAGAATTGGCCTCTATAAGTAAAGCTGTTCTGGGGACCAGGACCATGGAAGCCTCCTGGTTGGTACAGAAAGTTCAGGGAGCCACCTTGGTTCCTCTGACAGCCGTGTATACCTAATTATTCATTTCCCCGCCCCTGGCATTTGGCACAGCCAAATCCTGCTTCCTCTAAAAGGAATAAACGTCTCTTCTTGTTCCAACACAGCATCTGGCTTGATTCTGAAAAACAAAATCAAGGGGTGGACTTCCCATCGTGGCTCAGCGGAAACGAATCCGACTAGGAACCATGAGGTTGCAGGTTCGATCCCTGGCCTCGCTCGGTGGGTTAAGGATCCGGCGTTGCCGTGAGCTGTGGTGTAGGTCGCAGACGCGGCTTGGATCTCGTGTTGCTGTGGCTGTGTTGTAGGCTGGCAGCTGTAGCTCCGATTAGACCCCTAGCCTTGGAACCTCCACATGCTGTGGGTGCGGCCCTAAAATGACAAAAAGTAAATAAACAAATAAGGGAAAGGGAAGCTAGAGAAACCAAAGGGCCCTCTCCTAGTGTCGGGGGACCGAGGTGGGATTACAGAGCCATCTCCCATCTCAGTCTCCCCACCACCCCTCCCAGGAGTCTTTTCATCAGGGAAGTCACTTGTTCATTCACCCAATTACTGCGCAAACATCCACTGGCTTCTAAGAGGCGCGCACTGCCGGTCCGGCTTCTGTGGGAGTGACAGTGTTTCAGGCTCTCTGGGGCTCACCTGGCGCAGGAAGCTGCAGGTCTGAGGTTGCCAGGCAGCCGAGGGGCTGGAGGACAGGCAGGCAGATGCGTTGCGTGACTCCCTCTGGGGAATGAAGGGTCTGCTCTGGGACCGTTTCTGGCTCTTTCTTCCTCACCCTGGGTCTCAGCATCTCTACCACTGGCCTGGTTGCTCCTGGGCTTGCTTGAGGACAACGAGGAAATGAGCCTGAGTCAGCAGGTGGTCTGTGCCCGGAGAACAGCCTCAGCAGCTGCACACACAAGTCTGAGGACTTTCTCTTTCTGCTGCAAAGGGCAGCATCTCTGTACCAGACTGAGGCCAAGATTTTGTCAGGGCACATGTTGCTATTCAGCTCCAGGCAGCTTTTAATCTTCTTTCTCTCTTCGTGGTAGCTGTTCCTTTTACTTTTTGTCGCAGTATATTTATTTTGGATCTTTTATTTATATACCAAGGAAGCTGCTTCCTAGGAAGGGAGATAGACTTTGCCAAAATGCCCATCTTCCACAGGACAAGAGCTCATAACTGTCACACAGAATTTAATAGAAGATACGATTGCATTGGATTTAATTTTTAGGAGCAGTTAAGTGCCTCCTATAGCACTCTGCCCATATCATTCGCCCTATAAATGGTGATGCTGGACTAAAGAAAACACAGCACAAGATAAACATAATGCGTAGATGGAGTAAGTGGAGCAGACAATGAAAATTAAATGAGAAAAAGCAAAGTTAAAGCGTGAAAAAAGGTTTAATGGGGGTACTGTAGAATTATCTACTGAGAGGACAAAGTAGAACACACACCTTAACAGAGAGGAAATATAACAGCTAAGAGGAACGTAGAGACAGAGAAAAGCTGGAAAGGCAATTAGGACGTTTGCAATCTCAGTTCTCAGTCTTGGCCTCACTTTGGGATCCCCTAGAGAGTTTAAATAATGCTGAAGCCCGGGTACTACCACAGGCAGTCTGATTCCATTTTTTTTTTTGTCTTTTTAGGACCACACCTGCGGCATATGGAGGTTCCCAGGCTAGGGTTCGAACTGGAGCTGCAGCCGTTGTCCTACACCACGGCCACAGCAATGCGGGATCCGAGCCTCATCTGCGACCTACACCACAGCTCACCACAACTCTGGATCCCTGACCCACTGAGTGAGGCCCGGGATCGTACCCACATCCTCATTGGTACTAGTCGTGCTCCTTAACCGCTGAGCCACGATGGGAACTTCCAAGAGTTTGATTCAATTAGTCTGAGGTGGGATCTGGGCATAGGGATATTTCAAAAAACTCCCTAAGTAATTCTGACGTGCATCCAGGATTGAAAACCACTGTGTAAAGGCATCAGTTAGTGACAAAAGAATAAAACTTTATAGTGAAGTAAAGGCTTATAACAGTGTTGTCTTCAGGACACAAGGCAAAGCCTGTGGCCAAGTGTCACCTGAGACGGGGACAGTCTGCCAGCCTGTCTTTTTCTCCAGGGCCAGCGAGGACCCTCAAGAGTAGCTCACTGCCCTGGTGCTTGCTCACTGCTGGCCTCTTAGGAATCAGCAGGCCTGAGGGCTTGCTGACGTCAGCTGCAGCCATCTCTGGACACTTAGCAGATGCTTAGGAAAAATTTGCTATGTGCTATGGTCCTTGTGGGTCCTTTTCTGCCGATTAAAAATGGACTAAGTCTGTGGGTTTTGGTTCCTCCTTTTAATCCTGCCCTGACCTCCAAGGTGCAAATTATGCCCTACTCATCTCCCTTCAGAGAGAAAGAATTCAGCCAGGGGAGCTCGCTGGCTCTGATTCCTTAGGTTGACAACAAGTGGCTCTGTGTGTGTGTGTGTGTGTATGTGTATGTGTGTGTGTGTGTGTGTGTGTCTGTGTGTGTGTGTGTGTGTGTCTGTGTGTGTGTGTGTGTGTCTGTGTCTGTGTGTCTGTGTGTCTATACCGTGGAATGCAGCCTGCGGCACACCAGACCCACAAAATAATGGGTTCTTGCTGTGTTTCAACTTGTGTACTCTTTTTCTTCTTCCCCTCCCTCCTTCCCTCCCTCCCTCTCTCACTCTCTCCCTCTGTACCTCCCTTCCTGCCTTCCTCTCTTCTTTCTTTCCTTGTTTGTATCCTATAATTCCCAGTCTCTCTGTAGAGCACAGTCATCTAAGGACACCCATCCTAAAGAGTGAAAATGTGTGCAGTGCCCTGAGTGGCCCTATGTTTTTTGGAGGGACTGAATTACCTTCTGCTCTCCTGGAATCGCGGCTTTCACAGTGGAGATTTGCTGCCACGGAGAGAGCGAGCTGTGGGTAGAATACAAAGTCAATGCCGTCTCTGAAAGTCTTCTTTGATCTCCCCTGCCTGCTGGAATAACCGTGGGGGTCTGCTATTCCTCAGGTAGAACCTGGAGAGGCCGCAGCAGTAGTGACCACGCTGATAAGAGAAGAATCTTATGCCTTTGTTGATAGACGTCTATAAAAAAGCCAACCCCAAACAACAGTGATTTTGTACTTCCAACCAACAAGATCCCAACAGAGGAAGAAACTGGAAAAACTTGGATTGGGCACAGAGGTGATTAGTTTTAAAGGACCTGAGTGGAAGTCCCTCCGCCTTTATTGTATTTCTCTGCACATAAGAAAAAACAGCTCCCACTCGCCCCCTCTGAAATGGAGAGAAAGATGTTGCTCAAGCTTCTTGGTTGGGAGAAGGGCGCAGGGACAGCTCAGAGATAGGGAGGTAATCGCTGCTTTTTTTCCGTCTTTGGTGATGGGAACTTTTGAAGATGTAGGATGGACATGCTTCCGTGCTTTTAGGGCGCTCAGATTCTGTAGCTCTAGCACCACAGAGCTGTGGAATGAAGATTTATCTTATACATCTTGTATCCTCCAACCACAGCTCACCACAACGCCGGATCCTTAACCCACTGAGCGGGGCCAGGGTTCGAACCCGCATCCTCATGGATGCTAGTCAGATTTGTTTCCACCAAGCCACGATGGAAACTACAAATCCTGGTTTAGAATGCGGGTGCTGTTATATATATTGTGGATGTAACAAGTTAAAGTGCTGTTAACACTGAGCCGTGTAATGAACACTTAGTATGAGTGAATGAAAAGATTATTGAATAGAAGTATGAGCTATCCAGTTGGCAGGGCTTTAATTGCCAAGTAGTCTGAGAGTTTGCACACCTGCATGACTGAGTAGTGACTGCAAACTGGGATGCTACCAAAGGAGGGTGAAGAAAGTACCACGTGCAGCAAGGCTGCCCTGAGTGATGAACGACCTCGGTTGGCATTGATCAAACGGAAGTAACACTGTGAGTGAGATCATGGTACATGAGGGCACACACAGTGTCAATCTAAACTGACAGCAGGGTCCAGGCTGCGGGGAGAAATCGGGGCTGCAGGATAACAAAAGCTGCTGAGGGAAGGGCACGTGCCAAGAAGATGGATTGGAAGAGCAGAGGGAAAGAGGATTTTTGCAAGACTCAACTGACAATCATCTCTCTCTGTCAGAAAACTATATATATATATATATTTATTTATTTATTTATTTTTAAACAGCTGCACCTGAGTCGTTTGGAAGTTCCTGGGCCGGGGATGGAATCTGAGCCACAATTATGACCTATGTTGCACCTGCAGATCTTTAAGGCCGGATTCTTTAATCCGCTGCACTGGACTGGGGAGCGAACCCTCACCTCCACAGTTATGGAGCTGCTGCAGCTGGATCCCCCCCGCCTTTTTTTTAGTCGGATTCTTAACCCACTTCACCACAGCAGGAACTCCAGAAAACCTTATTTTTAAAAGTGTCAGCTCAAGTCCCGGATTGGGTGACCCAGAGGCTGCAGCGTGCTAGCAGAAGAACTGCCGCCTGTGTTCACAGTCTGTTTGCATTGACTCGCAGTGTGGTTGGGGACTCAGCTGGACAGAATACCAGATGCCTAGCAGATTCTTAAAGCCACCCTTGGCCCAGACAGCCCCTTGTTAATACGTATTGTAACACAAAATGTATGTTTGTCCACAGAAGTGTGATAGGGGAGGGAAACTAGCAGGAAAAGAAAGTAGAGTTTAAAATGCCACAGCAGTTTTAAAAAAATGTTTATTTTTACCAAAGAGATGTAATCCAGACAATTTTTCTCTTATTTTGATAGCCTAAACCCTAAACTTCAAGCATGCAGAGGCCAAGGACAAACTTTTTTTTAGGGCAACAAAGATGAGAAAAATCAGCCTCTGTGAACATACATGAAGGAGCCCTGGCATATTGTGTGTGAGTGTGTGTGTGTGTGTGTGTGTGTGTGTGTGTGTGTGTGTGTTTGTGTTTTTCAGGGCCTCACTTGCAGCATATGGAGGTTCCCAGGCTAGGGGTCCAATTGGAGATACAGCTGCAGCCTACATCACAACTCTCGGCAATGCTGGATCCTTAACCCACTGAGCGAGGCCAGGCATCGAACCCACATCCTCATGGATGCTATTCGGGTTCGCTAACCGCTGAGCCATGACGGGAACTCCGCCCTGGCATATTTTAATTAGAGCCTCTCTGTGTGGTCACCAGGGACCCTGAACCACTTAGGCAGATCATCAAGTACAGAAAAAGGCTCTTAGCAGTTCTCTAGACAATTCTTAGGGTCCATCAGTCCCCTTTTCCTCTAACGGTGTATGAGATGAGCTGATTTTGAAGGACAGAAGAGGTCTTGGGAGAAACCTGGAAAAGAACAGGATCAAAATTCAGATGAAAGACCAGAGGTGCAGTTGCTGGAAGCCATTATTAGAGCTGCTGGTGAAACATCTTTCTGCGATCCAGGAGGTCCTCCACTTTTGCCCTCCTCTTGGGCCCTCAATCTAAACTGAGGATTGAGCATCATGCAGTTGAAGGGCTGCTCTGGTTGGGTGGGAGAGGTTTGGGCAAAGCCTGCTGTTTTCTTTTACATTTTCATTTCAAAGTAGGTTGTAGTGATACATAGGTCATCACAGCTGTGATGCGCCAGCATTGCCAGATGGGTGTGAAAATGGAGGCAATTTATAAAACTTCTGCAGCAGCTCCCATGACCACAAGGGATGATGTGGGCTCCATTTAGCTTTTCTAAATTTAAGTTTTCACCTCACGTTAAAGTATGTAGCTGTGTTCTCTCATCTGAGGTTGTTCATTAGGAAATACAGAAAGAAGAGGCATTATTTCCTTCAATAAAATATTCCATTTCATTGCCCTCTATCTCAGTGATCCCTAAAGCAGAAGTTCGGTTCAAACATTAAATTCAATAATCATGTATTAAGCACTTACTTTGCAGCAAACACCCCGTGGAAACTGAAGATGAGACAGACCAAGGATCCCTGCCCTTGTGGGGTTTATAAATGAGGAGGAGCGTAAAGGAGGGATCCAAACAATCGTGGGGGAGAGAGAGAAAATATGAAATGACTCGAGATTCGTAAGTGCTAAAGAGGTGGTTCAACTGGGGAGAGACGGTCTCTGTTGTGCCCAGATTGTGGATCCCCCAAAGACCGCCTCAGGAGCCGATTCCGATGCAAACACACGAGGGTCTTTTGTTCAAGCTCGAGCAGGGGCTTCCACTTGCACCGACGCAGCGGCTTAGGTAGGAGAGCCCCAAGTTACAGCAGATAGGAGTTTTTATAGCATGTGGAGCGGAGTGAATGTTGCGGAACAGCGATTGGTTAGCTTTTTTGAAAAGGTGTTCGTGTTAGCCCTGGATTGGTGTATTTAACCACAAACAGTTTCTGGACTTTTAGGTGCCTTCCCGGCGCACGGTGATTGGTCACGATTAGGAGGGGTATCATGGGGTGATGGGCTGGACATATCCTGTGGTTTCTCCGGGAACTGGGTGTGCCCTTTATTACAAGATGGCGGTTTTCCTTTCTAAAATGAAGTCGCTTAGGTTCTACAGTCTCCTCAGAGGGCAGTTTGGCATTGGAGATATAAATTTGGGATTCGACTCTGTGAGCGTGGATAAGATCATCTAGGGAGAGACCCAGAAGGGAAAAGGGACCTGGGCAAGGGACCTTCGGTACTCTCTATTTAGAAGCTAGATGATAGAAGAAGAGCCAGCGAGGGGACTGAGAAAGCAAGGTCAGTGATACAGAGGCAAATCAGCAAAGTACAGCATCTCAAGATAAGCATGGAAAGCATTTCAAGAAGCAATGGGTGGCCAGAGGTGCAATACACTGCCGAGGGGTGTACCTTCGTTGGCGACTCATTCCTTTCTCCTCTTATCTTAAGGAGGGCAGGGCCCCTATTTATTTTGCTCGCACTATGTACTCAATATCTGGCACAGTACTTGGCACAGAGGAGGACTCAAGATATATTTATTGCATAAAGGAAGGAAGAATTAAAGTCAGTCTGAGGTGTTTGTATATGATTCAGTAGGCAAAGAGTAGTATCTGAATAGCATCTTCAGATTCCCAGCACAGAGTTTGGTCTTAGCAAAAATGCAAGCCTCCTTTTGGAGGCCCAAGTAGACCTGCCGGCCTCATGCATACCTCCTCTCATCATTACTATCTGTCCTCCAATCTGGATGCACAGAAATGAGGAAACAGCCAGAATCCACTGGGTGATTCTCCCATAATCCTTGAGAGCAGAATTAGCCACTAGAATCTTATGAGATTCTATTGGTTGTGCCATTATAGAAAGAAATCTCTGAGCCTAATTCTGGGCTAAGTAGGCATTTTTACAGCACGAGTTCTCAGAGCATGTAATATGCTAACAAAGAATTGTGACTATTAAGAGAGCTATTAAGGTAGAGCATTTGCCAGACTTATTTGACTATGGAATCCATCTTAATTGCTTAACAACTGCTAATATCTTGAAGGGACAGTGACAATCTGAGGAACAATTTGGCAAGTGTCACCTCTGAGCTTTTCTAAGAAGAAAAAATTATTTTTAGTTGACATGGGGAGGAACGCTCTGTGTTGGATACAAATTACGTGAGCTGAGTCAGTAAGTTTTTGCTCCTCCCTTCATGTGAGAGGAGTATCAAATCTTGCCTATTGTTTTGTGTCTTGTAGTGCCTTGTGGGAGGGACATGAGTCCCTGCCCAGCTGATTTTGGGTGTGGCCATGGAAGGGCTTTGGCCAGTGAACATGGGCGGACGTGATGTATGCCATGTCTGAGCAGACATGAGCTCTAAGGAGCACCCCCAGTTTCTGCCAACAGCTCTCTAATTCGTCTTCCTCTCTCATGACAACAGTGTGTCCCAAATAATGAGTTATCTTTATAGTTGATTTACACTGTTTTATCAATTCCTGCTGTACAGCAAAGTGACCCAGTCATACATCTATATGCACTCTCTTTCTCATATTATGGTTCTGGAATGCAAAGATGCGAGAGCAGAGCCACCTCGTAGCCACAAACTTGTGGTAAAAGCGGGAGCAAAAAGTAAATGTTCATTGTTGATGCTATTGAGATATTGGTGCTGTTTGTTACCACAGCTGAGCTGACTAATTACACAGAGGGAAATAGGGAAGGCTGCAACAGTTGTTTCTTTCTAGAGCTTTCAGAACAGAGACAACCTCAGAGGAGAAGCAGAAAACAGAATGGCTCAGTTTGTAGCTGAATCTTTTATGCTTCACAGGAGAAACGTTGAACTTTGGCTCTGTCTAAAAACAATCCCATGAAATGAAAAACTCCATCAGCTCAGATAAAGATTTATGGACTTCGTGTAGACTCTAGATGCTGGCATATCTGAGAAGAAATCTCAGTATTTCAAACTGAATGAGATCAAAGGACACACATGAGTGGAAGTTCGTAACCAATCCCATGGGCACTGCTTGCCTCTCCGTAGAGCGCCTTCCTTTCTTCATAGTTTCCCCAGATTTCCTTACAGTTCCCATTAGCAGGATGGGGAAGAGGTCAGGGCCCCAAAGCACCAAGTTCTGGGAAATCCCAGAGCTTTGGGAGGGCTCTTTAATAAGAACAAAAAGTTAAAGGGTGTGACCATTATCCGAGGAGACAGTGATCTTCTTCCCTTCTCCCCTCCCTCTTTGTTTTTCTTAATTCTTTATCTCTCAACACTTACCACTCCCATTTAGCTGGTCTGTTTTAGGGTGTGCACAGCAGCAGTGTTTTGGGAATTTGCAAGCTTTGCTTGGCAGGGACTTTGCTACAACCGTGGCTAAAGAACCCCTGTGAAAACTCTGATAGACATTAGTTTCCCGACAAAAAGAGATGGATTGTGTCTAGTCTGGGGTCAGACCAGACACGGGTGATACTAGGTACAGTATTTTTCCATCAGTCTTCAGTTTGTTTGTGTATTTAAACTGAAGACATCATAGCCAAAGTGTGAGTGTGTGTGCGTGCGTGTGCACGCTCACGTGTGCACACACACGAATGCCTGTATTTAACTATCGAGGATTCTGATCTTCCTTCCTGGATCATCTTCAGGAATCTCCAAGCATGTACTACCTCAGGGAAGCAAGGGTTTTCTCTGCTAGGAACTCACGTCACTTCCTCTGAGAAGGTGTCCCCAGCTCTAGGCCATTATTTTCTTCTCCATGTTGTCACCGCTGCTTTTAAAATTTTTTACTTTATTGAAGTAGAGTTGACTTACAATGTTGTGTTAATTTCTGCTGTTCAGCACAGTGATTCAGTTATACATATATACTTTTTTTAAATCTTCTTTTCCATTATAGTTATCACTCCTTCCTCTGTTAATGTCTCTATTTCCTCTTCTGTTTCTTGCACTAGAAAGAGCATCTTGAGGACAGGAGTTGAGCTCTGGTGGTTTTTATATGCTCAGCATGTGGCCCAGCACCAGGAATATTGTACGTGCTCAGTACATACTTGAGGGATGAGGACATGCCTCCTCATAATTATAGACTCGTGTATGTTAATAACATAGCTACTGAAAATATGCACATGAATCTAAAACCCAGCACTCATCATAAGCCCAGCCAGGAGTCACTGAGAACATAATCATCATATTGGCACTTCAGATTTCTTCATAGCTGGACAGTTTCTCTAGGCAGGTTTTGCTTACCTGTCCCAGATCCCTGTGTGGGAACTGGCTGCTATCTACAGAGGCTCCTCTGACCCTCTCAGTTGTCCTGCCTGTCCCCAGATGACTCTTGGTAATGTCAGACAGCTGGAGAATGGGTGAAAATCACTGGTCTCTGAGAACACTTTGTCTCTAGCTCAGGGTGACTCTGGAGTCTTCAAGACCACCAAAATTGAGAATACAGCAAGGCTTGGGACCCAACTGCAGTCCAGAGTCAGTGATGATCACCAGATTCTGGAGTCTGGGAGAGTCATTCAATTATTCATAGAAATACATTAATGCAATTTGTCAGGTTTAAGATAAGCAAGAGCAGAGAGACTCCTTGGCCTCTCTGAGCTTCCAGACTAATGAGAAACTAGACATTAACCAAACTAATGAAATACACTACAAACCAAAATATGAAAGCATATTTATAACCCCAAATCTGAACTTGCTGGGGCATCTCAAGCCAGCAAGAACTGATGTGTAAACTTTGATCCAAAAGATGAGTAGGAGTTAAAAAGATGAGGAAACAGAAGAAGTATTCCCATCAGGAGGGAACAATATGTGCACAGGCCTGGGGGTAGAGGGAACCTGGTGCATTTAAGCAACTAGAAGAAGACCTGTTTGACAGGAACATGGGAAGTGAGGGAGAGAGGGATGACGGGTATAGGTGGTGGAGCTGAGAAGAGGTCAGACTGTGCAGAATCTTAGAAGCCACTTTAAGGATTTTGGTCTTTTGCTTATAAGCAATGAGAATACACTGAAGGATTTTTAATCAGGGATATGACATGATCATAACTGTATTTTGAAAAGAAATACAAATTTGGGGAGTTCCCATTGTGGTGCAGTGGAAAACGAATCTGACTAGCATCCGTGAGAATGTGGGTTCGATACCTGGCCCCCATCAGTGGGTCGGAGATCTGGCATTACCATGAGCTGTGGTGTAGATGTGGCTTGGATCCCACTTTGCTGTGGCTGTGGCTGTGGCTGGCAGCTGTAACTCTGATTCGACCCCGGCCTGGAATCTTCCACTGGGAGGACATATTGGAAGGTCCCAGAGACCAGCAAGCCTGTTCAAAAGGCTAATGAAATGATTCAAATGGGAAAATGGTGGTAACAGTAGTCTGGGCCAAGGTGTTAGTCGTGGAAGATGGAGAGAAGTACATGGGTTTGAGATGATCTATGATAGGAAACCTTGGGAAAGGATCCTACTTAAAAGGAAGATCTTAAGTCTTGGAATTGAGTTGGAATAACTTTGAAGCATCTAAGCAGACATGTTCAACATGTATCGGGTGGATACATAGATATTAATTCATGTATTCATACTCAACTGATATTTATTGACTGCCAGCTCTATGTTTGTCCTAGTATTGAGAATTGCATGGAATAGAAAAATGTATTGAACTTGGATTCTTTTCTTGAAGGAGTTCAAAACTTATGACACAGTCATGAGAATTGATGGAGAGTATTTGGTATACAGAAATGAGGGCTTGAAGGTTGGATATGATAGTTTTCTTCAATTATTTGAAAATATGAGAGTAGAATTTAGTCTGTGTTGCTCCAGAAGCACCAACATATGAAATTCCAGGGAAGCAGAGCTCTATCTGGTCTAAGAAGTGATTTTTTAATGTAAAAACTACCATTGAAAATACTTGAGGGAATTCCCATTGTGGCACAGTGGAAACAAATCCTGCTAGGAACCATGAGGTTGCGGGTTCGATCCCTGGATTCACTCAGTGGATTAAGGATCTGTATTGCCATGAGCTGTGGTGTAGGTCACAGACTCGGCTGGGATCTGGTGTTGCTCGGGCTGTGACGTAGGTCAGCAGCTGTAACTCCGATTAGACCCCTAGCCTGGAAACTTCCATATGCCACAGGTGTGGCCCTAAAAAGCAAAAAAAAAAAGGAAAATATTTGAATCAAGATGGATGATCATTTACTTAATACTTAATGAACATGCAAATTGAATGGAGAGATTCGCTTGACCTTTAAGATCCCTTCTGGCTTTCAAATTCAATGATGCTAATTTTCTCTTTAAACTCTTAATTGTTCAGAATAAAGGTCACCGCTTGGATTCCCTTGAGTCCTTTTCCTTACCTGAACCCTTCCCGTATTCTCCCCGGCCACTTTGAGGATGCTGTCTGAGTAACTTCTTCAAGACTGTGACACATTGTGACAGAAATGACATTCTCTCCCTTGGCTGTCTGATGCAGAGGAAGACGTGTGCTCTGATTCCCTTCTCTGCTCCTGCCTCTCGCTCCATATACCGTGTTCCGTGATGTTGAATGACTTGTTTGTAAGTGCAGCCAGTTGATAACGCTGTTCCTGGACACGAGGTCCATTTTGGAGACTTTTTAGGAGGATAGACAGACACTCTCTGGGATCGCTCTTCACTGCTCTGAACTCTTTCAAGTTAGTCCTTTTCTGTGCTGGATAAAAGTCACAGAAAGCAGGACAGTGAGAATAACAATAATGAGAATTTGGTCAACCCTCAATTGCCTTTACCAATGCAGTGGGAAAGAACAAGGACAGTACAAAAATATTTGCTGACGTTCATGTCATTCATCTGGCCCTGGGATCTCTGCACAAATGCTTGGCCCATGTCCACACGATGCTAGGGCCTTTGGTGGCCCTATCTCCACTCAAGTCTGAGGCTTCAGGTATTATTTAAAAGGCTTTCTCATCTACCTCCTGGTAAGCTCAGAAAATTTCTCCAGGTCTTTATTTTATTTTTATTTTTTCCTTCTTTAGGGCTGTACCTGTGACATATGGAAGTTCCTAGGTTAGGGGTCAAATTAGAGCCGCCACTGCCAGCCTATGCCACGCCACCAGAGTGTATCCAGCTGCAACTCTGACCTAGGCTGCTGGACCTGCACTGGACCCTTAAGTCACTGATCGAGGCCAGGGATTGAACCTGCATCCTTGCAGATACTAGTTGGATTCTTAACCCACTGAGCCAGAGGGGAGCCCTCTGATTTTAATTCTTTTTTGGTTTCTTTTTTCATTGTTTTGTGCCGAGAGTCTCTCAGATTATTATTGGGCAATCAGGTTGCTTTTCTCCCAAATGTCCCTTTTCCTTGGCTCCAGGCTTTTTCGCATGTCCATCTCAGGTTCTGAGTGGCCACAGCCCAACATGGGCCAGGACTTCATGCTCTCATCCATCCTGCAAGAGGAACGGACAGCTAGAGACACATGCTCTCATCTCCTGTCCCTTTTCTTCCCGATCAGACTTAGACGCTAATGATTCATGTTCCTCTTTTCTGCTTTGATCCTGAGTTGAAGGTGTGTGGCACAAAGGGCTGGGTTGTGGCGGGTAATCCAGGAAGGTCACATGGTGTGGTAGAGAGTATACTGACTCAGTAAATATTCATTTATTTCCTAATCTGCTTGTGGATGAATGAGAAATGGTCATATCTAGAATTCATATAATACCTCCTTCCAAGGAGCATACAAGGACACAGCAGCACCTCAGTGAGAATATTTATTATATTAGTAATACACATAATCTGTAACCTGATTTGCGAATGACTGATTGCTTATTGTGAGCCTCACACCTGGCTGCACATCAGAGTCTCTTCAGGAGCTTTTTATAAATATAGATTCTTGGGTGACATTGGCAAAAACCTGATTTATATTTCTCCACTTCCATGAAATTTTTCAGTAACAGTGGTTCCCTAGACCTGTGGTTCTCAAACTTTAATATGCATTCAATCTTGGGGAACCTTAATAAAATGCAGATTCTGGGAATCTTAATAAAATGCAGATTCTAATTCAGTAGCTCTAGGGAGGTACATGAGATCCTGCATTTTTTTCAGGATCTTTTCTCTTATAGGTTATTACAAACTATTGAGTATAGCTCCCTGTGCTGTAAGCAGGGCTGTGGACAGAGAAACGAGACACCAAGGCCTTTTACCAGGAAGCAGCATTTATTCGTGCTGGCACTGGCTCAGCGGATTAGTATCCAGAGGCTGAGCCCGAACACAGTGGGGCCCCGGCTTATATACGCCACTTGTTTTTCCCCTTACATCTAAGTTGCTTTGTTCCCCTTATCAGGTATACCGTAAATTTTAGGCAGACAATTATAGATGTGCCTGCGCTCAAGGATATAGATTATGTTACATTACTACCGAGCTGAGCATGCGTGCACAGATGTTGGCTGTGCTGCACATCTTCTTCCCTTTGATCTGGGAGGGGACAGCCCTCTCCCACTACAGTGCTATACAGTAGGTCCTTATTTATCTATTTGATATATAGGAGCCTGTCTATGTTAATCTCAACCTCTCAATTTATCCTTCCCTCACCCTTCTTTCCCCTTTGATAAGCATAAGTTTGTTTTTTATGTCTGTGAGTCTCTTTCTGTTTTGGAAATAAGTTCATTTGTATAAATGTATGTTGAGAGTGTGTATGTGTGTATATACATATACATATACATGTTAGTTTCCACACATAAGCAATATCCTATGGTATTCGTCTTTGGTTACCTTCATTTAGTCTGATAATCTCTAGGTCCATCCATATTGCTGCAAATGGCCTAATGTGGAGGGAGGATTCCAGACATAGACACTTGAGCAGAAAAGCAAAGAGCTGGCTGCTAAAGCCAACAAGATGAAAGAACTCACTTAGATGATTATTCAGTGTTTGTGCCTTTAGGCCCCTCTGCCATCAGTCTGCTCAGTGTGCCTCCGGCCTTGGCTCCCTGAAGTCACAGACACTTTTGGCTTCCCCATTTCAACTGGGCACTTGGGCGATTTTTTTTTTTTTTTTATTCAGTTGATTCATGACCAACTGAGAAATCCTGCATTGCCCCAAGTAATTGTTTCCAAAATCTCTCTTGGCAACTGACACAAAGGAAGCCCGTGTGTATCCTTCTCGACCATCCCCATGGGTCCCCAGAGCTCCTCTGTCGCTAAGGGAGGATATAAAACATTCAATCCTTGAAACAGCTATGGGAGCATTTCCAAAAATGACTCCAGTCATCCCTCATCACAGACTAAGAGCGAAAGCTCTCTCAAATCGCTTTGGAAATTTTAATTAGGACGGTAATGGAAAACCATCCTTGCTTTATCTAGTTTACACACACGAACACTTTCGTGATAAAGACTCTGAAAGGAGCCTGTAGGAGAAATCCTGTTCATCTCAGCCTCTCCACAATGAGAGGACCTTGTCAGTATTGAAGAATCGAAGGCTGCCTTTTTGTTTTTTCTTTCAGTCTTTCTCAGGAGTCTGTGAGAGACAGGAGCAGGGTCCCCTCGGTCTCCCCGCACAAAAACCCCAACAGCCTTCTCTGCTGCCCTCTTCGGCTGCTTCTTTCAACCAACCTCAAAGATAAGGCCCTTGCCCCAACTCAGCTCCTGATGTTCTTATCAGATGTTACCGTTGAGATTATCAAGTGGTCTCACCTCAAGGGTGGTGCTCGTTTTAGCCAAAGATGGGCCTCTAGTTGGATCTGCCACTTCCCGTTTGACTGGGGGATTTGAGGCGGTCGGAAGCAGGTCTGCAGCGCTGTGGGTGTCGGAAGCACAGTGGTAAGTCCCAGCGTCTTTTGTTGCTGCTTTTTCAATGTCGAGGATGTATTGACTTTCTAACGCATCTATTTTCCCTTTGAAACGACTTCTTACATTTTCATTAGAACTATTGCTTAGTCTGTATACTAAATTCAGGGAGTGGTCTTCATTCTTATACCAGCTCACCTGATAGTTCTTCAAGTCCCCTCCGGTTACGCTGCAACGGAAGGTGACAGGCTCCCCAAGGAAAACAGTCAGAGTTTTGGTCTCTGGCTCCAAAATGATATCCAAGGAGACCCCTGAGAGGGAAGGCCCAAAGTTAGAGAGGCCTTGGAGAGTTCCCTCCACCCCAGGAGGAGAGGAGTGTCGCAACCATGCTCAGCAACGTCCCCCCTTACCCTCGCCCAAAAAGGTTCCCGCTGCACCTTTTCCTAAGCCCAAAAGGCCCAGCGGCTTGTCCTTACCTGCGCAAAAGACCACGAGGTAGGCGAGATGACAGTTCCAGGGCATGGCTTCACGGGGTGACTCTGCGGGGTGCTGGTCCCCTGGCCACCCCTGTGCAGATCGGCTGCTGTCTGCCCCCGGGAGGTTCTGTCCGTTATAAGGGTGGTCGGGTGCTTGTCACTTCCTCAGAGACTGCCAGGTCATAGGTTGAGCTGTTTATTCAACAGACATGGACTACCTACCTACTTCGGGCCAGATACTCTTTGAGAGACTTAAAGGTGAACTTCGGACATAAAGACATAAAGAACATGAAGTTCTGCTTGCAGAGAGCTCGGCTTCTGTGGGAGACAGACTGTAAGGGGGTGAGAAGGGCTATGCAAAAAGGGAGATCCAAAGCGCAGAGCTGCTTCTGCCTGGACTGAGCTGTGAGTTGAGGACGGTTCTGTCCGGTGGGTGGCGGCGGGGGTGGGGGGTGGGGGGGTGGACGGGGAGCGGCATTCCCAAGAGAGAGCTGCAAGCAATGGGAGTGGGGGGCGTGCGCGTGCAGGAGTGAACCAGCCTGCCCCTTAAGGTCATTCTGCCTCCAGAAGGTCGCTGTGCTGGTCCCGATGGTCCTGTCTGTCCCCTCTGGCCACCGCCAGCCCTGCCTCAGTCTGAGCGCTCTTCCCCCTGTTGCCAGCTATTGCTGTACCTACTAGGCTATAGACCTGTTGTTCCCAGAGGTCTTCCTGCACGTGCAGGTTACCCTCGCCCCCCACCGCTTCATCCCTCCTCCATGCCGGTGTCACACTGACTTTTCTTCAGACCAAAGGGCAGGAATCAGGTCGCCTCTGCTGAAACTCCTGTAGCTACACCCTTTGGCTTTTAGGGCAAAGTGAAGATCTATGTCATGGCCATGCAATCTTCTTATCTGCTTTCCTCTTCAGTCTCACTTTTGGCTGCTTCTCCACTTGCACTTAGTACTTTAGCCTCACAAAAATACTTGCAGTTTCATAGACGTATTATAGTCCTCATGTACTCAGCTTTTGCACTGGTGACTCCTTCCTTCTTCCTGGAAAAGCCGTACCTTCCTTTTCCTTCCCTCCCTACATTACCTGAGGGAGGTGTCTCTTCCCCGCCCCTCCCCGGGCTCCTTGAACTTGTTGGGTCATGGCATTTGAGAGCTTATCAATATCAGGAGCTCGGCAGATACTTGCTGGTCCAAACAGGATTTCCATCTGGGGCCTCCTGACTCTCAAGGAGGCTGGAGGATTGCTCACCTAGTGATGGCTGGGATTAGGGGAGAACTCCCCAGCAACCCAAGCCCAAAGCTGGGGAAGCCAGTCTTCTGCCCCTTGTTGCAGGTGTGGGGAGACGTGGGATCCTCTGCAGCAGCAGGATGGCCCCTGCCCAACCAGAGCCTGCTCGTAATTGCTTGTGGCTACATTCTGATATCTCCACGGCTGCTTTGGTGTGATCATTAGCTGAATTATCTATATGCAAAAGGAGCACCGGCTTGGCAGGTCTTACAGCTCTGAGTATTTTTTTTTTTAATTTTTAAACATTTAAAATTTTTTTTTTCTTTGAATGGCTGCCCCTGTGACATACGGAAGTTCCCGGGCTAGGGGTTGAATCTGAGCTACAGCTGTTGGCCTACGCCACAGCCATACTGGATCTGTGCCACATCTGCAACCTATACCGCAGTTTGTGGCAACGCCAGATCCTTAACCCACTGAATGAGGCCAGGGATCCTCACGGACCAGCATCCTCACGGACACTACGTCAGGTTCTTAACCTGCTGAACCACGGGGGAACTCCCAGTTCTGAGTTTTGAATCTTGTTTTGCTACTTCCCAGTAGCTGAGCGAGTTACAGCTCTGAGTCTTGATTCCCTCTTCTGCAAATAGCGCAACTACCTCGGGGGCATGCTGTGAAGCTGGAATGAGAGAACACACGAGAAGCACTTATCCCTGTGCCTGGCACACATGGGGGGCCACCACAGATGTTGGTTTCTTTGCCTCATCTCTTCTGCTTTGTCATCGCTGGGTTAGTGACCTAGTCAGAGCTCCCACCTGAGCCACAGTCACCAGGGGAGACAGCTTGGAATTCCAAGCCTGCCACAGAAACTCCTGTGAGGGGAGGAGGTATTGGCTGAGCTATGTTAGGCTGTCCAGAGGACTTTGGGCGGGTGAGTGGATGGGCTGAATAGAGCCGTGTCAGATTGGAACGGGCAGTGTCAGTAACTCTGTTCCTTCCGACAAAGGATTGTCTCTGACAGCTAAGGATGGAAGCCTTGTATGAGCTGGAGCCTCAGTCTTCTTTGTCCAACTTGGAATAAGAAACAATAGGAGGACTTGAAGAAACAAGAAGACCCCAGGGTCGGGGTCAATTACATCAACTCATCTTGGATACTCTATGCCCAAGGCTGGTGGTCTCTCTTTGATGGGCTCTGCATCTCTGAATCTTTTTTTTTTTTATGGCCACACTCGAGGCATATGGAAGTTCCCAAACCAGGGGTGAATCTGAGTTGCAGCTGCTGGTCTACTGTACAGCCCCAGTAATGCCAGATCCTTTAACCCACTGAGCAAAGCCAGGGATCAAACCTGCATTCTCATGGACACTAGGTCTGGTTCTTAACCCGCTGAGCCACAATGGGAACCCCCGCCCCTCTGAGTCTTTAGTGGGATCACTGGAATATCAGTGGGAGAGGGTGCCCCAACTTCTAATTTTCTTTCTGATTGAAGTTTCTGGATCTATTTCACCTTTGATTTGCAAATGCTTCTACTCTCACCCCGTTTGGGTTCTTTTGGTGAAAAAAGAGATACACCCAGGGAAGGAAAGCCCTTCCCTTGCTTTATCTCTTACTCAGTAGCCTCAAACTTCTCATATAAAGTGTTACTACCAGTGAAGGCAGCCTCGGACTTTTGCCCAGGATTTGTCTCTCTTCAGGCTCGGCTGTCATCTGCTCCTTGCCCTCTTTCTAGCAGCTGTCCTTGCCTCTGGATTCTCTGCCCTGGCACCGGTTGGTTGGACAGGCAACTGAAGAAAAGGAATGGGGGTGAAAGAAAAGAGAGAGGAAACCGCATCTCTGTGTCCCTTGGTTGGAATCTCAGCTGCCTGGCGTCCCAGGACGGCCTTCAGTCAGTAAGTGGCTCTTCTCTGTCTGATGGATCCGGGCTTGGAATGTTCAGACGGCTGGGATTACTTTGTTTCTCTGATTTGTTTTTCCTGAAATGTCTGGGCCCCACTGGATGTTTTAAAGCAAACAGAAGATATTTTTGGCAATGAATGAGGAATTTCAATGGGTGTCAAGGAAAATCACAGTGTCATTTGTCTCTAAGAAAGATTTTGGCTGCCAATATTCCATCTGTGACTCACTTTCCCAGCTGTGTGGCGCTGCAAGAAGCAGCTGAGAAGCAAAACAGCGTAATGGCAAGTGGGGGCTTTTAGAGTTGTAATTCTGCTTCTGTTGCTGACTTGGGACCTTGCGATGTAAAGAAATAAACTTTTCTGTATTTAGTCTCAGTTCAGCTCCTTTAAGATGTTTTCCCGGCTCCCATCACCAAACGCATTGGAAATCTAAAGGCCCTAATACCAGTCTGTACCTTCCTTCTGGAACATTCCCATGATTATTCCAACCAAGTGCTTCTCTTGGTTTCACTTGAATCTGATTTGGTTGCTCGTTAGGCTGCAAGCCCCGCTGCAGCATGAACTCCAGAAAGGCAGAAAGCTTGTGTGACTTTCCTTGGTATCCTTGGCTTTTAGGATGGTGTCTGGCACTTAGTAGACACTTGATATATATATTGTTGAATTAAAAAAATATGAGCCATGGCAATTCTATAGTCTGAGACTTATGGATACTTGATGCAGATTTGTTCAATAGTTTTACCTTCCTGCTCACGTTTTATTCCAGGATCACACGGGGAGAGGAGAGGGCTTCCAGTTAGATGATGAAGTGGTTGGAACGGGTACTCTCAAGAATCTATCAGCTCCATCACAGTTTTCATTTCGGTTCCTACAGATCAGTACCAGGAAGCCCACCCTTGGGCAGCGCTCTCCTTCGAGGCACAGTTCTCTAATAACTTTCTTCTTTATCCAAACTCTTCTCTACCTTTGATAGTAGTAGGAAAGGAAGAATGATTATTTTTCACACTGAGGCCATTAGTATGGCAGAATCAGTGATCTGGGTGACACAGTCACATAGAATCTCCCGTTCACCTACTGCAGTTGCCATAGCATTGGCCTTTGAACTTTAGCTCTGGGGAGGAATTATGGAACTGTTCTTACTGGTTGAAAATATAGCAGAGTTACTAGAGTAGCAAGGGTTCTTTAGAAAACCAGAGTCTTCCTCTTTAACATGCAGTGGTTCTGGAGATGTGTCACAAAGAAACCCATGGGACCCTGGGAAGGAGAAAACTCAGAAAGAAAGTGACTCACTCACTCACCAAACACTGCCTGGGGCTGAGCCTGCCCCTTCAGGGTTAAGACTTTGACATCTAATTTCCAAAAGCAGATTTTTGCAAAAGATCCCTTTCCAGTTCTTTTATCCCAAGTGAAGCCTCTTGTTTCGTGTGATTCTGTGCACTGGGAGGGCTGCTCTTGGGGGCACGGATGCTGATGAGCCCATATGTTGGCTGCAAATGAGAAAGTCAGCAAGACAGCAGGGGATTAGTGTTTCCACTGATGAATAAAAGCAAGATCTGAAGCAGCAGGAGACCCAGCATCTTCAGAAAAGAAAATAGCGACAACAGGCCTACTTCCAGGTCTTAGCTCAGCAGTTCATATCAAGGAGTTTCCAAGGGTGGTTCCTTGAATAAAAAGAGGCCAATGTAGATGTATCTTTGTAGAGCCTGTGCACTTCTGGAATCTTGGAAAGATCTTCACTTGACAGTTTCTTAGGATGCCATAAGGTCAAGTGCACTTTGATTTAATTTTTTTTTTTTCTTTTTAGAGCTGGTCCCATGGCATATGTAAGTTCCTAGGACAGGGATCGAATCGGAGCTACAGCTGCTGGCCTATGTCACAGCCACAGCAACACAGAATCCAAGCTGCATCTACCACGTACACCACAGCTCACGGCAATGCCAGATCCTTAACCCACTGAGCGAGGCCAGGGATTGAACCTGCATCCTCAAGGATGCTTGTTGGGTTTATTAATCACTGAGCCATGAAGGAAACTCTGGATTTAACTTCTAATCTTTTTAGACCTTGGAACTCTTCTAGGTCATGCCTATTATGTTGATAGAACTAATTCCTTATTTGTGATTATTTATATAAACAACCTTAATTTTATTTCTGGTTCTAGACTTATAAATTATTCCACTGTCTCTTTAATGGGTAGGGCCACTGTTTTATTTTAATAGCTCCTCAAGTCTTTCCTCCGATTGTATTTCTTTCTATGTAGGAAGCCCATAACAATTTATTGGCATCCAGTGAAAAAAGTCCTGCAGGTCTTTTGAATTGTATTTCTGTGATTTCCCGTTGATATTTAGTTCTTACTAATGATCACGGGGTGCTAGTGCATAAAATATGTTTCATTGTCCAAGAGATTGATTTATTTCTTATCAAGTTCCTAAAGTTCTTCACAAGTCAACACAAAGAAAGGGGCGTGGATATGCATGGCCGTCAGCATGATCGCATCACCATCCACAGCAACAGCAGCTAGTGATTCCTGCGCTTCCTCTGGGCCAAGGGCTGCTCTAAGTGCATTATATGCAATAGTTCACTTAATTCTTGTATCAATCCTCTAAAGTAGGCATTATTGCTATCACCATTTTTTGTTTAATTCTTTTTAGGGCCGCTCTTGCAGCATATGGAGGTTTCCAGGCTAGGGGTCAAATGGAGCCTATGCCACAGCCTATGCCACAGCCACAGCAATGCCAGACCTGAGCCGCATCTGCAACCTATGCTGCAGTTCATGGCAACGCCCAATCCTTAACCCATTGATCGAGGCCAGGGATCGAACACGCATCTTCATGGTTACTAATCAGGTTTTTAACATGCTGAGCTACTATGGGAACTCTTTGTTATCACTGTTTTACAGATGAGGGAAACTATGCAAAAAATAACTTGCGCAGGGTCATATAGCTAGTGAGTCAGTAAAGTGAAAGATCTAGGACCCCAAAATTTCAGAAGTCTGGCTTCTGACTCTGAACTTGAGCTCAATTATTGGTACTATGCTACCTACTCTATGTTCATATCTATCTATCTATCTATCTATCTATATATCTATCTATCTATTAATTAATTATTTATCTATAATGTATTAGTATTGTGTATGTACATAGATATTTAATTTGGGGGCTTTTAGAAATGTTAGGTTTTTAAGGGTCAGTGATTAAGATGTTCATTGTTGTTTTGATTTTTTTATGTCTGTCCAATTCCTTGGTCACCCTGGGTATCAGAGACTGTACTTTCATTTGTCAGATCAAAGATTCAAGCAATTTAACAGGATTTAATTCTCACTTCTCATGGTTTAGCAGGACAACTGTGTGGAGGTGTTACTTGCTGAATGCATTTTATTATTTGAGGAGTGTTGTTTTATAATCTTTGTATACCTATAGCACTTAGTATATCAATTTGTAAACAATAAGCCTCCCCTTAGTTCTGAATGGATGAATTGATGGATGAGTGGGAGGAGTTCAAGATGATACTGAGCATCCTCTGTCTTGGTGGATGCCCCTGTGAATTTTCTGTGGTGAGCTTGTTTGAGGCTTACAGGCATCATGGTGCCTGAGGTGCATTGTATAAACGGCTTTGTCTCTTGGCTCCTTGGGCTTAATAGTAAGGTACTGGAGGACAACTCTGTGTCCACAGACAATTGGTACCACTCCAATTCCACGGTGCCTTGAAAGGCATGGTAGGTAGAAGCAAGCCTTGTTAATTCCCGCAGATAGCAGTACACAGAGTCATAATTCCCATCAGGAATGTTATATTGGCACTGAAACTTCACATCCGTCCCAGTCATGGTGGCCCCATTGGAAGCTGTATAACTTCAGTCCTGTAGGAGCCATCTGCAGAAGGAAAAGGGATAGGAAATGAGAAATGAGAGGTGGTGGGAGATTGCACCCGTTTACTTGGGATTCAGTTACAGAGGAAGGACAGCACGATGCAAAGAAGCTGGTACCTGGCTCGGCTGCAGATCTCAGCGCTGTTTACAAGCCTACTTTGCATGCGTACTGCACGTAGGCCACCTTATCTGCAACAGCTATGTGGCTGCTTCATTGCTGCAGCCATAAAAGAAAGAGGTCCTCAGGGGTGGCTCGTGCCTGCGCTATCAAAAGACACACTCACGTTTGTTCAAAGGCAGCAATCCAACAGGCCCCTTCAGAGGAGGCTCAGCTGCCCCTCCGCCACTACGGGTCTGTTTTCCCATATGGCACCTTTCCCTTATCAGCCCCAAGAGGGTTATTCTCTGAAAGGAAACAACCAGGGACAGAGTCTTTCGTTCACAGACATTTGGTGGATCACGATCTCTTGGGTCCTTGTTCTGAGTTTCAGGAATCTAAGGTGCACAGAAGAATAAGGACAGGTAGGAACACGCATTTTCCTGAATGCACCTTGGCTTTCGTTGCCCATCTGAAAGTTTCCGGTTCTGGAACTTGCTCTTCAGAAGCCAGTTCATTTTTAATGAGTTGATTAATCTGTCGTTAAATCATTCGACAAATATGTATTGAGTTTCAACCATATACAAGTTTCTGCTGACTGCTGAGCATGCAATGGAACAAAAAACCAACCCAAATTTCTGCCAATGTGAAGTTTAAAGTCTGGTGATGATGTATAACTTCAGACAAGAGAAAGGAAAAGAAGATCTATGAAGCTGGGTGGGGGTGGGTGAAGCGGCTTCTGGGGTTTGCACAAATCCAGGCAGTTTTCTCCCAGCTGGTTGTGACCTTGCCCTGGAGGAGGATGGACTGGAACTTTCCCTGGCAACTCACACCCCATCCCAGAGTCAGAGGCTTCCTTTTCTGCCTACTTCCCTTTATAACCATACTCCCTTCAAGAAATCGTTCTGTTTGTTGACAATCCAAAGTTTTGAAGTTCCTGACTTAGCACTATTTTCTTTGTATTCTTGGAATAGAATTAACTTGGCTGTGACTGTTCCCACTGTGAGGATAACGGTATCTTTGAGTGATTCCTTTTCATTGTGTATACAATGACTGCAGAGCCAGGAAATTTTAATTTGGGATAAATAATAAGCTATCTTTAAGGCCAATCTTATTTTGAGAGTCAGGGCTCGTGGAGGTCAAGGACTCTTTCTCTTTTATTGCTTTCCTCACAGCCTTGACTCTCACCTCTGTGCCTATCTTCTTTCATCTCTTTCCCTCTCTTTTTTCCAAGACCACTCTTCTTTCTGCAAGATACTCTCACAAAGAACTTTATGGACAAAGAGATAAGGAGACACTCACTCCAGAACACCTGGACTTAGGGTTACACAGGAGTGAGCTGTAGACCACTGTGGCCACATAGACATGCAGAGATGGAAGACTGGTGGCACGGCTGCAGGTGTGTCTGCACCAGAGCAGGTGCTGTGACAGGGTGGTCATGGGGTCCTCCATAGGCATGGCCACAGCTGAGTGGATAATGTTTGGGGCAGTGAAGCTGATTGGGAAGATGTATGTGTGCAACATGGTTGCCCTAGAGAGGCTTACCAAAGACTCCTGGGGAAGAGTGCCCATGGTGGTGGGAGGTATGTCCTACCCAAAGCCATTTTACTGGAAAGGGGTTCTAATTAGATGAGGAAGTCAAGAACTTATGGCAGCCTTTCTCTGCATCTAGGTCTCCTTATACCAACCTGAGGGGGAGGTGAAAAGATCACAGTAATCCAGTGGTTTTAGGCACAGTAGTTGGGTGTTCCTTCACACGCTGAATTCATAAATAAGAGGGGAGGTCAGTCAATTACACAGTGAGTTCTGAGGGCGCAGAAACCCCCTGACTCCAAATATTCTTTATTGGTACCCCAAATTCTGGCATGTGGGAATTAATTTTTGATGACAAAGCCTTGAAGCAAGGAAACTAGAGAATCTTCCAGCAGAACACTACCAGGATGCCAGGAAGAGGCCATCCCTCTCTTCTCCTTCACCCCCCATACATCGTCCCTCTGCTTTTATTAAGTGTCTCTTAAATCACTTTCCTCTTTCCAGGTCCTTATTTTTGATCCTTCCCATGGTCCACCTCAGCTTTCACATGAACTTTATATGTGATCTCACCTCTTTGGGTCTCAGAACTAATCTTCCCATCCACAGTAATCTTTCCAAAACACTTTTTTTTTCGGTCCTTTGAGGGTTGTACCCTCGGCAGACGGAGGTTCCCAGGCTAGGGGTTCCTGTCTGTGATGTAGCCGCTGGCCTATGCCACAGCCATAGCAATGCGGGATCTGAGCTCTGCATGTGACCTACACCACAGCTCATGGTAACGCCGGATCCTAAACCCACTGAATGAGGCCTGGGATTGAACCTGCATCCTTATGGATGCTAGTCAGATTTGTTTCTGCTGAACCATGATGGGAACTCCTAAAACACTTTCTAAGCAATTTCCTCTTGTGTATCTCTGATTTCTTTCCACTTCTCATGGGACAAAATCCAAAACCTTTAGCCAGGTTTGCCAGACTTTCCCCATCAGGCCGCACCTTACCACAGTGGCCATGCCTCTGCCCCAGCCCGTGTAAACTCATTCCCACAGAATGGGTGCTGTTCTCCCAGCACGGTCCTATCCACCTCCCTGAATTTCTTAGGCTGCTCTCCTTCTGCTTGTCATGTCCTTCTCCAGTCCCTCCATCGGTCAAAATCCTTCATCCTTTAAGTCAGTTCACCTTTCACTTCCACCAGGGAGACCGTCACGATCCTCCTGAACCAGACTAATCTCTCCCTCCTTTGAGCAATGGTGCCTTGTGCTCTCACCAACATTTATCATGGTCCAACTTAAGAGATCTGTGCTAGGGTGGTCTGTATGTGTCTCCTCTCATAAAATACATCACCCCCGCCCCCTCCCTTTATTTTACTACTTTCAGGAAGGTCTATATGCTTGAGCAAAATGTAGATTTCCCAGGGAGCTGATTTTTAAGAGGCTGCCAATGTGCTCTGGCCAAGGTACAGCTGACATGCAGCAGTGTCCTCTGAAGCCCGGTAGGCAAGCTGCTGCTCTCTGATCGGAACTTGAAAGAACCTTTCCAGCTGGATCATTTCTTGTGAAGATACTAAAGGATTTGGCTCTGACACTGGCAACATTTGGGGCCCATAGTCCTTATCGAGGTCCTTGGTGTTCAACAAGGTAGCGTAATGTCATCATCTCCCCAGGGAGAAAAGTAACGTGTGTGGTTTGGAGGGACTCATGCAGATTTCCTACACAGCAGTGCGAAAAATCAAATCCATCTATTAATAACCAGGGTTGCACAGACATAGAAAACAAATTTATGGTTATCAAAGGGGAAAGGGAACAAGGGATAAATCAGGAGTTTGGGATTAGCATATACATACTGGGAGTTCCTGCTGTGGCTCAGTGGGTTAAGAACCCGACTAGTGTCCATGAGGATGCGGGTTTGATCCCTGGCCTCGCTCAGTGGCTTAAGGATCTGGCATTGCCATGAGCTGCAGTGTAAGTTGCAGATGTGGCTCGGATGTGGCGTTGTTGTGGCCGTGGCATAGGCTGGCAGCTGTAGCTCTAATTCGACCCCTAGCCTGGGAACTTCCATATGCTGCAGGTGCAGCCCTAAAAAGAAAAAAAAGCCATATACACACTATTACATATAAAATATGTATAGATAACCAATAAGTACCTACTATATAGCACTGGGAACTACACTCAGTATTTTTTAATAACCTGTAAGAATGTGAAAAAGAATGTCTATATCAATTTGCTGTAACCTGAAACCAACACAACACTGTAAATCAACTATACTTCAATAAAAAAAGAAATACATTAAAAAAAAATAACCAGAGTTGCATGGCATTGGAGTTGTCAAAAAAGAACTATGGTTTCAAAGAAAACCATCTCAGACTCATCTCACCTGGGACAGGTGTCAGTAGGTTGCTTACTCAGGAGAGGTTGTGAGTGTTTTCAGATCACAAGGTAGGAAGGTCTGAGTCCTGCCTTCCACGTCAGACCTGGACATCAGAACTGGTATTGGGCCTCAGGCGGTGTCCACCTACGAAGATATGGACCTGGAATTCAGAGCCCCAGGCAGGCTTGCATTTAATGCAGTGAGATAACTCTGCAGACTCTCCTTGCCTCTTGAGTCTTCAGTATTGACCATCAATCTCCTCTCTTTCAGAAATTTCTATTCATCATTTTTTTCCAGATATTCAACAGACATGATGCCCTAGAGGCCCGTCCCTTGATCACACTGAAGGCGTCTTGAAAAAGAACAGAGGATGGGACATGCTTAACGTATGATCAACTTGACTCTCACAGACAGTGATAGAAAAATGTTATTTTAGAATGAAATTTTTTTCCTAATTGCTGTCTGCTCTCGGGAAAGTTTCCCTTGATTTATAACATTTTCATGAGAAGGATGAGGACCACTCATGTACTCCAAGGACTTAGATTTGAACTGTAGGGAGAAATTTAGGTTTTCTACAATAGCAGTATATATTTTCCTTTTTCTTTCTTTCTTGTTCTTTAGCAGGAACTGCACCTTAAATAGTGTTGAGGGTGTGGGGGTTCTGTTGGCAGAACGGAAATGCTAGGGGAACTTTAGAACACTCTTCTTTGGTTGAGAAAACGAGAGTAAGGTTGGGAAGGAGTTAATTCACGTCTAAAACAAAAATCCCCCCGTTGTCATGGAGATTATGAAGTCAGTAAAACTCAACATAGATGTTGTACACTAAGACAGTGTGTCCCATTAAGAAAAATTAATTTGTGTCTTTCAAGTTAGACATGGAATGTGTATTTCCCCCCAAACATGAACTTAATCAGGGCTACTGGTGTCTCAAACATGATATTTTAAGGCGTAATATCACTGTTTTTGACTTTTTGGCCCATGAAGGCCGGCCTCCACCTCGATGGTGGAGGACAGGTGGAGAGCTTCCTGGGAGGGAGGGATTGTTCCCGTGTCCATCATCCCAGGGAGGAGAGGAGCTGGCCTTGGACTCTGCACGTGGAGATGTGGGGGGATGCCTGCAGATTTTTACTAGGAGCGCTGACTGGTCCCGGCTATGTGGAAGTCTGCAGGGAGACAGGAAAAGGATCATGTTGGATGTGGGAATCTCAGAATGTGCACTTCTCTCTCTCTCCTCATGAACAAGCATTTAGCTGTGCTCTGAATGATTAAGGGAGCAGGCTGTGTCCATCCCGACGTGGGATACGTTGGTGGCAGGTAGAGGGGACAGCAGCCGGCGAAGAGTCTCACGGGATGACACAAGGTGGGCTGAAGAAGAGCTCAGAGTTCAGTGGAGCTGTGAGGCCCCCGTGGGGACCCACTGGGGGATGAAGTGACCACAAATCCCCTGGAGGACAGAATGGACACTCCGTGGTCCCCTGATAGAGGATGCAGGTTATTATAAATTGGATATTCATGAGATAACGTACTTTGTAATCCACAGGCTGATGAGGTCGGAGGACTGTGAGTGACCTAACGAAGGACTTAAAGGAAGAGATCTGAAACTCCGAAGTGGTGTTTGAAATAACATTTACATAATAACAACCACTGCTTTAACGAGTAACCTAATTATCCTTAGCTGTCTTCAAGACTAAGAATGCTTGGCAACTAATTGATGCCTTAAATTTTAGGTGTGATAAGAGCTGGAAAACAGCAACAAATCTGATAATGGTCAATTCTAATTTATGCGAATATATACATGCATACATCCATATATTCAGCAAACATTTATTGATAAGTACCATGTTTGCTGCCAAGAATACAGAGCTTACTAAGACATTATCCTAAAAGAGCTTACATCTGAGAGGTAGGGACAGGAAGGACTCTGCATCCCCTATTCAGAGAGACAGATGGTTCTGGGTTAATGGCACTGAAGGCAGGTTGTCTTCTCAATCTCTTTCTGGGGGATCGTGTCACCCATGGAGCCAAATCTGCTTTCCAGTGAGCTCCCATTTATTCCTATGATCCCAGGTTCGGGGAGCTGTTGTAATAGACCTGGCTGTGTTGCTGCTCTCGGTGTGCTCTGATGGTTCTTGGTTTGGGCTTCCAACTAGAGGTTGCATCCTGCAACGACGGGCAAGGTGGGAATAAAGATGGAACAGAGCACCCAGAGATTTGGCTGGTCCAGCATTGCCCTCCAGTGGTCAAATGCAGGCATGTGGGGACGATGGACTAGAGGGAGGCTCTGAGCTGAGTGCCTGTGGCTTAACAAGAGGACTCAGGAATGGCTGGAAAGGCAAGAATTGGAAGCCAGAGTTGAGAAATTAAAGTAAGAATTAAGATGGATTGATGACCAGGCACCTGCAGTTGTATGTGTAGAGAGAACCGAAATAAAGACCATGTCAGTTTCCCAATTTGGATTTTGGCTGACAAGTCGACCAGTGTGCCTTGGGGTTTAGGGAGTGTGGTGTGATCACCCAGAGCTGTAATCCCAGTTCTCTCAGTCCACCCTGGTCAAGGTTCTCGGATGACTCTGATCTAAAATCATTATCTTCAGATTGATGGGTAGTTCAGGAATGAGCACAGATCTCCTGAAATGAAATCGGATGCAGATTCACGCATAATGAACTTTTAAAATATTGGCTTTACAAAGGGGTCTAGTCCATAAGAAGGCAAATCTGTTTTTTGGCACATCTCCCAGGATGCATCTCCCACGTCTTACTCATGAGTGCTTCGGGAACTCTGCTTTGGAGGGTAGTTTCTCTCTTAGCATCAAGAAGACTTCCTCCCAACCCCCTCTTGGGTCAATGTCACTGGAAGATGTCCAGCACAGTAGGGCACTGTCCTGTGTCCCAGATCTGGATCTATGAGTCAAGGCTGAAGCAGCCTTGGCAGCCAGTGTGCTCTTGGCAAAGTCTACAACTAGTGCAACGTTTCTTTCCTTTTTTCTGTTTCCTATCCTTCAGATAGATCACAGTACCCTTCAGATATAGCATCACTTACCTTCCAAGGTCATGGAAGCAAAGGAATTTCACTGTACCCTGAATCTTCTCCCACTTTATTTCTTCTGGTTGATCTATGACTTGCCTGAATCTTCAAGCTTGAAATCTTCTCCGTCCCTGCCCCTGTTGCTCTCTTGCTCCTCTGAAAAGAGAGAGACATGGGTTAGAGAAACCTCCTGGCCAGACTGAAAAAGCAATGCAAGACCAACAATGACCAGCTCAGGAGCTGGGTAACTGTAGCATAACGCAATAAGGGTCGGGTTGCTCACATTGTTGCCTATAACATGCAAGCATCCATAGCCCTACTATAGAAAACCCCAGGTTTTACCATAAGAACAGGGTTCAAACTGTGAATGCAGGGCAGGAGTCTGAGAGTAGGATGATGAGGATGGATGGAACGTGGTTACCTTAGTTACAGGATTCTTGGGAGACTTCATAAGCCGTGGTACCCCGTGTACATGTGTGTAGCTCTGTGTGCACTGGTGTGTGGTTAAACTGAAGCTTTCAGAAGTCAAGAACTGTGCCTTCACTGCTCTCCTTCATTGCCCCCAGTGCACTCGGAGATAAGCATATTGCCCCATAGTGTCGTGGTTAGGAGAAGATGCTTTGGAATCCAACAAGCCAGAATTCCAAGTCTTTTACTTTAGTTTTTCAATCTTAGGACAATTCCTGGCTCCTCTGAGAGTTGGGTTCCTCATCTGTGAGACAGGGATCATAATACTTGCTCCCCACTCTTCCACACGCAGAGCCTCTGGGGGGCTGGGTGAGCTGGCGCTTGTGCAGCCACGGCATTGCTCATGGCACGTGGTCAGTGCTCATTAAAGGGCAGCTATACTATTATTCCCATCTGGGCATGTCCACTGGGTGCATGAGATCTCTGTGGGGGTGTAAGAGCTCTGCGAATGCAGGAGACTCTTTCAGTCAAAGCCCAACTTAAATGCAAAATAAAGCCAGCCTCATTCCAGAAAGCCAAAGCGTGCCGGAAATGAGGCTGGGCAGATTCCCTTTGCTACTTCCTTCTATAACTGTAAAGTCTCTGCCCAAGTTTCCAGGGACCAACATGCTCTGGAACCCTGTCTAGAAGGGAGAACTGCTGACATGGAAATAAGCTTTCAGCCGAAACAGGCATGGGGTGCACGACCCTCCCTTCCTGCCTTGAGACTGAGCTCTGGCCGCGCTCGTGATGTTGTGCTTGACCCAGTCTTGGGAGCTGCAGGCTGGGAAGTTTGTATTCAATCATCACTGAGAGCCGATTAGGAGAACAAGGTACCATGCAGCCACTCGAAAGGCTGAGTGCCTAGAATGGCTCTTACAGAGGAACATCCTTCCGCTTGGCTGACTGGGGCCGGGTCTATGACTCTAAAGCAATTGGTGCAGATGCCCAGCAAGGGGGTGCATTCATTTTGTGCTCAATAAAACCGGTTTTATTCAGAGAGCTGAATTGTTATCCCCTCGGGAAGGGTGAAGGTATAAAAACAGGTTGTAATTCTTGGAGGATCGAATTCTTCTGTAGCTGGAGATGGAAAGAAAGAGAGGGAGAGAGACCGATGAAAGGGAGCTGCATTATCCTAGGAAGTCCTAGGGTAATTATTCGCCTGAATTTCTCCTGGAGCTTCAGGATGCTGCCAGATGTGCCCAGGCCCTCTGCGCCCCGCCCCGCAGAGCCAGCATCCAGAGCCCACCTCCGCCCCCCTGCGGCTGCTCCTCACGTCTGGAAACACATCAAAGGAGGTTTGATATTCATAAGTGCTGTGAGTCATTTTCCCAGGGAGCTACAGGGAGCCGCCTGTACCACTGCGAACTGTATTCAGCCCTTTGTCAGAGCAGCTGAGCCGAACCAATCCCCCGTTATGGGTGAGAGAAGCTTCTTCCTGGGAGACCTGGATTTGCCCTCAGACCCCTGTGCAGAATAAAATGGGTCTTTTTTTTTAATTGAGAAATAGTTATTAAAACATCCTCCAGTCTTGGCTCTGCATCTCCACCGCCCACGGGGCTGACTCTGCGGGGTTCCTTCCACAAGGGTGTGGCCACCTCCAGGCCCCCACTGCTAGTGTCAATAACATCTGAAACCTCCCTGCTTCCCTCGCTCTGGGGACAAAGGACATCCACAAGCCTCCAACCACGACCACATTTCTTATCAACTGGTGGAGGAAATTCTGCTCACTCCTGTTGAGTCCGGCTATTGTCGGACAAAGCATCGTGTGTGACATTTTGAGGCCTTGGCAGAGACTCGTGAAATTAAAGCCGCAGGATCTCAAGGCTGGCAGGGGCCCTAGTCATCCTCTATTGCTAGCCCCTCAAATTACAGATGAGACAATTGAGGCTCAGAGGGGTTAAGCAACTTGTCTAAGGTCACACAGACCGGTGAGGATTTCTAGCACACAGAATCGTTTTCTTTTCTTTTTGTCTTTTTAGGGCTGTACCTGTGGCACAAGGAAGTTCCCAGGCTAGGGGTCAAATCAGAACTGTAAAGACCAGCCTACACCACAGCCACAGCAAGGAGGGATCCGAGCTGCATCTGCGACCTACATGACAACTCATGGCAACGCTGGATCCTTAACCCACTGAGCAAGTCCAGGGATTGAAACCGCATCCTCACGGACACTATGTTGGTTCTTAACCTGCTGAGCCACAACGGGAACTCCAGAATCATTTTCGAAGAGAGGGAGGGGAGCAGCGGCAGTTGTTATTACTTTTCCACTGGTGTCTGCTTCAGAGCTGCAAACCTATAGGAAATGGAGGGGGCCAGGAGACCTGAAGCCGTATCTCAGCTTTGCACCTCAATTTCTCTGTATGAAGAATGGCTGTGTTATTTAGCCTCATTTCAGGGCTGTTGTGTGGCTTCCCGAGTGACTCTGAGAAGTCCTGGGAGCTTGGGCCTTGGGTTGGATGAGAAAACATTCTCTTTCTGGGCTCAGGAGTGGGGCTGCTTGCTGAGACTAATTGCTCTCCATTCCTCAGTCACCACCGAGGCCTTGAGGAGCCACTGGCGGGAGGATTAGTGAGGAACCACTGGGAACCTCTGGCTGGGAGGCTGGGCCGTAGGGTATGGGGAGTGGGAAAATGAGTGACATAGTAATAAAATATAGCAATATCTGCCTGCTCCCAGCCCTGGTAACAGCCTCGCAGGAGAATACGTGAGAAGTGCCCCCAGATGCCCGGATTCCCCACCTTTGCTTGGGGAGCATGGGAAAAGTGTTCCCCTATCCATGTGAATTTAAATGCATTTTTATTACGCTGTATGTCTTCAGTTCTGCCAGAAAAGCCAGCATGTCTCGCTCTTTAAAATGTCTAGAGCTCCTGTTCCCATTTGGGGTTTGTGGTTGGAAGGTCGGCCTCCTGGGCTGTCTGGTGGTAATCGGGTTCTGAATAAATGAGCGCTTAGAGATCGCCAAGGAGACCAGAGAGCAGCCCACGCCCTGCCTGCCGGGACTGAGTCTGGCAGCAGAAGCCTTGTTCCCTTGCCAAGGTGGTTCCCTCTGGGCTGGGCTGCTCGCGCTTCCTGGCAATCCAGTCGGCATCCTGGCTCGGCGATGCCTCGAGCCCAGGGGCCCAGGTCCATGCGTCAGTGTTCTCAACTCCCTTCTGTTATTACCTTGTCAACAGTATTGGAGACACAAAGGACAGCGCTGCATGATGGTGCAGTGAATGACTGGTTAGGTGCCTCCTGTTTAATAACCAGAGAAATATTGCTGTGCGGCATCTCTCCATATGTTGTAGCATCTGTGTCTGGCATGTGAGGGACTCATTTTCTTCACATATCTCATTAAAGATGTAAAGCAAAATGGAGGGGCTGCAAGCAGCACTCTCCCCCTACTGCCCGCAATTCCCTTTTCTTGCCCTCTGCCGCCATCTAGTGGCCACTTGCCTCCTCTGCATCTTCATTTCCATAGTGGGGCTGAAGTCTTGGCCCCTGGAAGCTGGAGGAGAACAGTTACACAAACCACACAATCCTGGATCTCCTGAGAATCCTTGTTGCAACAGAAAGTCAGGACCTATCTCCTGACACCTGCCTGAACCACCCTGGGCCTGTCTCCTGGAGCCTGAGAGGGCGCCTTCTCCTCTGGAGGGATACTGTCCATCAACGTTCTTGTAAATCAATCCACCTTCCAGACTCTAAAAGTAAGTCACGAAGACCTGGCAGGCTGGATGAGTCTTGCCAAAAGGCGAGGGGAATCTTGTGAGCTGGGGGCAGACAGAGTCCTGCACCTCATGCTAAAATTTCCCTTAAGATGAAGTATCCCCAGTGGTTGAGATGGAGAAGGCACAGAGCAGAAGGGCCAGTCCATGGGTCTTTTCAGCCTCCAGCCCACCTGTTACCGTAAAATATCCTTGCAAGCGGAAGCTTACTCCAGCCCAAGTCCCACAGCTTCAACTTACGACCCACGTGCCTGGTTTGACATACGCTCCGTTGCTAGTGATGGCCTCGGAGGGTGTGTTTTCAGCCGTTTTTCATCAGTCTGGGGCCTGGGGAGGTGTGCGGGGGATGCGTGCAAAGCTGTGAGATGCTCGCCAGCGTGGAAGACACAGTGCAAAGTGAAACACCTCGTGGTGACAACTCAGGAGGGAAATGAGTGAAGAGCAGACAGGGTGCAGCAGCTGCAGGGCAGGGTTTAGGCCGGGGCGCAGGTGCCTGTGCATCACTGTGGGCCCTGACGCAAGGGGGAGGAAGGCCGCCCTGCTTCTGGGCTGGGGACTGAAACACAGGGTGATGTTGCTTTTGTCCCCCCACCCAGCAGCTAACGTCCTTCTCTTGAAGCCTTGGCATGCATTCCTTAATCTCGTTAACTGAGTCATTCTGTGCACACTCAGCTCTAGAATATGCAGTGAAGTAGACACAAAAAGCTGCCTCCGACAGTCTCAACCTTTGAGGGTCTTATATGGAGAAGGATGTAAGGATGAAGCATGAAGGTCAAGGCGGCATGGATTAATTCTCCGTGAGAGAAACGGCTTAACGCAGAAGGCGGGGATTCTGAGAAAAGAGGAATCCTCCCCAATAGCTGGAGAGCGAATTATGGAAGGAAATGTTTCAAGTTGCCCAAGGAATTTCAATTGATGGTGAAATGCCCTCTGAGATGTGTGGCCTCTCTGGTCCCCAGGGCGTAAGGACTTCGATTTGGCTGTGGGCCGTGCTCCCTGGGTGGGGAGACAAAGGGAGACTAAGGTGTGTCTTCCAGAGCCCATTTATGAATCTGTAATAGATTCCTTTCCCTTCTTAGTATTACTGTTCATTCATTGATTAACCTGTCATTCATTTATTCATTCAGGAAATGTATACTATTCTAGCACTGGTGTTCAAGAGATAAACCCACAAAATGTCTTAAGTTTTCACAGCAGCTTGACACTGAACCTGAGCCTCATAGAATTAGAATCACTGTCGCTTTTGTCTCCATCTTCAGACTCTCCACTTTTTAAGTACCTGTTGATTTTTTTTTCTTTTTTCCTTTTTTTTAGGGCTGCCGGTGCAGCATATGGAAGTTCCCAGGCTAGGGGTTGAATCGGAGCTGCAACCGCTGGCTTATGCCACAGCCACAGCAACATGGGATCTGAGCTGCATCTGTGACCTCCCCTTAGCTTGCGGCTATGCCAGATCCTTAACTCACTGAGCGAGGCCAAGGATCGAACCAACATCCTCATGGATACTAGTCAGGTTCTTAACCTGCCGAGCCACAATAGGAACTCGGGTGCCTGTTGATTCTTTTTTTTTTCCATTACTTAACGCCTGTTGATTCTTTTTCTCTTTATCTGTCCACGTGGTCCTCACACTTTTCCCTGCTCTGCTCAAGAACGCTTCAGGCAGAGGCACCCCAAATGTTCTGTTGTGTCTTCTGGGGGTGACTTCCGGCTGGCAGGGATGGTCAGAGAGGACACTTTATTGGTCACATGGAAATAGAAGTGGAAAAACAAAGACCCTTTGATTTAGTCTTGATTAAAAATAACAGACTTTTAGTTTGCAACAGTGTTTGATATGCCTTGTGAGGTAGAAATCCTATTATGTCAAATTTTCAAAAGCCTGTGCCATTAAGATAAAAATATTTATATTCCATGACCGCAGAGCTCAGTGAAAAGGGGCTGTCAAGAGACCAGACAGCTGGGGGGACGGTTTTGTGTGATTTAAATGTACACAGTTTTGGCATCTTCTTATGTTGACTGACAAGGAACAAGCAGCTTTGATATCAACTCCCCAGGAATATAACTTCTAATGGCAAAGCATTTGATCACAAAGAGCTCCAGAAAGTATTGTATTGCTCATTTAATCCTCAGAATATTTGTGTTGGAAATAGAATGTGTTGAGTTTTAAGTAAACTTACAAAGCTTTGATTACTTAACTCATGGCTTTCTCTTTCTTTCTCTTGGTCTTGTCTTTTCACTTTTCCGTTAGCAAACCACGTGAAATGAAGGGCTGAAGGAGACACCACCTGAGCCTTACTTCTTTGCCAGTCCTGTGTGTTGGGGTTTTATATTCTGGAGACAGAGGCTGCTAGGAAACAGGAAGTGCCAGGTAACGCACGTATTTTCATGGGTGCCGGGACCTAGGCCACCTCGATGTCTCCACCATCTGCAAAAACAAACTCCATCCTCCTGGTCTGGGATCCAAGGTGGAGCTATAGATCAGTCTCTCATGGGTTTCTCTGAAGCCATCACTCTCTGTGGTAGGAATCCCCACAATCACAGGGCCCGCAAGAGGCTGGGGACTTCTATCCCCACAGAGGAGGAGAGAGGTGACCTGTTGGCTGAGGCCCCTACCTTCCTCAGCCTCAGCTTCACCCCGGGGGCTCAGGATCAGTGGGGGCACTCACCTGCTGAGAATAGGCTCTCTTTGGTTTGGAACAAGTCAGAAGAATTGACATTAATGCTGGGGAGGCAGCATGAGCCTATGGAACTCAAGCCACAGAGCATGTTATCATCAGGTAAAGCAGGGGCAACAATGTCACAGCCAAGGGCAGAAGCACAGTGGCCTTACTTCTGGTTAGAACATGAGTATAGACCCTGAAACAGGACCAAGACCGTCTCTTCACCTTTCTTCTGGAAGCTGGCTGCAGTCACTCAGCCTCATTTGATTTTCCCTGGGTAGAAATGTGGGGAGAATCATGAAGAAGGAATCTGAGGCTTCCAAGGCCTCCAGAAACATCCTAGATGACAAACAGAGTTTAGTCACAAGTGCCCTGCACCCAGGTCCCTCTGTGGTGATGGTGTTTGCAGACTGGTTTTGTTTTAATAGGTTGAGAGTTTGTGATGCGGTGACAGAGGGGTGTGTCTCTTGTAAGAACTCTCCTTTAATATCATGGCTTCACAAGCATGATCTTGATAGGTTAGCCCCCATCCATTTGAGTGTGTTTTTTTTTCTTTTTTGTCTTTTTAGGGCCAAACCCGTGGCATATGGAGGTTCCTAGGCTAGGGGTCTAATCCACGCTGTAGCTGCATCTGAGCAACGCCAGATCTGAGCCATGTCTGCAACCTACACCACAGCCCACAGCAACGCTGGATCATTAACCCACTGAGCGAGGCCAGAGATCAAACCCGCAACCTCATAGTTCCTAGTCGGATTCGTTTCTGCTGCACCACGATGGGAACTCCTTGAGTGTGTTTCTTTATTGGGCACTGTACTCAGGCCATTAAATGGAAAGCAACGCTGCTCCGTTGAAGTTTCCAGTCTGAATCTGGAAGACAGGTCTTGTTTATACACAAGGCAGACAGACTTAAGGACCAGTGCAAAAGCACAAAGGTTAATCCCTCCCTACCCAGGAGGTAATCGCATCACTGACATTCTGAACAAGTACCTCTGGACAGGTAAGCAAGGAATCACGGCAGTGATATGCCTTCCCCAAGTTCAGGGCTAACAATGAGTCAGCGGTAAGTCTGTTGAGAGTCCTGGCCTGGAACCATCAGCCTACTCCTCTCCCTGATGGGTGTGAATGGAGGAAAGAGAAAAAGACTCTCTCTCTCTCTCTCTCTCTCTCTCTCTCTCTCTCTCTCTCTTGTTTAATGCACACCCTTGTATGGCAATCCAAATTTATCGAACTACTCACGCTAAGTTATACAAACTTGCACCACTTTAATTAAGGCCTGTAGTTTACATTTAGCCACCTGAAGTAGTTGTAACATTAGGATGGTCGATTTAAATGCTGTGGCTCCCTGCCGGAAAGACACACAATCTTTATACCCAAACACTAATGCAAACAAAGCAACAAGGCATTGTTAAACAAAACAGCCACAGTTACTGCAGCTTAGGTCTCGTGACCAATTACACGTGATTAAAATGACTTCCCACATTCACATCCCCAGTACTCATCTGTTTAACATCGCCACCAAAACGCTGCACATGTGAAACTGATAGGGATGGAGCAGGCACAGGTGCTTGTAGAAGTCCCAATAGGGGATCATAGATAAAGAGGGAAACCTGGGAGACCACTGTAGGTTCAAGAAAACCATCAAGGCCGGCTCGCTTAACTAGTGGAGGTGAGAGAATTATAAAGAGGGAAACCTGGGAGACCACGTAAATTCAAGAAAACCATCAAGGCCGGCTTAATTAACTAGTGGAGGTGAGAAAATTGCCTCAGGTCATTGGGTGGGAGATGGATGAGGCCTGCATTCAGGTTCAGACCAAGGTTAAGAGTTTGAGGCCCGCCCTTCAGCTGATTTGAATACACACCTTACGGGATACTAAGGAGGAGCTAATGCTCCTGGAACGGAAGAGGCGGGCCTTTCCAACTTCCACGCCCCTTAGGTGATAAAACCGCGGCGCACCAGTCGGATAGAGCGTCTCTGCCTGCCTGCTTGCCTCTGTTTCAAGCAAGCCTCCTATCCTCATAAATCTGCTTCTGGCCTATCACTTGGTCTCTCGCTGAATTCCTTCTGCGTGGAGGAGTGAAGAACCCGAGCCTCGGTGAGTCCCGAGGTCTGCAGGGTGAGTGACTCGAATTTAAAACCGTGGGTTTAAGTCCCAATTTGGCTTTAGGTTGGGTTCGAGTCCTGGCATGTGGGTTCAAATCCCAATCTGGGTTTTGGCTGGGTTCAGGCCGTTAGTGCTGTCAGTTTCAAAACAACCGCTAACAGGCCAAAATACTAAACCTGAGTATTTGGCATTTCAGATACACTTATGCATGAGCAAGCAAGGGATTCACAGTGAGAATCTACAGCTGCTGAAGCCTGAAAATGATTTACAAAAATTGTTTAATTATTAAAAACATTGTTTGAAAAATTACACTTCTTGTTGTAGATTCCCACTGTACACACAACTGTAAACATTGTTCCCTTTGTAAACAAAAAGGAAGCCTATAATAAGAGATTTGAAAAGTCTGAACATTTCCTTCCCAACAGATATTAAAGGCAACATCTTTAAGACACTATACTGGGGACTATCATTTTTAAAGACAAGATCACTGTCTCCACAGGTTTTTTAAAAATTAATAAAACTAGGCAGGAATTCCCATCATGGCTCAGTGGAAACGAAACTGACTAGCATCCATGAGGACGCAGGTTTGATCCCTGGCTTTGCTCCGTGGGTTAAAGATCCAGCATTGCTGTGAGCTCTGGTGTAGGTTGCAGACATGGCTCGGATCTGGCATTGCTGTGGCTGTGGTGTAGACTGAGAACCTCCATATGCCTTAGCTGTGGCCCTAAAAAGACAAAAAGAAAAAATTTTAAAAACTATATAGCTGTGTTAAAGCGCATATTTGTACAATACAATGGTAATGACCTTGAATTTCTTAAAATTACAGTAAGCTACAAGTATCAAAGAAGTGAGGTTGTCTGGAGTAGTCTGTATAGACGCTCTTTGGACTTTCTTTTACTGTGCTAAAATAGTGGTGCCGTTAGGATTTATATCACTGTACTTTCCAATACAAAATATGGGGCGTGTTAAAGTACAGTACACCATTTTTACACACGTACAACATTGGTGGCTGAAAAATGTTTCCTAGCAATCTTACAGGATTGTAGCCTCTGGTTTTACCAGCTGCACACTCTGGTAAAAACCTCACCCAGAGTCGGGCATGTAAACTACCCTGAGGCCATGGCGCTGGGAGCAGTGACCAGGAGGGAACACGAGGCTGACAGCGTGAGAGGTACTGGCTTTTACAAGATTGCACTGTGCCTGAGTCATTCTTGGGTTGGGAGGCATTGGAAAATCTCTGTACAATTTGTTCAAGGGATTTTTGTTGAAAAATTTGATCCTGTGATAAAAGAGCCTTATAGAAAGCAAGTTGAAGTAGGTACACAACAACGTATGCTTGAAATCTTGGCTACTGCAGAAACAGAACAATTTCCAGACATGAGGGACTTGTACATGAAAAGTGGACAAGGCTTTGCATTAGTTTATTCCATCATAGCACAGGCCACGTTTAATGATTTACAAGATCTGAGAGAACAGATTCTTCCAGTTAAAGACACTGATGATGTCGCAATGATCCTGGCTGGTAATAAGTGTGACTTGGAAGATGAAAGAGTTGTAGGAAAGGAACAAGGTCAAAATCTATCAAGACAGTGGAACAACTGTGCATTCTTAGAATCCTCTGCAACATTAAAAATAAATGTTAATGAGATCTTTTATGACTTAGTGTGACTAATTAACAGCAAAACTCCAGTGTCTGGGAAGGGCCGCAAAAAGTCATCATGCCAACTGCTTTAATATACTAAATGCATTTAGCTCTGAGCCAGGTCTGAAGAACTGTCGCCCAATTCAACAGTGCCAGTGTCCCAGCTTCGTTAAACCTGCCAGTATCTTAAATGGACTTTCCGTGGTGGTGCCTTTTGAGAGGCGGATGGAAGCCGCTACATCAGCGTGCGCATTCTAATCACTTTCTAGCATCACAAGAGAAAGACTCTTTAATAGAGAATCACCGAAGAAGAATTTTGCGATGAGTTTTCCATATCCCAATTTTACACGTGAGGAAACCGAGGCTCACATTGCTTGGGATGCTTGACCAAGGTCATGTGTCTTGTTAGTACCAGAGACAGAGTCCAAACCACATCTTTCTGCTCTACTGCATATGTTGCTTACACCGAATTACAAACTGAATCTGATCCATGGGGAATCCATGCTCGTGATCTGCTTCTGACACAGGGAGCCAAGAGGTAGCCCTTGTCCCTGACGCCACTCTCGAAGGTTAAACTACATTCTCAAACTATTTTCTATTAATAGAATATTGAGGATCTGTGATGCATTCATTGATCCAAAATGATCTTGAATCTATTTACAATTTGGTACCACCTTTGAGTGTTACCATTTTCCTAAATTAAACCTACATTGTATAAAGCCATTTTTCATTTATAGGTACGTTGATTTTAACCCAGACTTCTTATTCCACATCCCAGCAATGCTGGGGCATTAATAGTTGAGAGAGTTTGATATGCTTCTTCTCCACGTAACAAATCTGTATTTTAACCTGAACCTTCAATAGCTGAACTCCAGAGGGTAACTAATGGATACATTTCAGAATCACAGCAGGTTGGTGGGGATATAATGTTTTCAGTGGAAAAATTTTGTGTGTGTCAAATCCTACCGAATAAGTGACTAAAGGTAAGGCCAGGCTTAACTTAAAATGAGGAGTACTGGAAATTTGCAAATGCAAATCCTTCTCAGCTTTTGATATTAGAGAAAATGTCAAAGTGGACAGGTGGTGCTGTCCCTCCTTGCTGGCCATTTCCTGTGACCTTGGAGAATCATCTTCCCTCCTGTCTCGGAGGGGGGTGGTGGTGGTGGTGGTGGTGGTGACCCCTCTGCTCCAGGTTCTGGTCATGGCCTTGGTGGCAGAGCTCAAAAGCAGTAATGGAATCTTGGTGGAGAATTCCCTTCTGTGTGAGATGTTCGTACAGAATGAATCCTCAAAAACCTTTGCTGGGCATTGCCAGATGGTTCTCTGGCATATATTTCAGAAGGAGCCCAGGGCTTCAGGTGGATCAACGGAGGAGAGGAAGGGCCCCCAAATATGTGAAGGTGCCCCTTTCAGTGACAGCACTCGGATCAGGCCCACCCTCTCAGTGCGCCCCAGCCCTCCATAAGGTCACAGCCAGTCCAGGAGGGGAGAGTTCATTGCAGTCTGCATAGACTCTCTGTGACATACACCACTGGGAATTGCAGGAAGGATGACCCCTTCCAGGGCCCGAGTGTGGGTTCTTGTCTAACACTTGGAAAGGAATTGTCCGAGGAGATACACATGCTGACAAAGCAGAAGACTTTATTGGGAAGGGGCAGCTAGGCAGAGAGCATCAGTGTAAGGGAACCCAGGAGAACTGCTCTGCCATGTGGCTCACAGTCTCTGGTTTTATGGGAATAGAGCTAGTTTCTGGGTTGTCTCTGGCCAGTTGTCTTTTTTGGCTCATACTTGGTCTGGCCCAGGGTCCTTCCTGGTGGCGTGTGCACCTCTCAACCAAGATGGATTCCAGCGCCAAGGATCCTGGGAAGCTGGTTGTCTTCCTCCCTCTTAATGTTCCTTCCCAAGTTCACCCACTTAGTCATCAGGGCAGAACCATGTTCCTTCTCAGAGCCTCCTGCTAGGAGGCAGCTCATGCAAGCGGCTATTGTGGTGCCTGGCCAAGGTGGGCAGTTTCAGTCAACGGTCCTCTAACAGAAGTGAAGTGGAGAATATCATAAACTTGCATGGGGTCGAGTGTTCCTTTTGGGGACACTCATCACAATTAGAGAGAGGGAAGGTAGCTAAGAAAATTCAGTCTTAAGGGGACCCGGGCTCTTGAGGAGCAAGACTCTGGAAGAGATCTTTGCTGCTGTTTTCCCCACCCCTCTCCTCCTACCATCACTCTCCATTCTCTCTGCCGCTCTGGTGCTTGTTGGACGACTTGATTGGCCCTCCCTGGGAGCTGCGGGCAGCTCTGGGCTGATCCAGGGCCAGGCGTGTCAGAAGTCACTTATCTGGACCTTGCCCTCTGGACGTCAGCTATAAGAACAAGTTTCTCACAGTGTCCCATTTTAGGGCTTTTCATACTTATTTCCACCTGAGAACCACTCTGGCTGGGCAGCTACGCCCTGGGCCCCTACCTCTCCACTGTTTCTTGCTAACAGAGAGTAAGCTCATTGGAAAGAATACAGGCAATGGAATCGCTTTGGCTCAAACACTAATGCGAGCTTTCCTCATGCTATAGTGTGAATATTGAAGTTAAAGAGATAGCCTGGGGACCAACTAATTATTTTAAAGGCCCCCGATGCTTGCAGAGTGGCCAGAATTTTACTCAGAGGAGGTTTGTTCAGTGCCGAGACCCTTGAGTTCCTTAAAACCAGCCTTTCCGGGTGCCTCCAGGGGCCAAACAGGAGGGAGCGCCTCACAGACTCTGAGGATGTTAGAGCTGGACGGCTTAGTCTTTTAGTTCACGGCTCATCTCACTGCAGGGAGACAGAGACCAGAGGTGCCAAGATCTCACGATGAGCCCGCGAGGGTCACGGTTGCAGCTGGCCTGTCTGGTCTTCTCACTCTCCCTCTTGCTGGAGAAAGGACAGTGACTCCTCAGTTGTCAGAGCTGGAGGTCTTTGTACAGTTTTGAGGAGCGTTTGAGTCCCCAAAAGAGCATCTTTGCACCTGTTTTTGTTTTTCCTGCTTTTAAGGGGTATATAATATTTACTGACCAGGAGATTTTTCCAGTGGTTGTTTTGCTTATAGGGATGTCTGCAGTTGTTCCATTTTTAAATGAAATTATTGGTAAAACAATTCTTTTTTTTTTTTTTTAATTGGTCAGTTTTTACGGGGGCCAGGAACTCGGGATGTTTATGGACCTAAGCATTGCTCGTCTTTGAAGTCCGCTCATCCTCACGACCTAGCACAGTGCTGGGTTAGAGAGGTATTCAGAATAATTGAGTTCAGTGGCTGTTTTTGAGGACAGTGGCCAAATAATGATTCTGTGGTTGATTTATTTTATTTTTTGATATCTATTACTTGGTGTTAGTTAAAGAGTGAGACAAATACGTTACAGCACAGTGGAATATGTTGCAAAAGGTTAACAAAATAGTGACATGTATAAAGTACAGAAGTTTAGCCATATCTTCCAGGTGTATCAACTAGAGAGAAAAATTTTGCAAAGTGTGAAGTTTTTGAATTATGTTGGTTAACGATATTTTATTGTGTTTCAGTTTTTAAAACTTTTCAACATCATTTAGAATACCCATTCTTAGGAAATTTGAATTCTTCTCATGGCACACATTTCCTTGCTCTATAGAAGTTATTACATCAAATTTCTACATCTGTGAAGTTAATGATTTGAATGATATTATCTTTAATACATACTTTCCATTATAATTAAATATTTAAGAATCTGTGACAAATGTACTTCTATGTTGGATTTTTTTTTTTTTTTACTAAATACCCATTTTTTTTTCTTTTGCTATTGGTCCAGGTAAGGTTGCATTTATTTATTCTTTAAATTTAATATTATTGAAGGATAGTTGGCTTACAATGTTGTGGTAATTTTTGCTGTACAGCAAAGTGATTTAACCAAACATCAGCATATATCCATTCTCATATAGGTTATCACTCTGTGGTTTGTTTGTTTACTTTTGTCTTTTTAGGGCCACACCTGAGGTATATGGAAGTTCCCAGGCAGGGGTGGATGGAGCTGCAGCTGCTGGCCTACACTACAGCCACAGCAATGCCAGATCTGAGTCACGACTTAAACCTCACGGCAACGCTGGATCCTTAACCCACTGAGCAAGGCCAGAGGTCGAACCTATAGCCTCTTGGATGCTAGTTGGGTTCATTACCGCCGAGCCACAATGGGAACTCCTCTGTGGTCAATTTAGATTGCTCCCTCTGTCCCCCAGTGTTAGGCAACCTCTTCCCTTTAGTCCTTTGTTTATGAACAAAGCCTTATCTTACTTTAGAATAAAAATGGTTCACCAGAGTATGTTTACAGCTGGTGTTGTTGGAGGACAATAACAGAGAGCTTTACTTGAAGTTTGAAATAGTTAAATTCAGAAAAAAAAATTAAGGCAGTTCTAATTTACATCGAGGGAGTATATTTTAGGAACTTCTTACTCCAGGGATGGAGTAATGTATGTTCCAGCAAGATCTAGAAACATTCTTTTTTTATGTTAGGCAACTCACTTGAAGGGAAACTAGGAATATTTTAAAGACATGTCACCTAGTATTTATTTATTTATTTATTTATTTATTTATTTATTTATTTATTTATTTATTTTTGCCTTTTGTCATTTTAGGGCCACACCCGTGGCATATGGAGGTTCCCAGGCTAGGGGTCTAATCGGAGCTGTAGCCACTGGCCTACGCCACAGCCACAGCAATGCAGGATCCGAGCCGCGTCTGCGACCTACACCACAGCTCACGGCAACGCCGGATCGTTGACCCACTGAGCAAGGCCAGGGATCGAACCCGCAACCTCATGGTTCCTAGTCGGATTCGTTAACCACTGTGCCACGACAGGAACTCCAGTCACCTAGTATTTAAAAGGTGTTTGTATTAGATGATTTTTCTCACTCTGTGTTCAGAAGGAAAAATTGTGAATTACGGATAATTACAAAGAAGGACATTATCACCCATGGTGCCACTACCCAGAGATAATAACTATAATTTTGTTATATTTCCTTTTAGTCTTTTGTCTTAAGTTTATTCTCTTATATTGTTGAAACCACATTATATATTCAATTTTCTGTTTTTCATTTATATTAGAACAATATGTTTTTCCCCATATGACTTAAAACTCTTCAAAATCTAATTTTTGATGGCGGCACAGTATTCTACTGGCTTATTCCCCTTAATTGGCTTAATCATTCCTCTAATTTGGGTATTTAGGTTATTTCCAACTATTTGGAGTATGAGTAACATTAAATGGACATTGCAGCCTATAAAAAGTCTGCTCAGATAACTCTTTTGAAGATAGATTATCAATTATTCAGAGAAGAGGAATGGCCATTTAAAAAGGTCTTGATACCTAATACTGTATAAGTTACCGTTATATTTATTCGGTGTATAATCATAGCAGCAATAAGTGTAAGTGCACTTAATGTGCCCAATTTCATCATCATTGAGTTGTGACTGCCTTTTAAAAAATCAATATTCTTTATTATGAATGATTGTTGTTTTCACTTGCATTAAAAAATTTTGTGTGGTTTGTTTTTTTCAAATATTCATTAGGTATTTATACATCATTTTTGTATCTCATTTTTGCCTATATATCCATCAGGCTAATGTTTTCCTTTTCCATTTATATAAAGTCTTTACACATTAAGCATATTAGCTTTGAATTCTACAACTCATGCATTTTTTTCTTTTTTACTAATTTATCATTGATATTTTAATCAAATCATTTTGGACATTTAGAAATGTTTTAACTTTATATACTTCAATTTATGTACTTGTATATATCCCTGATAATTTCTGCCTTTACATTGGAAATTCATTTTCTATCCTGTTTCAGATGAAGGGGACAAAATTTGGGTATGGGGGAATAGCTTATGTTGGGAAGAAGACTTGATTTGGGGCTTGGATTGGGGGTTGGTTGTATTAGCAGCTTTGATCGCCAGGTGTCTCCTCATTGCTAACACGTTGCAGGAAGTCGGGGTACAACATATGGTACTATTTTTCTTAGTGTGATAAGGTTTCTCATATGGTTGAGACTGTAGGCTGACAGTGAGAGGCTGAAAGTTTTTCCTGATTAAATTAATGTACAAAAGGAAGGAGACTCAGGTCCTCCTACTGACTGCCACAGCAAAAATGTAGGTTCCGAACTGACGCTAATGTTATGTCTCTAAGGAAATGTTAATCCACAGCACAGTAGCCAGTACTGTCAAGAGGAAGGAAATATTAAAACTATGAATGGATGTGAAATCTAATTGCTAGAGAATTGTTTTTGTTGGGACGTGGGTTCTTTAGAGTATTTTGTAAGAGCTTAGGGGAAATACAATACCCCCTTCCCAAGCCACTTAACTTCCCACGTTTACAGCAAACACCTTTATTATAGATAATTTGGGTTCTAATGTATGATAATAAGCAGGAGAAGGAGTGCCTCGGATAGGGACTAAAAGAGCAGAGACACTGTCATTTGATGTTGACTGAATCTCATCCCTATTTAGACAGCTTAAATTGGCCACTCGTGGACTGATCTCTGGGTTTACAAAGAATGTTCACTTTCTTAATCACAGAGATTGAGGATCCATTACTCGACCCTGAGGTTGCTCTCACCATCAGCAAACCCTACCACTACCCAAAGACACCTGCAACACAAGGGTTTTATTTCATTTTTTAAAACCAAGAGAAAATATGTTAAGGAGTTGGGGAAAGATGGAGAGGAACTTGCTCATCCTAATGAAGCTAACAAAGGGAGTGGATATAGAAGAAAGAGTTCTGGGCACCACCTTGCAAACTTTTATAGGGAGAAGTATAGCCAGGAAAACAAAATCCAAACCATCTAATGTTGCCAAGTTAGCATCTCAGTTCATCTCACCAAGCAAGGGTGTTTTGTGGAGGGTTATGGAGAGAAGATACTAATGACGTGTGTAGTCCAGAGAGCCTGGAAGAGGCTGGAGAGTAGAGTGTGTGCCTGGGTGTGTGTTCGTGTGCACACGCACACTTGCATATGGATAAACACACTTCTACAAGGGAACGTGCAAGACTGCATTTCGATTAAGAGTGTGGCTCTGAGCCAGCTCCCTGAGTTCAGATTCTGATTGTATCCCTTCTGGGCTAGTGAATTAGGGCAAATTACCTAATCCCTTTGAGGTTTGGTTTCACCATCTGTCAAATCGGGATTAATAAAGTTGGCATCATAAAGTTAATGGTAAGTTTAAATGTAAGGTATGCACAAGCATGTAAAACACTTAGAACAGTGTCAGTCCTGTGAAAAATCACTAATAAAGGTGGATGCTGTTATTTGCATGTGTATATAATTACATTTCTATGGGAGTAGAGAAGAAAACTTAAAAAAATTTAACCTTAATTATTCAAGCAATATACTAGTACATTCTTGTTATAAAAATTAAAGCACTGCAATTAAACCCCAAGATCTCCCTTTCCCCTTCTGTGTAATTCCTCCGTCCAGAGGTTGCTGCTGATACAGAATTTGTGGTTGTTCTTACAGTCCTTTTATTGTGCCATATCAGGGTTTATATTGTGTGAGTACTTTTACTAACATAAATGGCGTCATAATCTATCTGTTGTTCTGTGACTACTGCTGCCTTCCTGTGCGTGCTTTCTTTTACAGTAAGGGTGACACTAAGACTGGGACTCAGTGAGTGTTGAGTCAGAGAGTATATTCATTTCTAATATATTTTTAATTTTTTTTGTCTTTTTAGGGCTGCACCCACAGCATACGGAGGTTCTCAGGCTAGGGGTCAAATCAGAGCTGTAGCCACTGGCCTACGCCACAGCCACAGAAACACGGGATCCGAGCCGCATCCGTGACCGACACCACCGCTCACAGCAACACCAGGTCCTTAACCCACTGACAGAGACCAGGGATTGAACCCAAGTCCTCATGGATGCTAGTCAGATTCTTTCCCGCTGAGCCATGATGGGAACTCCCATTTCCAATATTGATATTTACTATCATAGGCTTTTGTGTTGTGGTAAGAAAGACAGCTTAGCCTCTCCTATTCTTCTCAATACTAGTGTAAAATAGTATAGTAATTTCCTTTTATTATATTTTATGTTCTAAATAGCTGATTTTATTATTTCTCTTCTAACATGAACGTTTATTCTTTTATGAATTTCATTTTTCATCATAAAATTAGTATATACTTATATGGAACATTTGGAAAATGCAAACGAGTAGAAGGAAAACTGTGATCACCATATTCCCATGAGCTGTGATAGTCAATGCTTAGTAGTGAGATACTTTCCTAGAGAATCTTTAAAATTATAATTTGGAAACAACTAATTTTAACAATCAGATTATATTATACTGTTTTGAAATTAACAAGGTAATATATCAAATATATCAAGAACTCAGATTATTTAAATTTCTGGTTGAAGTATTTAGAAAGCAGAGAACTTTCAAATTTTATATGGTAGTGACTATAACAGTATTCTATATTTTATTATTTTTGTCCTTTTTTTGAGTAGTATTCTTTTTACAGAGACAAAATAATCATTCTTTTTGGCGGCTTGCAGAAGCTCCTGGGCCAGGGACTGACTCTGAGCCACAGCAATAATCAGAGTCACAGCAGTGAGAATGCTTGCCCTTAGCCTGCTGAGCCAGAAGGGAACTCCAAAATTATCATTGCTTTTAAGACAAGAGCTGTATGGAAATTACAGTAGTAACAGGGATTATTTCAAAATTGCTTTTAAAAAGTTATTTATACTTTGTATTTATCATATTTGGGATGTATATATCTCTGGAATTTTTATAGGTCTTCGTGTGACTGAGAATTAATGTTTTCAACAGAGTGATAGCCTAAAACATGCAGTTGGACCCCATAAATTATGTGAAATTTAAGTGGTATGATATAAAAATTAATAACCCATATATTGAGAGCAAAATTTGTAATATTGTGGTTCTTACCAAACATAAATCAGGATTTGGGGAATTTCAATTTAACGAAAAATTTTAACTTGTTTTTACTATTTCCACATGGTGGCGCCACTTTAGCTTACAAGGGAAGTAACCAGATGTTGTGTTGTGTTCTACATTTGGCTTTATGAAAATAACTATAAGAGATATTGGTTTCTTTAGTGCTATTATTTTTTAAAATTGAAGTATAGTTGATTTACAATTTGTGTTAATTTCTTCTATACAGCAAAGTGATTCAGTTTCATATAATATTGTTTTCCATTATGGTTTATCATAGGACATTGAATACAGCTCTCTGTGCTATACAGTAGGACCTTGTTGTTTATCTGCTCTGTGTATAATAGCTCACGTATGCTAACCTCAACCTCCCACTCCATCCCTCTCCCAACTCCCTCCCCCTTGGCAATCACAAGTCTGTTTTCCATGTCTGAGTCTGCTTCTGTTTCATAGATAGGTTCTTTTGTGCCATATTTTATTTTTTATTTTTTTGTCTTTTTGCCTTATCTAGGGCCGCACCCGCAGCATGTGGAGGTTCCCAGGCTAGGGGTCTAACAGGAGCTGTAGCTGCCGGCCTTCGCCACAGCCACAGCAACGCGGGATCCAAGCCGCGTCTGCGACCTACACCACAGCTCATGGCAACGCCGGATCCTTAACCCACTGAGCAAGGCCAGGGATCGAACCCACAACCTCATGGTTCCTAGTCGGATTCGTTAACCACTGAGCCACGATGGGAACTCCTGTGCCATATTTTAGATTCCACATATAAGTGATATGGTATCTTTTTCTTTCTGATTTACTTCACTTAATATGATAATCTCTACATGCATCATGTTGCCGCAAATGGCATAATTTCATTCCTTTTTTATGGCTGAGTAGTATTCCATTGTATATACGTATAATGGTATTATTTTTAACACTTAACCAAAAATTTTAAAGTTGTTTTATGTCTTTTTATATTAGCATTCATTGAGTTGGTACAAAAGCTTATATTGAAAAATATACACACAAATGCATAACTTTTAGACAGATGTTAGTTGTAATTTCGTGCCATGAAGCCAAACAATGCCTTAGTAGGTTTTATCATTAACTTAAAGAAGAGCAATTGATAAATATTATAGATAATCCTGAGTAAATACAGAGTAGCAGCAGAACGGAAATATGTTACAAAGTTTTAGCTATATGTGTTCTGTAAACCAATTCTCCATTTTTTTCTCTCATGGGAAAACTGGCCTTGAAGTATATGCAAGATTGTAAGAAATATATTATTCCTTATAGAATGCAACTGAATAATGTTGGGGGCTTATCTTAATGGTGATCTTATAAGCAAACGCTGTTGCAAGACTCCAATGCCTTCTTTTGCTTTTTTAGTATTATTAGCACTAAATGAAGGTCAAATGATGTCAGGTACTTTGAATAGAAAATAATTGTGGGAAAACAAAATTATCCCAAGTTGGATGCTATAGGCACGTAAAACTTAATGTATGATCAGTACTATATTCACCATTCACATGGCTATACTGTGTAGAATTCATCTTTTGTATAAATCTTTTCACTACAGTTGCTTAGCCATAGGTATACTAATAATTATGCAATAAAAATGTTTCATTAAAAGATAAAAACATTCCTTTAAATTTTATACTGTTGCTGCATAGTAAATTTGCCAGCCCATGAAGTGACTGGATTAAAAATTCAACATGGCAGTTCCTGTTGTGGCTCAGTGGTTAACGAATCTGACTAGGAACCATGAGGTTGCAGGTTCAATCCCTGGCCTCGCTCAGTGGGTTAAGGATCCGGCGTTGCCTAGAGCTGTGGTGTAGGTTGCAGACGCGGCTTGGATCCCGCGTTGCTGTGGCTGTGGTGAAGGCCGGTGGCTACAGGTCCTGTTAGACCCCTAGCCTGGGAACCTCCATATGCTGTGGGTGTGGCCCTAGATAAGGCAAAAAGACAAAAAAAAATTCAACGTGAATTTATTTTTGAGTAAAGGAAAAATAACAGTGGTGAAAATCAGAAGAATCAAGTTGATAGTTAAATCCCAGGAGTAATATACATATTTTTATCTATTCAATTCAAAATTGTTGATTTAATTTCAGCAAAATATCATATGCTGTATTAAATAAAAATCATTAAACTTTTGTTATTGTTGAATTTTTGTGCATGTTTAACTTGTATTTTTTAATAATTGGTATAACAGTAACAAGCACGTGTAGTTTAAATAGCAGTTTATGTCTCTACATGTTTAAATAACATTATATTAAAGTAACGTAGTTAACATTGGGGTCTGTGAAACTTATTTGTCCTTTAAAGGAATCATATCTGACTCCAGCTGAGAAACCTGGCTGTGATGTTGGGAACTCTGAGTTTCCTTTGGCAGGTAGTTTTTCCCTCTGTTCTCTGGCTCTATGACTGCAGCCAGAGTCCATGACAGGGAATGAGGTGGAGCCCAGGTCACAGAATGTAGGTGAAGGAGGCAGTGGGACTCTGTGTGACTGACTGTCGCACAGAGATTGGCAGTGGGACTTTGAGCTGGAAAACCGTGAAGTGCAAGAAAAGGAAAGCCACTTCACTGAGCTACGTTACAAATCTTCCACTCCACTTTCTTCTCTCTCATTTGCCAAGATCCTGCCTAAATTGTTGAAAGGCTAGCACCGTCTGTGTAAAACAGTTCAGAATAATGTTATCTGCATTTTAGAATTTATAGGGCCCTGGGACTCTGTTCACTCTCCTTTGGTGTTCACCCCCATTTGGAAAGACTGAGTCAGATATAGGAAATAAGCTTTTGTTCATCATACCCTACAGTGTTTCTTTTAGTTTCACCATTTCCAAAAAGACTCCTGGTAGGTCTAGACTCAGATTTTCATCTTGGAGAGGAAAGTTCTCTGCTGGGACTGCCACCTTCAGGAATTTCCCAAATCACAGGTTGGCTGCAGTCACAAGATTACGAATGAGCCCCCAGAAGCTTCTCTACATTTCTTTCTGCCCATATTGACTGTCTTCTGATATCTGGGATAAGGGGGAGCACTTGAGGAGTGCCAGCTTGTGCTGGTCAACTTTGTAAAGCAGACAACTGTGTTTCCCAGAATCTCCTTCCATGTGAGGTTCTGCATTAGAGATGGCCAAAGGATGAAATCACACAAGATTTGGAAGGCAGAAGAGAAGCAGTAACAATTTATCTTGTTACTGAGTCCAAGCTTGTTACTGCTCACTGCATGACAGGCTAACCAATAAATCAAGAAATGTGTTGTTAGGGCAAGGAAAAGAGGCTTTATTTAGAAAGCCAGCAGTCTGAGAAGGTGGTGAACTAGTGTCCCAAAGAACTGTCTTCCCAAAGTTAGGATTCAGGCTTTAAAAAATATATACTATAAGGGGCGGTGATGGTGGTGGTGTGGTTGGTTGCTGCAAGCATCTTGATGATGGAATCCTTTGTTCTTGCAGCTGTCCACAGAGTTCTTGTCACAATGTTCCTATAAACTTCCAGCAAGACAAACACTGTTCTGTGTTCTGCAACTTTTTATCTCTGCAGGAGTGGGAAAGCTCACACTTTTAAAGGTCAGAGCCTTGAGAACGGGCTATCCTGTATATTTCAGGCTCTAGGCAACATTCTTAACTTGTAGCAAAAGCAACAGAATACAAAGGTTAATGGAGTCAGATTGTTCTTCCCTATTACACCCTTAGAATGTCTCTGTGGTCAGGTAGTGATGATACAGGGGTTCTGGGCGGGTCACACATTGTCCTTGTTCTCCTCTATTCTATGCCAGGTAATCTTTCTCTTAGCTCTGCCAACCAAGAATGACCCCCAAACCCATCACCATATGCCTGGCTGTGGATCCACAGAAGAGATAACAGGTCTCCTTATACCTCTCAGTGAGTTCCTCTTCACAGTGCCACTTTGATGGATGAAAGTGCTTAGGTTCTTGGATTTTCCTTTAAGCCCCACTCGTCCCTTTGTGCTACTACTTCAGGCAGGCAGGTTAATGACCCCTTTCCTGATCCTCTCTCTCTTCCATACCTTCACTTCTCTAGCTCGTCCTGCATCTGTAAGATGCAGTTCCTATAATGAACCCTTACTTTATTCTATATCATTCACAGTGGTTCTGCAAACCTGACTGACCCTAAATGGTACAGTGGTTGGTTATCTGATAAATGAGGACAAGTAGAAGATAATAGAACTGCCTCTAGATTCCAAAATAGTAAATCCAAAGTAATCCTGCATTCCTGGAAAAACCTTAGAGATTAGTGCCTCCATAGAGGACTTAAAAAATTCAGGGCTGGTGGTTTCCAACATATGTTCATTCAACTCATCTATTCGGCCTGAGCAGAAAATAGATGGCTCTTGGAGAATGACGGAGGGTTATTGTAAATGTAATCAGTTGGTGAATACAATCGCAGCTGCTGTTCCAAATGTAATTTCATTGCTGGAGTAAATCCACAAATCCCTTGACATTTGAGTTGGATATTGATATGAAAAATCACTTTTTTTCCCCTCTATGTAACTGTCAGCAGAGAAGCTATTTTATTTTATGATTTTATTTATTATTATTTTTTAAATATGGAAGGGCCAGCAATATATTTTCGATGTTTCACCCCAGGAATATACCAACTCTCCAACCCTTACTCTATTCCATGGAGAATTGATTGCCTCTCCATTCCACAAGATACCACATGGGTCCACCACCTTATGGTGCATGAAATAGCAATGACTTTGGACACTTTGGTGAGACACATATGTGCCAGAGGGTGGGAAAGAAATCCCAGAAAAATTTAGGAGTTTACTACTACAGTGAACTTTCTTGGGTTTCCATGGGTTGGAACAAGTTGAAATATTTCTTCTAAGGTCAAGGTCAAGTCGCTACATTGGGTCTGTCCTATCATTGAGTCATAATACCTAATATGCCTTACAGATTTTGGGGACAACATATACCTTATTTGGGTATGTTGTAGCCTAGACCACTTAACTGGGCAATCTGAAAGCCTTCCAATTTTGATAGAGCCAAGAGAAAGTGAGGGCTCTGCAACAGGTTCAGGCTGCTACAAGCTTCTCTGCCACTCTGGTCATATGATCTGGCTAATCCAATGGTACTTAATGTGTCTACTGAGCCTTGGGAAGGCTTCTTAGGTGAATTACAGAGCAGGCATTTAGGATTGGCTCTTGGCTTTTTACTGGGTCTTAGTAAATATTTGACTAAATATTTGACCATGGATCACCAAGTTACCAAGTGACCTGAAATGTCTAACATGAAGTGGGTTGTGCTTGACCCACAGTACCATAAAGTTGGGCATGCATAGGAGTGGGATATAAGATCAGGTTTGAGCATTTCTTGAAGGTACATGTAAATGGCATTAGCAAGTGGCTCAGATTCCATGGGTCCTAGTTCTGCTACACTGTCCTATCTTTTTCAGCTTGTATCTATGGCCTCATCAAGGTCAGAGACATAATAGTCATGAGCATATAAGTATTAGTATTAGAGCAGACAGAGAAGTAAACTAAAGTTGGATTCAGAAAGGATTTCCCATCATGGCTAAGTGGTAACAAACCCGACTAGTATCCCTGAGGCCATGGCTTCAATCCCTGGCCTCACTGACTGGGTTAAGGATCCGGTGTTGCTGTGAGCTGTGGTGTAGGTCTTAGACTCTGCTTGGATCTGGTGTTGAGGCATTTAAAGCAAAAGAAGAGAGCTGACTCTAGAAATTGTTATAGTATCACTGACCATACTGTGTTCTTACATTTTATTTGTGAGCCTAACTTCCCAAGTAGACTGTGAACTCTTTGAAGGAAACAATTACAGTTTATCTTTTTTTGTGCTTGTATTCTTAGCAGCTGTCCCAGTGCCTTGCACATAGGATGCCTAATATATGGATATTCACATGAATGAATAATTAATTTATGGAAGGGCTCTATGGCTTGACATTTCTGCTTGGTGCTTCTGTCATTTAGTGTGACATTTCACAGTAGCAGTTCTTTGTATCTTTTTATCTTTATTGCTTTTTTATTATACAGTGAACACATATTATTGAAGGAAAATTAGAAAAAATGAAAGCTAAAAAATTACTTTTAATCCCACAACCAGGAGTAACTATTGTTAATATTTCATGTCTATCTTTTTAGACCACTGCTATCAATAGAAATGCAAATGTATGCCTCAAACAGAATTTAAAATTTTTCAGTAGCCACATTAAAAGGAAGTATAAAGAGATATATAAAATTATTTTTAACAATATATTTTGTTTAACCCAGTAAACTCCAACTATAATTTCAACAGGAAATCAATATTAAAATATTGATGAGATTGTTGACATTTTTTTCATATTAAGTCTGATATCTGGTGTATTTTTTTTGTCTTTCTGTCTTTTTTTTAGGACCGCACTCATGGCATATGGGGATTCCCAGGCTAGGGGTCGAATCAGAGCTGCAGCCACCAGCCACAGCCACAACAATGCGGGATCTGAGCCATGTCTGCGACCTATACCAGAGCTCACCAAAACACCGGATCCTTAACCTACTGAACAAGGTCAGGGATCGAACCTGCAACCTCATGGCTCCTCCTTGGATTCGTTTCCGCTGCGCCACAACGGGAACTCCATGGTGTATATTTTATACTTACAGAACATCTCAGTTTGAACTGACCACAATCCAAGTGTTCAGTAGGGTTTTGTATTGGACAGCCCAATTCAAGACTTTTTGATGTATATATAATGATTCAGCTATAAATAAAATTATAATTCTCCCTCCACAAAAATCAGGTCATATGAAATCCATGGTTTTATAGGTTTTTTAAAATACATTTTAACTTTAGTTTGGATTTATAGAAAAGTTTTGAGGTTGTCAATGCCTAGTTTCCATACATTCTGTAACCCATCTCTCTTATTAACATCTTCCAGTGGTAACTGTGCCACAGTCAATAAACCAATACCAACATTGCTGTTAGCCTAAATTTCATATTTGATTAGATTTAATATACTTTTTTGGTGGCAGAATCCCACCCAGGCTGCCACATTGCATTTAGTCATCATGTCTCCTCAAGTTCATCTTGGCTGTGACAATTTTTCAGGCTTTTCTTATTTTTGATGACCTGAACAGTTTTGAGGAGTCAGATGTTTTGTCAAATGTCCCTCAACTCAGATTCCTCTGATGATTTCCTCATGAGTTGACTGGTGTTACGGGTTTGGGGGTGGAAGACCACAGAGGGTAAAATGCCATTTCATATCAAGGGGGATTGCTATCTTTGTGACTTATTTCCTTTTTTTTTCAATTTATTTTATTTAGGTATATCTGATTTACAATGTGTTAATTTCTGCTGTACGGCAAAGTGATTTTGTTATACATATGTATGTGTACATTCTTTTCCATATTCTTTTCCATTATGGTTTATCACAGGATATTGACTACAGTTCCCTGTGCTGTACAGTAGGACCTTGTTGTTTATCCATCCTGTTTACAACAGGTTGCAGCTGCTAATCCCACATTTCCAATCCTTCCCTTCCTCGTCCCCCCTTCTCCTTGGCAACCACAGACCTGTTCTCCACACATGACATTTTTGTTGATGTTGAACGTGATTACCTGGCTGAGGCAGAGTTTGTCAGGTTTCCCCACTATAAAGTTACTCTTCCTTCACCTTTTCCACACTGTCCTCTTTGGAAGGAAGTCACGATGTGCAGTTCACACTTAAGGAGGGGGAATTATGCTCTGCCTCCTGGAGTATGGAGTGTCTACATAAATTGTTTAGAATTCAACTTGGGAGATTTGTCTATTCTCTCTCATTTATTTATTCAATAATTTATAGCAGTGACTCATGGATATTTATTTTCTACTTTGGGTTATTACTTAATACCTTTTTTTTATTGTATTGCTCAAATTTTTCCAGCTTTGGCCACGGGGAGCTTTGTCAGTTGACTCCTATGTCTGTTTGACAGAATCACATCGTTTGTTTTTGTTGTTGTATTTTGTGGGGGTGTTTTGTTTTTTGTTTTGTTTGTTTTTTTAGCATGATAGGGTGTTCTAGGCTTCTCCTGCATATTCTCTGCCCCAGTCCTAGACTTAGCAACAGCTATTTCTCCAAGGAGCTCTGGTTCCTTTTATTGGAAAACAATATCAGAAAACAAGAGGTGGGATCTAGGCCTGCTCATTGCTATTGGGGCAACCTCAGGAATGCCAAAGGAGAGATTGGAAATAGGTTTTGAAAGGTGTTGAGCTTCAAAGGTAGAGAGGGGAGGAAACACTATAGGAGAAGCAAACAGCCGGAGCAGAAGTTCAGAGTTGGGGAAGTCACAGTCTCACAGGGGATCCAGGCTTTTGGGGAGGACACTTCAGAGAGATGACTGTGGCAGCACTAAGCAAGGTGACCCTGAACAGGAAAAGCCTGAAAGGGGAGAGAACAGTTAAGCATGCAGTGTAATCGTGCAGGTATATGTGTTAATTTGTTCCTTCTCCTTGGCACACTGGGCGGTGTGGGAGGAAAGAGTGGACCAACCTATCTAATGGGAACAGTTTGAAGGGGTTCAGGGCAGCCACTCCCAAATGTGCCACCATGGCATATTGATTATTTTGAATTGAAGTTGCTTGAGAATCAGCCGATGCAACGAGACTCTGACCCCTCTGTGTCCGCATGAAAGCAGGAAATGCATCTCCCCTGTGAAAGGTGTCCTTCCTGCATTTGAAGGCAGGACACACTTATCAGGAAAGCTAGGGAATTTGGACGAGAAACCTGTATAAACGAACCTTGTTACTTCTATCACTAGTATCCCAAGCCCAGACTCTGTTTAGATTCTTCACTGATTGAGTATCTAAAACCTAAGTTTCTTTGACCTGTCAATTCCTCATGAATTTATTGTTTCTTTGTCTAAAAGTATAAAAACTGGAATTCCCATTGTTGCTCAGCGTGTTAGGAACCTGACTGGTATCCACGAGGATGAGGGTTCTATTTCTGGCCTCGCTCAGTGGGTTAAGGATCTGGCATTACCATGAGGTGCAATGTAGGTCCCAGACACAGCTCAGATCTGGCTTTGCTGTGGCTGTGGTGTAGGCAGACAGCTACGGCTCCGATTCGACCTCTAGCCTGGAAACTTCCATATATCACAGATGTGGCCCTAAAAAGACAAATAAATGAGTGAATGAAGAAAGAAAGAAAGAAAGAAAGAAAGAAAGAAAGAAAGAAAGAAAGAAAGAAAGAAGGAAAGAAAAAGAAAGACAAAAAGTATAAAAGCTGCATGCTTTGGCCATTTCTTAGGTCCCATTTCCATGAGACTTCTCTGTACCCGGATAAAAATATATTTCTTTTTTTCCCCTGTTAGTCTGCCTTGTGCCAGTTTTATTCTTAGAGCAGTCACAGGAACTCAAGAGGGGTAAATGGGAAAATTTCCCCCTTCCTGACAGTACCCTTTCTGAACTGCAGTAAGCCAAGAGTAATTTAAAAAGTAAGTTGAAAATATTTTGTTTGGTTAGTTCATCTTTACCCAGTGTTTTTATTCATGTTTCTAGTCAGGCCTCTTCTGATTGCAAATGATAGAACACCCAACTCGAGATAGCTTACCAAAAAAAATTGTGTTGCGCAGTCTTGTCCCACCTTCACCCCCCTGCGCTTACAACCTCAAGTGCACACTGCTCGCTTCCGAGGGCCTTTCCCTTACTGCATAGCCTGCTCGACAGACCTTAGTGCTGAGGAGTTACCGCCCTCATCCCCTGGAGCTGTCCTTGACCAAATGACACACAGGATTGGGGTATCAGCGCCTTAGCTCCTTTGACTCTCAAGTGAGTTGAGTTGAGGCAAGTGTGTTGCATAGGTTCCCAGAAGATCCGCTGGCAAGATTAAACTCTGGCAGCTGGCTTGACAACACACACCCTTTCCTGGCTGATTTCCCTTCCTGTCACTCTCCCCAGTGTTCTGGCGTTGCATCCTGGGATCACTTCCTAACTAAACCACTTGCACTTGAATTCTTGTCTGCTTCTGGCAGAAGCCAAGCTAAGGTAGCTTTGCTGTTCAACGGAAAATTCTAGGTATGTCTCCCCTAATCACCATAGGGTCCAAGCGCCTCAAACCGTGTTCCGGAAGCTCAGTTTTATCCTCTCATTTCAGGATCATGCTCTTCCCTTGTGATGGGGAGTGGGCTGCTGCCAGCTCTGAGTTTATATTGTTAAAATACAAATTTCAGCTGAATAAATTGGAAGATCCAATTGGCTTTATTCAGTGATTCGTGAATTGCACAGCATCCCACCTATTAACTTGAAGGGCACTCTGAGGAGCTATGTGAAGTTGTATAAAATAGAAGGTCTTGATAGGCAGAAGGAGGGAGGGGCAAGAAGGTATTAGCAGAAGAAAAAAAAGGCTGACTTCAGGCCAGGCCATTTTCCTTTGGGGGAAGGGGGAGCAGGGCTTTTATCATGCAGATTACCTCATTGGTGTTAATCAGGACGTTTCTGATTGACCATTGTATTTTATTTCTTTTTTTTTTTTTCTTTTTAGGGCCGCACCTGTGGCATCTGGAAGTTCCCAGGCTAGGGGTCGAATTGGAGCTGCAGCTGCTGGCCTACGCCACGGCTACAGCTACGCTGGATTCTTAACCTACTGAGCAAGGCCAGGGATTGAATTGGTGTCCGCGTGGCTACTAGTTGGGTTCGTTACTACTGAGCCACAACGGGCTCCCTGATTGACTGTTGTAAAGTCACATTTTCTGGGAGAGGTAGAAATTGTGATGGGGGTCTCATCAGAAGTTTGCTTTTTGGGGGGTTAAAAGACTGTTTTGGGCTTCTCGTTGCTTTTTAACAACAGCCTAGCCTCTTCCATCTCCAGCGGCATTCCCAATAGTTCCATATTAAATTTTGGGATGTGGGCTTGGGTTGTGTTCCCATCCTTAAACCAATCGCTGTGGTCAGAGAGATGAACTGTGCTCATTGGTCAGGGGGTCCAAGGATGGGGTCAGTCTCGTCCAAACCCAAATGTGGATGGGAGGCTTGTTTATCCAGGTGCTGTCACCAAAAAGCGGGGTAGATGTTGGGCAGGCAGAAACGACAGAGGTACACCTTGATGGGCTATGCTTAGGCACAAGATTCAGAGATGAAAATGCTCTTGAGACTGGGGTCTTGTAACCACAACTCTTTCCTCGATATCAAATGTGGAACGATTGTTTTTAGAACATGCATCACCTCCTCTCCAGACCCTGAAGAGCCACCCACCGTGCCTGTGTCTACCCTCTTCCTGTTCTGTGGGCTGTTCTCTCCTTGGCTCCTGGAGCAGGTGGCTGGCTGGTGTTGAGCCCTGGGGGTTTTTGTAAGGCGCTCCCTGCCACCGCCATCACTGTGCACCTCTCTGACAGTGCAAAAATAGATGTCCGAGTCGCTCAGTGTCAAGCTCGAGATGGTGAGCTTTAGGGTTTGGCTTTGTTTGTAAAACTCCACAAAATACCGCCCTTCCCTGTATTGCTGATTTTGAGAGTAAATATTAATTATGTGAGTCATCGCTCCATTGGAAGTCTGTCGATACCAGTACATCCTGTAGTAAGTAAAGCTGACTGTGAACGTGCATTCCAAGGTCACAGATTGTCCCTCTTCGGCGCTCTCAACCTTGCTTGGACCTGCAGAAAAGAAGAAAAAAAAAATGACTTCTCTGTTGGCGATGCTCATAAGAAAGCTGTCACAATGGCCAAGTTTTGATTCAGGAGACGTGGTGGAGAAAAGCACAGTACAATTCTATCCCCAGATTTCCTTCCTCTGGCCCTGGCTGCAGGGTGGGAGAGCTCCCTACCAAGGCAGATGAAGACTGCAATTGTGCACAGGAGAGTAGGCAGTCTGGGCTGCATCTCGGGGGCTCTTCCCACTGGTGAGATTCTGGCTTTTATTCTGCCAGCCACCTGCCAGGCCCCGGCAGTGTCACTGGAGCTGGGTGGTCTTGTGGCCTTGCTGCTGCAGAGCCGGAAGTGGGGTTTCTGCCTATGCGAGCTTAGTCATGTCACCTGCGATCTGTATTTGCCCTCCCACCTGCCTTCCTCCAGGCTCACTACTTTTCTTTAATAAGTATTTAACATGAAGTATATTTTTTATTATGAAGAAAACCTGTTCAATGTAGACATGACCCCAAACTATAAAGGAGACAGTAAAATCCAACTATAATCTCATCACCCAGAGGTAAATACTGTTAACATTTTGTTGTATTTCTTTCAGTATTTTTAACACAGATGTGCATATTTTAAAGGAAATGGGAACCTTTTGAAGATCATCTCTTTTTAACTTTATGAATATACCATCGTGTCATTCAATTGTATGTGAAAATGTGACTTTTACAGCTTTATACTATTCTGTTGTGTAAGTGTGCCTTAATTTGTTTAAGCATCATTGTTTGACACTGTTTTGCTTTATTGTATTTGTTGTGCCTAGTTTAAATATGATTTAGTGGACATTGTAGATATGTCTATGCATTTCTGATTGTTTTTTTGTTATCCAGGTTCTTTTGAAGTTTATTATGGAGAAGTCAAACATCTACAAAAAAAAGAAATAATAATTGGATAAAATGACACATACCCATTACCCTGCTATGGCAATGATCAACGGATGGTCAGTTTTACTTATTTGCACTCCCACACCCTATGTATTGACATATCTTCCCAATCCTGATTAATTTAAAGCAAATCTAAGACATCATAGTGTTAAGTTCTTTGCTGGGAAGACATAATATCAGAGAGAGTGAGTGTGTGTGTGTGTGTGTGTGTGTTGTTAGTGACTGATAAAAATGACTAAATCTATTATTTGGTTGAGAGTTGGCTTGCAAAATGCTGATATTCTAGTTATATCATTTCTCTTTCACTTGTTAACTTTCCAATATTTATATATTTTTTATTATTTTTACATATTTATATTTCTGTATATCTTTATAATGTTTCTATAAAGATACTTTTTCCTTATCAGTTCTTTACTCTCTGAAGTCAAGTGTATGATTCTTTTCATTTATTTGTCAGTTTTCAGGATAATAAGTTGATTCCCCTGTAGGGTGACCAGTTGTCCCTGTTTGCCTGTGATGGAAGGGTCTCCCAGGACATGAGGCTCTCTATACTAAAACCTGGGAGTTCCAGTCATATCCCAGGTAAACAGAACAAATCCCCAAAGGAAGTGAGGTTGATTCTTTTGTGAACCCATGGATTTAAACATACTTGATGTGTTGCAGTCTCTTGGATGCATTTTCTTTTTGATTTGATAATTGTCCCATCTTTAGCCAGTGAAAATCTTTTCAGGTTGGAGCCTCTTTTGACATGGACTTGGTAGTCTGATAGCTTCCTAGCTTTCTGAGATGACAAGATATTCTAGTTCATTTTGTACATTTCCTTCCTGTAAAATGGAATCAACTATCCATTATAAATAATAATTTGTGTTTTTTCCTTTCTAGTCCTAATATTTTTCTTATTTTACTTCACTGTTAGCATACTTAGTATAATGTAGAATTGAGAAGATAATGTTGGAAGTCTTTTTTCTTAACCTTATGGGAATGCTTTTAACACCTCACTTTAAAAACAAATTAAAAATTCCTTTTGTCAGGTTAGGGAAGTTCCCTTTATTTCTTAGTTGGCTAAGAGAGTTTATAGATAAGAGATTAAATATAAGTACATGTCAAACGTGACCAATTTACTTTTTTGCATTTAGTGAGAGAAATTTATAGTTAGTATATTTAGGTGATATTCTGTCCAAATATTAAGACTTCCTCATACTTTGAGTGTATTAGTATTATTTTAAGTATTAGTAATAATTTTCAGTAAATTATTATTTATTTATAAATAATATTAATTATTATTTATAAATATTAATGTTTATAATTTTATTTATAAATATAAAATATGTTAACATTTTACTAATTATTTAATAATAATTTTATTAAACTTTATTAAATAATTTTATTAAATTTTATTAAATAATTCCATTATTTAATAATTTTAATAATAATTTTACTAATTAATAATTAGTAAAATATTAGTAATATTATTTTCAATACTAGATTGGTAATATTTTAAGAGTTATCATTGCTTTTTATAAAAATGAAATAATGCCATTTGCAGCAACATGAATGGACCTAGAAATTATCGTACAAGTGAAGTTTATCCGACAGTGAAACACAAACATGTGGCATCACTTATATGTGGAATCTTAAAAGGATACAAATGAACTTACTTGCAGAACAGAAAGAGACTCATACACTTTGAAAACGAATTTATGGTTACCAAAGGGACAGATGTGGGGGAGGGATGGACGGGTTTGCGACTGGCATATGCATACCGTGCTATGTGGAATGACTGACCGGTGGGGCCTGCTGTAGAGCACGGGGAAACCACCCAATAGTCTGTGATTATCTGTATGGGAAAAGAATCTGAAAAAGGATGGACGTGTGTACACGTATAACTGAATCATTTTGTTGTACAACAGAAATTATCACAACATCGTAAATCAACTATGCGCCAACAAAACTTTAAAAAAGGAAAACAGAACTATCATTGCTTTTTATAAGTAATATTGGTCTGCAATATTGTCATCTATCCTGTTTGTCTTTGTCATTCTGGTTCTCTTGGGCTTGAAAATTGCCTTGACTAGCTTCCTGCTTTTTTATTCTCAGTACTCAGTTGGAGTTTGTATAAGATGGAAATTACTGGTCTTGGATTGCTGCAACTTGCTTGAGAAACCATATGTACATACAGAATTTTAAATTCCTTTGCATGGAAATTCAAATTTTCTGATTTTCTTGTCAGTTTTGATAATTATGGTTTTTAGAAAGTGTTATATTTTGTCCAAATTTTAAATTTATTTGTATGAATTTATATCTTGCATTTTCTTGACATCATTTAATTTTTGTACTATGCCTGTAGTTAAAACCTTCTTTTACACAACATTTTTGTGTCATTCCCATGACACATCTTATCAGAGATTTGTCCGTTTTGTAATTCTTTTCAAAGAACCATTTAAAATTGATCATTTGCACTGCTTATTTTTCTCTATTTCATTACTTTTAGCTCTTTTTCTTACTATTTTCTGCCTCCTACTTTTGTTGTTTACTCTTATACTCTTTTAAAACCTTTGGATGAAGGTTTAGCTCATTATGTTTAGTTTTTTTGATTTTAATGTATTTTTAAGGCTAAAAAAATTTCTTGTGTACTGCTGTAGGTTCAGCTCCCAAATGTTAAAATATAGACTTTTCATTATTGTTCATTTATAAACATTTTAACAATTCCACTATGATTTCATCTTTGGTTTATTTTTTCATTTTATTTTATTTTTTTGGCTTTTGTCATTTTAGGGCCGCAACTGTAGCATATGGAGATTCCCAGGCTAGGGGTCTAATTGGAGCTGTAGCTTGCTGGCCTACGCCACAGCCACAGCGACGCAGGATCTGAGCCGCGTCTGTGACCCACACCACAGCACACGGCAATGCCGGATCCTTAACTCACTGAGCGAGGCCAGGGATTGAACTCGTGTCCTTATGGATGCTAGTCGGGTTTGTTGCTGCTGAGCCACAAGGCAACTCCCTCTGATTATTTCTTAAGGACGAATTTCTGGATGGAGAATAGTTGAGTTGAATAGTTTTATATAGAATATCAAATTACCCTTAGAATGAGTGTACACATTGCCACTCTGAGTTTTTGTTTCTTGACATCCCCAGAAGCTCCAGAGAGTCTAATACTTAAAATATTATTTAACAATTTGTAGAGAAAAAACATTTTCTTATTTGTTTTTGTTTATCATTGAGGTTGAATTCTTTTCATATTTTTGTTATTTTTTTCCTTAACTTGAAAATTATCTGGTCATATCCATTTTTTTTCTAAGGCACACCTGTGGCATATGGAAGTTCCTGGGCCAGGGATCGAATCTGAGCTGCAGCTGTGACCTATGTGACCTATGCCACAGCTGCAACAACAGCAGATCCTTAAACCCACTGCACCAGGCTGGGGATTGAACCTGTGTTGCAGCAGAGACAATGCCGGATCCTTAACCTGCTGTGCACAGTTGGAAGTCCCCATATTCATTTTTTTTTTAATTGGCACATTTTTTCTTTAATTTCTTTGTAATGATATTTTATTTTTAAGCCATTAAGCCAGTTTGTTTACAAAAGATCACTGTCCCAGAGATGACTACTCTTTCTTAACCAGATACGTATGCAGCTGAATATTTATTATGACAGTTGCTGAGCTCCTTGAACTAACCATGTTTCTAGTTCATTTACCTCCTAGAGCTGACCATTGAGGTCCTGGCTGCTGAAATTATCATTCCAGAAGTGACATGGATGGCATGAGTACCAAAAGGTACATCTAAAGGCTAGAGTGAACTGTTAAGAAAAAGGAATAACTTCTAGCCAACTCATTCTTCTGAGAGGGACTTGTTATAAAGGATGACTCTGTTATAAAGGGAATCCTATCCAAAGAAATGAGAGTGGAATGGGAAGTTTCTCAGAATGAAGAGGCTGATAAGCCTGGGATTGGGAAAAAGACAGCGATTGGGAAAGTTGCACATGTAAGAGAAGGAAACAGATGGTCCCAAAGTTCCTTAAAGTTCAAGAGAATTTTTGAAGAAAATATACTGTCGATGACCTCAGTAGTGTTCAGGTTTCTAGTTATCAGCTCATCCTCTTCTCCCCTAAATTCAGGCCTCTCGTTGGTCCCCATGTAGTGTCAGCATGGTCTCAGTGTTCTCAGAATTGCATTAATGGGCAAGATTGTCCTCTGAGGGCCAGGCAGAGGAGCAGCCTTTTAAAAATGTTCTAGCCCGGTAGTTCTCAAGCCTGGCCACATGTTAGAAAAAACTGGGGAGCTTAAAAAAGTACTGGTTCCTGAGCCCTAGACCAACATGGGAACTCATTCCAGCATCCATTCTAAAATTTATATTGAAGTGGAAAAATAAGATAGAAATGAAAGCAACTGCTCTTCAATAATTTATTTTTCTATCTTGTTTCATTTTTCTAATTCAATGAATTTTATTGTATTTATAGTTGTACTCATCAATAATTTAAATATGAACAGAAGCAGAATTACTAACAGCAGGAAAGTGAATTAAAGAAGATATTGGGAGATGGAAAGAGGGGATATTTTATCCATAGGTTTCTACTCTGGGAGAGAACTAATTTTATAAAACCTAACACTAAGGGTTGAAATTTGAATGTTGCAGATTTGGGGTGGATATTTGTGATGTTCCCGTGAAGGTTCTCATTTTTATGTATATAACTTGACTGTTGACTATTCAGGCTTGGACTCCTAATTCTCAAATCATGGCTTTTCACTCAGCTTTTCCTGGGCTCTGGAGAGCTGTGGTATTACCAGGGGTCAACAACTCCTAGCTAACAGCTAGAACCTCATCAAGGCCTTGGCATCCGCGCCAGACTAGCATTTTGAGAGTTAAACTTCTAAACCAACAGTAATTAAACTTTAACTTTGGAATCATAGAATCGCAAAAACTTAGAACTGAAAGGCCTTTTGAGGCTACCCAGACTGACTTCCTCATTTTAAAAACATGAAAACGCCCACTAGAGCATTAGAGCAAACAAACATAAAAGAAAGCTACCTTATTTAATGTTTTCTTCTCTATGCCAATCACCTGGCTCTCTCATACTCTGAATTGACAGGGCACAAAAACCCCATGTACACACGTAAATTTGTCCTTTCACTGTCTCTACCTAAAAGAGGTAAAGCACTGTGCGTGGTCCTGCTGACTTTCTGTAGGTGGTTTCTGGCACTTTCTATTTCTGGGTACAGAAACATGGTGGAGGTGGAATAGGTAGGTGGCAGGAGGAAGGCCCATCAGCCAGTCTCTAAATTTAAAAAGTGATGCTTTGGATGGTTCTGGCTTCTTGGGTTAAAACCTAGAGGGTTGGGAAGGAAAACCTGGTAACGTTTTTTTCTAAATACAGCTCTATCTGCCTTCTAGTAAGGTGAGAGGCCTGTCAGCTTCCAGTATTAGGCTGATCTGTCAGGGTTACTTCTGCAGGTTTTTGTGGGTCTTCATGACTTCTGTAGTGTCCTGCATCAGAAAGGAGGGGGAAATTGCCTCCTGCTTTGCCTTTGCGCTATGAATTTCTCCAACATGACTGCTTACTTCATCAAGCCCACAAAGAGCATCTTTAGAGGATGCTTTCCAGATGGAAACTGTGGGATACAAGTGTGTTGGTTAAACCACGAGTGGTAATTTTTTTTTTTTATGAGCCATAGAAAACTAACACAGATTTTGGCACCAGGAAGTGTGTGCTTCAGTAACAAAGATCCAAAAAGGCTGAAGGAATTTTGAGACATGTGGTAGAAAAAGCCTAAATTACCCTGAAACCATCCATTAAGAGAACTCTGGACTTCGAGGATCCTGCTGGGGAAGTTGCAGAAGGAAGCAAGGGAGAGTTCCTGTCATGGCGCAGCAGAAACAAGTCCAACTAGGAACCGTGAGGTTGCAGGTTCAATCCCTGGCCTCGCTCAGTGGGTTAAGGATCCGGTGTTGCCGTGAGCTGTGGTGTATGTCGCAGACTTGGCTTGGATCCTGCTTTGCTGTGGCTGTGGCTATGGTGTAAGCCAGCAGCTATAGCTCCGATTACATCCCTAGCCTGGGAATCTCCATACACTGTGGGTGCGACCCAAAAAAAAGAAAAGAAAAAAAAATGGAAGCAAGGAATTATTATGGGGAACTAAAGGAAGGGGAATCCTTATTAGGTAGTGGCAGAAAGCTTTGTGAAATCGTCTCCTGTAGTTATGTGGAAGGCTGAATTTGATTGTAGAGCTAAGGAGATTTCTAAGCAAAGGGTGAAGGTGCCACTGCATTTCTTCTTGTTGCTTGTAATGCAATGCAAGAGGAGAGAGATAAATTGAGGAAAGAATTGTTTTGCAAAAAGGGACCAGGATGAGATGAATCTGAAAATTCTTAGTCTAAAAAGATGCTAAAATTAAGGAGGGCACAGAGAAAGTCTGAGAGTGTGACAATACAAAATAAAAGTATTAAAACATCAGAAAATAAAACATCAGAAAGTAAAAGTATTAAAACATCAGAAAATAAAAGTATTAAAACATCAGAAAAGATGGAGTTCCTTAAAGGCTCCATCTTTGAGGACTCGAGTTTGATCCCTGGCACTGCTTAGTGGGTTGGGGATCGGCGTTGCCGTGTTATAGTGTAGGTCACAGATGAGGCTGGGATCCCATGTTGCTGTGGCTATGGTGGAAGCCAGTGGCTATAGCTCCAATTGGAACCCTAGGTTTGGAACTTCCATATGCCCCAGGATGTGACCCTAAAAACATCAGAAAAGATGAAGAGTAGGAGTATTCAGTCACAGAAAAGGCTCTTTCAAGAGATTAAGGAGGTGCCTCGTAGACCCTCTCAGCCACACCAAAAGACCTCTTGGAAGCCTGAGAATGGTCCCCCAGCCATCTGTGCAGGAGCCCAAGATACAGGTTCTCTGGAAAAGATCTGTGAGTGTGGTTTTTTTTCTAAAAGAGTGAACTTTATTGAAATCCGTGGGAGATCCACAAAATTATTTCAGCAATAACACTGCCAGCAAGGACCAAAAGGGCCAGAGAGAGTACAAAATAAAAGGAAGCTATCAAACCCCTAAAATTCTACTGGCAGGAAGCAAGCTGATAAAACCGCTTTACTACAAATGTGTTACTTTTAATGAACGAGGAAGGAAGACTCAGAGAATGGAACTAAAAGCTGAGAGGGCACAGTTGAGAATTATTTCCAGGCCATAATACTGATCAAGTGACTCCCAACATTTGCTCAGCTGGATTTCAGTGACTCCTTTTCACCTTTCATTTCCACCCCTTTTGAACCAAAATGTCTGTAGCTAGTATGCCATGCCTTCCTGGTTGTGTCTGTTCCAACATTACTTTAGGGGCATGTTTGGGGCAGATCACTGTTTCCCTCTAGTTTCACAGGTCGATGGAGGAAGAGGAATTGTGCCCCAGGAACTGTACTTAATAGATTACACCCAGGAGCTGCACTTGAACTTGGACATAATTTAGATGATGAGATTTTTTTTGCCTATGAGCTGATGCTGTGGGATGAGACTCTTGAGTCCTTTGAGAGTTTAGGATGTGTGTGAATGTATTCTGCAAGTAAGAGGTATGTGAGTCACCGGGGGACAGATGGTGGACTGCAGGGGAGAGACACATTCTTGCCTTCTGGTGGCCACACCCTTGTGTAATCGCCTCTTCTGTGTGTGGGAGGGACCTGTGACTTGCTTCCAACCAATACAACCGGAAAAGGTGATGGGCTGTCATTTTATTATGTTACATTAGAAGAGTCTGTCTTGGTAGATTGGAATGAGAGCTTCTCCTTGCTGGCTGGATGATATAAGCAGCCATGCTGAGGAAGCGTATGTGGCAGAGGAACTGCAAGAGACCTCTAGGAACTCTAGACAGCCTTAGGAAATAAGGACAGGCTCCATGTGACAGCTGGCAAAAGGTCAGGTCCTCAGTCATATGGCTGCAAGAAAATGAATTCTGCTAACAACCCTGAATGAGCTTGGAAGTGAATTCTTCCACACACAAGCCTTCAGATGAAAAATGCAGTCCAGCTGACACCTTGATTGTAGCCTTATGACATAGTGAGCAGAGGACACAGTTAAGCTGTGTTTAGGCTCTTGATCCATGGACAGTGTGAGATGATAAATGTGTATTGTTTTAAGCCACTGATGTGTGATAATTTATTACACAGCAATAGAGAGTTAGTATGGCATGTGTCATTTATTTTAAAAATCTAAGGGATCTATAACTGAATATATGTCTCACACCAACCTAAAGAGGAGCTATTAGTTGACTTGTTGGTTCCGGGAAGTATTCCCTGGTGACTTTTTGAGGTGGCTACAATAGGGATTGCTGATCAGGCACCATTTTAAACTGCATGTTTCTAATGAGGAGGGTTTGAGGAGGGAAAGAATAGGATCAGTCATGTGAACCCAAAGATTAAGCAATAATTTTTGATGAGAAGGTGTCATAGAAGAGGTGAGAGTTCTGTTTTTCAGCTTGTCTGTTGGTGAGGGACCCCTTTGAACAGCTGATAACAATTGTGAACCCATTCCTACTTATGTATGTGAAACAAGTTGCACAGAATATGAAGTGAAGTGTTACAGAAGTGTTAAAGGCACATGGTGTAGATATTAGGAGCTCTGAACTAGAGGCATAAAGAATAGTAGTTAGGTGGTGTCCATAGTGGTCTTCATGGAAGTAATAAGAGCTGAATTAGGTTACTGATGGATGTGTGAACAGACAGGAAAGTATTTATATAGAGATGGACATTTTATGATTAAATGTGAAGGCAAGAAGCGGGGCAGTTGATGACATGAAGATTTCATTTTTATTTTCTGAAAAGAAATGAAAACACAGAAAAAGAGAAAGACTTGGAGAAACCAAAAGTAAATCTCTATCATTCCTAGTTCCTAGACTCAGGGATTTTTAAAAAAGGTTTCTTTCCCTCTTATTTACTGGGTGCAGTAATTCCAAAGGCCCTGAGATTTCAATCAATAGAACTGGGAATTTGCTGTCTCTCTCTGAATGGTCTTCAGGAAGGCTTGACTCTGGGAAGAGAACAGTCTCTCTCCACCTGCTGTGGACAGACATGCGTCCCTTCCAGAATTCATATGTGGAAGCTCTAACCTCTCAAGTGAGGAGACACGGTCTCTAAAGAGTCAACTAGGGTGAAATGAGGTCCTAAGGGTAGGTCCTAATCCCATAGAACTGGTCCTAAGAAGGGGAAGAGTTACCAGCATTGTGCACACTCAGAGAAGAGGCCATGTGAGGATGCAGCAAGAAGGCGGCAGTCTGCAAGCCAAGAAGAGAGACCTCAGGAGAAACCAAATCTGCTGACACCTTGATCTTGGCTTTTCAGCCTCTGGACCTGTGGGAAAAAAGTTTCTGTTGTATAAGCCACCCGATCTGTGATATTTGGCAGCCCAGGCTGACTTACAGACCACCCATCCAGGGACACCCAAATTCAGGTCCCTCCTCGATTTCTCAGGTTTTATGTTCAGTTTCAACTTCTTCCAGAGACTCTCCCTTATAGTGGGAGAGGATATCTGATATCTGAGATTGAGATCACATATGGTGGGTCCTCGTCTTTGAGATGAGAGACTGCTGTGGTACACAGTCTGGTAGGTTTTGCATGGCATATCTATTCTAGGAAACAGCTGTCACTCATAGGGAAGTGAGAAAAATCACTGTTCATTTTTTCTTGATCACCTGCTTTCTAGTGACCATACTGACCTCTAATTTATTCAATATAAAGATACGGTAAGGATAGATAACATGTACTTATTACAACTTAAGATGTTCTTAAGAGGCTTAAATGATAACAGCCTTTGTGAACCTGTAAATTATTTTATGGTGGAAGGACATTTTTTCTCATCCCACAGTGAAGATAAACTAGAAGACCAACTGCCTCGGGAGTGGAGGAGGCATTGCTGATAGATCCTAAATGAACAAGGCAGCCCCTTTTCTGGCTCCTACAAGCCCCGCCCATATTTTACTCCTGACAAATTTTACTATGATTTTACTTTTGTGCCTGGCATGTCAAGAAGGTTGTAAGTTCCTTGAGGGCTAAGATGGTGTCTCATTCAAGTTTCTAAGACTGGCACTTACCGTAGTGTTTGTCCCATTGTAGATGTTCAATAAAGGTGTTTTGAATAAATGATTAAAAGTTTTCCTCAGGCCACTATTATCTCTTATTCTCAAAGGTAGCTCCAATACACAGGAATTCCCATCAGAGGCTCCTATTGGAGTTTTCCAGCTATGCTTCCGAAAGAGTGGTCTCTGAGGTGGCTGTGGGAATTTTGCTGAGAAAGTGTTGATGACAACATCTGTTAGAAAGTGGTATTTCCCAGGAGCTATTCCTGTCCTTAGTGACATTCTTTCATCTTGCGGTTCTCCCTGTTTCTGGAATGACCTCACGCACTGGGTCCACATCGCAGCTCAGTTGTCCCCGGTGATCAACCTTGACTGGGCATCCAATGATAGAGCTAGTTTGGCTGGGATGTGGGATCACACAGGCGTCCAAAGCATTTCCTAAAAGTTTGATAAGTTGTGTAAGAAAAACAAGGTTGTTAACTTCATATGATGTCACACTCTGTTAGTTGCTGCTCCTAGATTGTATTTCCATTCTGAAAAATTTAGAGAAAATGCCCTGGAATTTTCAGATTTACACTTTCAAGGTCCATAGGGGTTTTCCCCCAAAAGCAGTAATTCTGGATGGAGATGATTTCCTTGATGGTGGAGTTCTCTCTCCAGAAACACAACAATGAGCTGCTGAGCTGAATAAAAACTTAAGAACCTGGTTGGTCATGAGAGGTTCAGTTGCTAACTAAAAGTCCTCTCATATGAATCCCGAGCTCAGGTCAGTTGGCACAGCTCTCCAGAGCATCATTGTAAAGAAAACCTTGGTGTTTGTGAAAATCATCTTTATTCTGCTGTGACTACAGTTTTCCTAGGCAAACATAGTTCAGATGCGTACCGTCTTACCTCAGGGAGAGTGAAACTGGAGGTGTGGCGGGTTGATGCAAAACCAAATTACAGTCCCTGTGAAGCAGTGTCAGCAAGGTGTGCAGCGCCACATTTTCTGGCCATTGAGGTGTTTATTAGGCCTTTGTTGGGTGGAACTTCCTGGTTTCCAAGTAGCAGAATGTTCTAATATTAGGGTGACATTTCTGACTTGTCTCTTCTCCCTCACTAACCTCTCCCAGGGGAGGGAAGAGCACTTCCTAACCATGCTATTTAAATTGCACCCTTCACTCTCTCTCTCTCAGCCTCCTGTTTATTGCTTTCATAACACTCATCTTAATTTGCATATGTATTGTTTATGTATCTGTTTATCCTATCTTTCCTATTAGACAGACAATAAGGAAACTGTTGGGTTTATTTTTTCCTCAGCATTTGTATCTTTGGCATCTTACACGGTGTCTGGGACACATCCACACATAAATGAAATCTAAAGCAACATGATTGCTATAAGGTTTTATTTATTATTATTAATTATAGTGGAAGTATAGTTATTTTACATTATTGTGTTTCAGGTATAGCACAGTGATTCAGTTATATATACGCATATATATAATATATATTAATTTTAATGAAAGTATAGTTCCATTAATTAATTTTAATTAAGGGAATTTAATTAAAATTAATTAATGGAAGTATAGTTAATTTACATTATTGTGTTTCAGGTAGTATAGCACAGTGATTCAGTTATATATATATGCGTATATATACTTTTTTCAGATTATTTTCCATTATAGGTTATTAAAAGATATTAAATATTGTTCCCTGTGCTATACAGTAAATCCTTGTTGCTTATCTTTTTTAAGTATAGTAGTGTGTATCAGTTAATCCCATATTCCTAATTTATCCCTCCCCTTCCCTTTCCTTATTAACCCTAAATTTGTTTTCTACGTCTGTGATTCTGTTTGTGTTTTGTAAATAGGCTCATTTGTTCATTTTTATCTTTCTTTTAGATTCCACATTCAGGTGATATCAAATAATACATCTTTCTCTGCTGTCAGGTTTTAGACAAGGGTGAGGGAGATTGCTGCAGATAGGTGTGACTCTGGGGTAGGATTTCAGTATTGAAAATGAGGGGTAGAGAGTCTTCAAGGCAAATGAAATAGCCTGAGCAAGAAAGAGTGTGAAGTAGTGAAGCCCACTGTGTTTCCAGGGAAATCATAGTTTCAGGAGGAATCCTGGGAAGGTTTCCAAAGGGAGGAGAGAGGGAGAGAGAGGTGGTCAGGAAGGCTGGCCGGCCGCCTTGGGCTGGATGGGTCAGGGCAGGCAGGCAGAGGCTAAGGGTGAGTGTGCGAGTTGTCTGGGGGACTGCGGTAAAATCAGCCGAGGGAAGAGCTCTCTTAACTGCTGGTCCTCCTCCTCGCCCCCTGCAGGAGGGGATAAGTCCATCTGAGCCGGGTTCCAGTGTGCACAGCTAGAGGAGCTGGCTTGGCGTCTGAGAGCTGCAAGGAGGCAAAGCGCTGGCAACAGCTGTTTTAAAAACTATTCACTTTGTTTTGAGCAAATGCTATTTTTATCTGCTGCCCAATGACCTCAGGCGCTAGATTCAGGGAGGAGAATGCTTCTGAGAAAGAGGTCTGAATGCCATTTCTCTATTCTCAGAGCCCAGGGGTGGGAATGTTTTTCCAAAAATAATCAGCAGTTTCCTCCCTAGACCCCAGAGGATCACTCACAGTTCCTGTTTCCCAGGGTCTTCCTGCGTGTGTATGGGACCTTGTCCCCCCCATCAGGCTTCTGCAGCCTGGGGTGTTTGGGGCTAGCTCCTGGGATTTTGTTTCTGTTTTTCTTTTCTTTTCCTTTTTTTTTTTTTTGCCATGACTGCTTTTCCCTGGCCTCGCTCAGTGGGTTAAGGATCCAGCATTGCTGTGAGCTGTGGTGTAGGTCAAAGACATGGCTCAGATCCGGCATTGCTGTGGCTGTGGCATAGGCCTCAGTTGCAGCTCTGATTTGACTCCTAACGCGGGAACTTCCATATGCTGCAAGTGGGGCCCTAAAAAGAAAAACAACAAAAAGCAAACACAAAAAAATTCCAAAAAGTTAGAACCTGCTGGAGGATTATGATAAATGGTGTGTGTGTGCGTATTTGATGGGGAAAGAGGGTGAGGGTGGGGGGCGCACAGGATGCTGCTAAAAGAGACAAAGGTACCAGACAGAGGAAACAAAGGTAAGAAGAGTCAGTGGTCACCTGGGGACCCGTGGACCTAACTGCGTTGTTGAGCTGCCCAAGCACACGCTTTGTCAACACCCTGGATGCCTGCTCCTTTCCAACAGGGCTCTTCCTGGGGGAGGGCTTTGAGGTTGTGACCTGGCCCTTTCTTTATAAGCTGACTTAGGGTCACTCTGTTTCTAATGGGCCTCATTCCACCATCCTTCACTGAACTTCAGTGTCCTGGCTCTGAGGCCGCACCCACTTTAACTTAATTCTTTACCTAAATAAACTCTTCTTTTTCAGGTCATGAAGGCTTTCAGAATGATAACTATAGAGCACACAAGTACACCCCCTGCCTCGGGGTGCTGTTATTGGTATCGTAAATAGCTCCCCTGTTTCATTTAGTAAGTCTCTCAGTTGAAAGCCATTTTCTTGTTGGCCGAATTATTTCCTTATCATTTCATTTGTGTTTTATGTCATCAAAAAAAAAAAAAAAAGCTTAGTATGGCCCGCAACCCTTGTTCTATACTCCCATTTCTTCGCTTTTCAAAAACAGGGAGAGACAATCATTAAGAGTGTTTAGAAAATGTTTCTTGAATGGAATTTTTCACTGCATTGCCAGTGAAAGTGAGAATGGGGTAAACCAGGCAGTAATAGGCTATTTCACATCTCCTTTCTCCCTGCTTCATACCTAACCAATAATCTCCCTTCTTATTTCGTTAAGAAGATAGAAGCAATCAGGATACAATTTCATCATCTTCTCACTCTACATCTGCAACCCTACTGCCTCTGACCCGGTGCTCTGTGCCTTTTCTGCCATTTAATGCATGAACCCTTCCTGCTTATGTTAAAGCCAACTCCTCCATTCATGAACGGTACCCCATCACCTTTGCCAACCCAAGGACGTTGTAATGTTTTTGCTTTTTAGGGCCACACCCGCGGCATATGGGGTGTGGGGTCCAATTGGAGCTACAGCTGCCGGCCTACGCCACAGCCACAGCAAAGGTGGGATCTGAGCCACTTCTGCAACCTACACCACAGCTCACGGCAACGCCAGATCCTTAACCCACTGAGCGAGGCCAGGGATCGAACTGGCAACCTCATGGTTCCTAGTCAGATACATTTCTGCTGCCCCATGATGGGAACTCTGGAACTTTGTAATGTTAAATCCTCTCCTCTGTATTATCAGTTTCTGTCTCTGCTGGATCCTTTCAGTCAGTGTATATACATATCCTCTCTGTTGTCTCACTCCTGATAAGATGTGTCTTGCTTGCCAGTTTTTAACTCACTGTCATGGAGCGGTAAGGAAGTATGTGTTTGTGTGTTTTTTGGTTTTTTGCTTTGTATTTTCTCACTGATTGCTCTACTGTGTGCCTCTTCTCCCTCTCCCAGGATTCCTTAAAAATATTTATAGTATGTTTAAAATTCTAATTTCAAAGGAACGCATATACATTACACATAATGGGAAAACACAAAATATGAAGAAAATAAAGATCACCTTTTAAATCAAGTATGCAGAGATGAACTTTGTTAACAGTTTAGCATTTTAGCTTTATATATGAACACATACAAAACTAATAATATGGTATATTCAATTTTATTCATTATATTTTTCTCTTAACAGCCAGAGTATTTCTAGATCATTAATATGGTTTTAATGGCTGCATTTGTATAGAAATTGCCATGATTCATTTAGCCAACCTACCGCTGGTGGACATTTATATTTCCCCCAATTTTGGACCTAATAAGAAGTGTTACAAAATGCTGTACTTCTTTATAATTATTTATGCACACTTGTGATTGTTTCCTGTGAATTAAATTCATAGGAATAGAATTAATGGGATAAGTACATAAACTCTCTCTTTTACACTCTATCCCCAATTCCCTGTGGTAACAAAGCTCAGAATCCAAAGTACATGTTTTTTGCATCACTGGACTTTGTGTCTTCAATCAGAAGTCTTGAGTACTCCAAAGCAGTCCTTAACTCTTTATTAGGCATTGCCATTATAATTTTGCTTAAAAAGCTGTATCTCTAGTTTGTAAAAATTGTTCATGCTGGCTTTTACCATAATGCAACACAGAGATGGGTAAAGGAAAAAGTCAATATCTTCTGCTTCTCATGTCTTGGTCTTTTGTTTCTGTAGGGTGTGTATTGAGGGGAAACTTTTGTTCTGGGTGTTATTTGAAGTCAACATTTTTTCTTCTGCATGATTTCTCATTTGTTGTCTCTGAAAAACAACTCAGTATCTGGTTAGAAACAGGACAGGACTAGTTTGAACTGGCTTTGGGGTTACCATACTTTCAGAGGATTGTAAGAGTTACTTGTTGAAGATGTGATAAATATGAAAGACTTGTAAAAATCATCGAAAATGAAGAAAGACATCCTCCCCTTCTTATGGATTTTTAAGTGCTTTTGAAGTTGAGAAAATACTGAATAAATCTGAAAGTAACTTGAATGCCATTGGACAGAAGATATTATCATTTAAATAGAGATATTGTATTGTGATTTCAAGTAAATCTGTTAGAATCATTCTCATTTTTTTTTTTCTTTTTGCCTATTATGTAGAGCCGCACCCGTGGCATATGGAGGTTCCCAGGCTAGGGGTCTAACAGGAGCTGTAGCCGCCAGCCTACACCACAGCCACAGCAACGTGGGATCTGAGCCGCGTCTGCAACCTTCACCACAGCTCACGGCAACGCCGGATCCTTAACCCACTGAGCAAGGCCAGGAATCGAACCCGCAACCTCATGGTTCTTTGTCGGATTAGTTAACCACTGAGCCACGACGGGAACTCCAAATCATTCTCATTTTTTTAAAAATTCATTTTTATAACAAAGAATGCCTTTAGCTATGTTCCCAAGTTTAGGAGAATCTGCACAGTCCTTTTACATTGAGAGAATAAATTTAGACCGCAATCAGCAATGCTACATTTAGCTGTTTACTAATCACGGGGTAGGTGAACTTCCGTGGTAAATACAGTGTACAGTTACAATAAGCAGAGTTCTCTTGAAACCACGGAACACATTTCGGGCCTCAGTAGAGCACAGGTTCTCCTGCACTGGCACAGAAATAATTTAGTAAGAGGCAGAGTGACAGATAAGGAAAGAGTTTATTAGTATGGGACACTTGTGAGACTTACAAACAGGCAGACGAGAGGGTGCCACCCCAAGAATTTGGCAGCTGCTGTTTCAAAGGAGAAGTGGGGAGGAGGATAAGCCCATCTTCTACTTCCTTCTTGAGCAGATGTCAAGCTTCCATCCTTAGTTCCTCCCCCACGTTGGGTAGGGAAGTTTTCTTGTCCCTACATGGTCAAACTGGGACTGTCATGGTGCAATGGAAATGAGAAAAAAAGGCAGTAACGTATACTAAAATGTAAGTCATCTCAGGTTTCAGTATCGTATTTATGGCTGCACCTGCAGCATAGGGAGGTTTCCGGGTGAGGGACTGAATGCAAGCTGCAGCTGCGGCCTGCACTGTAGCTGTGGCAGCACCAGATCTTTTAACTCACTGTACTGAACTGGGGATTGAATTTGTGACTCCACAGTGATCCAAGCCATGACAGTCAGGTTCTTAACCCCCCGCACCACAGAGGGAACTCCTTTTTGTGTTTTTAGTGTGCACAGAGGAGCATGTCCTAGGAGTCATTAACTTACCGACCTCACTGAGCAGGATGTGGGTCTCATTCCACCACCATTTTATTGTTTTGGGGCATGTCTCTTGCTTCTGTTGTATGGTTTTTTGCTAAGCAAGTGTGCTTGGTTTTGTTGTTAAGCAAACTAGCTTTCTTGAGCGATAATTAACTTACAGGGCTCTCCCATACTTTTTTCTTTACTTACAATCCCCTCTTGGATTAACTATTTAATCACCTACTTTGTCCCTTTACTCTGTTCCTATTACTCTAACAAACATCCAACAAATGTTTCTGTAACAAAGGTTCCTAGTTAACAGTTTGGGGAACCATTAGAATAATATTTTTAATATCATAAGAATTAATATTGGAATTTGGAATTTTTCGGGGCCAAGAGAATTTCTGGAATTTATGGAATTTCTTGGGCCAGGGGGGAGCTAGAGCTGCAACCTACGCCACAGCTGTGACAATACTGGATCCAAGCCACCTCTGTGATCTATGCTGCAGCTTGGGGCAATGCCAGATCCTTAACGTACCGAGTGAGGCCAGGGATAGAACCCACATCTTTCATAGAGACAATGTCAGGTCCTTAACTGCTGAGCCACAGTGGGAACTCTGCTTCTTGCTCTTTTTAGTTAACAGGAGTAAGGAGAAAGCTTTATATAATTATAAGCTACAAAATATGCATTTAGCTTATTTTTATAGTCACTGGCATGTAACTGCATTAACTGCTTCTCTTATCTACTTATATGCAGCTAATGGAGAAGCATTCATCGAACACTTATTATGTGACAGGCAATGGCATCTCTCTAAGGTACCTATTATTTACTATCCCAGTTTTTCAAAAAGACTAAAGAGTAGAGAAATGAAGTAATTTATTCAAGGTCATAGAGGTAAAATCTGAAGGATCTGCATGTAAACAGTCTACACCTAGAGCTTTTCATCTCTGTCCTGTCCTCTATTTGTTTCACCAGAGTCTTATTTGTAACCCAGGGTTTTCCAGTCTCAGAAGTCCTTGTATGAACAATTTCTTACAATTTCTTTAAAAATTAATGGTATTTAGTGTTAACCTGACTTTTAATCAGGGCCGAATCATGGCTATTTGTGGTTTAGAAAAATTCGTCTCCACAAAGAGCTGCTGGCAGAAAGTATACATCTGTTCACGGAGCCATTATTTTAAAACTTCAAGAATATGTGTGGGCTGGGTCTTTTCAACACTCACAAAAACATAACTCAGATTGGTGAGATCAACAAGCAACTTACATTTTAGTAGGTGACAACAGGGAATAAAAAAAGACTCCATTTTTCTGTTAAGCCATTCTGTACTTGTGCTTGCTGACACCTGCTGATTGATGACCTCCTGCTGGCACAGCCAATTCAATGAGAGAATCGACACAGATGTATACAAACAATGTGGGGAATGGGGGCTCCCATTCTCCTTTTGAAGCAATGCACTTTGGGGCTAAGATTTATGATGTTTTTTATTGGCAGCAGTGACTCCTATGAGGTTTCTGAGAAGGTGGAGAATGAATGTTTTTTAGGGCTTGAATGTCAATTGTTCAGAAATTCTAAAACATATGCTGGTCAGTGGGTTTGCTGTCAAAACAGAAGGAGATTGATAGAGAGGAGGACCTTTTTAGAGAACAGCACAGCAATCCTCTGCTTTGAGTGTCCTTAAGGGAGACCAATTTGCAAGGCTGGTATTTACTCTTTCATTTAGCTTAGTTGTGGCATTTACATAGTAATGTTTTCAGTTTAACTTGGGAATGTTATTTTAAATCCTATACATGCTGCCTATATAAAAGTGTCCAAATGAATTATCTTATGTGTTTACTGTTTCTCAGTGTTTGTTTATATGCCTATTTGAAACTACTGTTTGCCAATCCCTGCTACCTTCACTCTAATTTACTGTCAGCAGGGTCCCCTAACAGGGAATATGTGATCTTCTGGTGTCTCTAGCTATGGCTTCCCGTATTTCTTGGCTACACCGAATTCCACACTAATCCAAGCTAGTTCTTTTAGTAAGTATCCAGGTTAATGGTTTTCCACTGTGGTGTTTTGGTTTCCTGGCCTTAGAAACAGTGCATTATCACTTGGTTGGTCTGAGGGAGTGTGTAATACATGTGAAAGTCATTTGTTGTTTGTGTAGGAGCAGAGAACACATTGACTACAGTTGATCTGGTGTCTAGTGATGTGGTGGATGAACCTTTTACAATTTATGAAGACAGACAAACCACAACAGCTTTATTTTCTATAGCAGCTTGATTTCTAATTCCAGTAACCATTTGCCTGGTATCAGAAAAATTGCTTTAAGCAAATATAGGGTTTTCTTAGTTAAATCATCATTTAAAAAGTCAAATTAGGATTTTTTGCCACCAGTTCAGGTTCCCCCTTCTCCCTCCTTGGGATGATTTCTAGGTTCTAGAGGGCTTAGCACACAGGGTCCTGGTGTTGGATGGGGGCACCTGGCCCATGCTGGCACCTGCTGGATGCAGTGCTTTGGGTCTGGTCTGCAGCGTTATTGTTTCTGTGTATCCAGATGTCTGGGTCTCTGTAGGTTACTGGTTGTTGATGGACATGTTCTTTGTCCTTTTTATCATAAAATTGGAACCCCTCCAGATTCACTAAGGCCCTGTCAGTTAATTTCCATGCTGTTTGTGTGCATACAAAAATACACCTGCTCTAACATCAGTTTGGCAGAACGGGGCTGTCTTTAGCTTTCTGGGCCCATTGTCACTACAGCACAGCTATCTCTTCCCTGGAGGAAACTTGCAAAGATACTGTCATCTAGGCTTTTTGATGGGAATCAGGTGATCTCCTACTCTCAGACTCCTATAAGCCTCTTTGGGAATAGCCTCTGGTGGGAAGGGGATGAAGACAGGGCATGGAGATCTTCATCCATGTCTTAACCGTCTTGCTTTGGTCTCCAGCACCCCTAGGAATTCACACAGACCTAGAAATTTGTATTAAATATAAAGGTTGTTTTTTTGTTTGTTTGTTTTTGTTTTGTTTTGTTTGTCTTTTTAGGGCCGCACCTGCAGCATGTGGAAGTTCCCAGGCTAGAAGTCCAACTGGAGCTGTAGCCACCGGCCAACACCACAGCCACAGCAACTCAGGATCCGAGCTGTGTCTGCGACCTACAGCACAGCTCACAGCAACCCTGGATCCTTCACCCACTATAAATTTTTTATTAACCTATATTCCAGAGACCTTTTTTAACACATCTTTTCCCCCTAAATTCAAGGGTTCTAATCCAAACTCAAAACTCTTCTTCCATTCTGTTTTTTTCTAGAGAAGTTTTCCAAATTTTGCTCTGAAGCTTGTCAACAGATAATTAATTTATTCCTTTTTCTTTTGTGTTCATTGTGCCCTCTCTTCTCCAGTAGAAGAAGTCAGGACTTACTGCCTAATGAGAGAAGGATCACAGGGCAAAATAACATACATGTTTGCTCATATGAAAACATTACTTTGTCACAGAGATAATTAGAATTGGGGATTAAGGCAACCAGCTTACTAACACCTTTCTATGAAATCAGAAAAAACACAAGTGATTACCTTCTGAGATTCCACGTGGGGCACTGGTTAAGAACATAATTATGGAGTTAGATGATTTGAATTCTAATCCTGGGAGCTGTGGCCTAGGGTAAATTATCTAACCTCTTTATGCCTCGGTTTCTATAAACTGGGCTAATGACTGGAGTGGTTATGAAAATTAAATGAGTTAATATATGTAGAACCCTCAGAACAGAAACTGTTCAACAGTAAGCACTTAACAAAAATGATTATTAGATGTTTCCAGCTCATGTGTTGAAAACATATAAAAGTGATTATCTCACATATAAAGTGATACAAGCAATACACAGAGCCGTAAAAATTTAGACATATTCAAAATTTATTTCTTCTAGTTGTTTTGCCCGTGTTACCAATTTTCAGCTTTTTTTTCCCACTCTCTTGATGTTATTGATTAATTGTTTAGGCATCACACAGATATAACTTACTTTATCCATGTGGAATTACTCGATGCAAAATGTAGCCACTTAGAATTGGTCAAACTGTGAGCTTAAGGACATAGCCAAATCTACCTCAAACTTCTAACCCCATTTGCAAGGAATTAGAAACCAGCTACAAAGTTAAAGGGAAGAATCTGTACAATACTATTCTTACTTCTGGGTTTAGGAATTTCCCCAAATCACTCTTAGTTTCCATAATTCACTTGAAAGAGTCACAGAACTCTTTGAAACCTATTATACTCGTTGTTAATTTTGTTACAGGAAAAGAACACCTTAACATCAGCCAAAGTAAAGTAAGAAGAGCATAGGACAGTCTGGGAAGATTCCAAACTTGGAACTCCCTTTGGATGGGTTCCCCTCTCAGCATCAATGTGTGACAATACAGAGTACTGTCAACCCCGGAAGCTCACCCGAGATTTGGTGTCCAGAGTTTTTAGTGGGGCTTCATTATGTAGACATGATTGATTGCCCACATGATTGAACTTAGTCTCAGGGTTGAGTGATATCATGTAACCCAAAGCCTCCACCATAAATGATACATTTGGTCTTACTAGTTTGGCCAAACCCCCACCCTAAGACTATTGGGTGAGGGTAGCCCCAAGCGGAGTCAATTGTTAGCAGAAACTGTCAGGTGTGATTCAGGGGCCCACCATGTATAACAAAGACAGTCTTATGATTCAGGAAATATCAAGGATTTAGAGATTCCCTTCCAGGAGCTGGGACAAAGGCCTATCTCTGGGCAAGGTTAAACTCCTTGCTATACATTAATAGATGCGTCAGGAAATTTCATTGTCAGTAATCCAAGTTTTCCTGTTGTCCCTCAGGGTCTGGCTCACTGCAGTCTCTCACCTAAGCCTGGGTCAAGTTTGGAGATGATTAGTCTAACATTGTTTCTGTGTCTACTCCGCATACAAATATATTCTCTGCAGTTTTCCATAGTAACTCCTACCTTTCTGTGATTTCTAAGGTCTATTTTTTTTTTTTGTCTCCACTTATATTGAGCTATAAACTCACTCCCAGAGGTGCTGCTTCAGATGCTTCTAATCCCCTTCAATCAGTATTTGAGATAATGGATGTGTCAGTGGGAGCATCCACACTTAAGGAACAGTCCAATGCAGATAAAGATAGATGCCTGATGGCTCAGATTCATTCACTTACCAATTATTCATCACATTTGGGGGTGGGGGGGTTGTCAGGCACTATTCTGAACACAGAATATTCACCAAAGCTTAGAGGTTAATGGGAAAGGCAGACATTTATTGTGCAAGTAATCACACAAATACACAGAAATTATGATAAGGCCTACAAAGCAAAACCTATTTTACTGTTTCCCCCCCAAAAAAACCTCCGCAGGGTTCTTTGAAACAATAAAACAGAGGGAACACAGATTGGGGAGCAGGAAAGTGCTCATAGAGGAAGTGACATTTAATTCAAGATTAAAGAATGGGTAAGGATTAGCCAAATGACTGGAAACTCTGATTTGATATAAACTGGTAAGAATGGCATTGATGTAAGCTCTAAATTCAGTCTTTGTTCAGCATCCCCATTCCCACTAAATAAGGAAAATGACCTTTAGTTAAACTTGAAATTCAAAGGCCCTTTGTATCTAAGGGCCTTACTGCCTCTGGGGTCAAAAAGGAGTCCTGGTGAAGATATTTTGTGAAGTTGTGAAAACAGTCCAAGAGGAGAAGGCTTTGGAAACTTTTCAGTTTGTCTCACGGCTGTATCTGTAACAGCTGAAAGCTTTTAAAAACATCTTTCAGGAGGTTATGCTTATGGAATCTGGCTTAAGAGATCCATGGGCTTTCATCCTATGATATGCCTTGGGCCAGTCATCAAAACAGACTGTTCTTTTTCACAGTCACTGTTTTGCCAGGCCAAGATAAAGCATCACAAATGGTAAACATCACAATATCCCCTGTTAAGATGAGCCAAGGGTGCTGCAATGAAAAGGTTAAGAAGCTCTCATCTCAGCTTAAAGTGTATTGAAATGAAAGCCAGGGTGGGCTTCAAACTAAATACTGTGAAATGTCTGTGTGATACCTGACGAGAAAGAGTAATCGGCTTTACTTAGTCTAAGCAGATAGGGATTTTGGAAGGGGTATTAGATGGCTTGCAGAATCGTTAGGCAGGCTGGAGAAACAGAACCTGGGCCTGACTTCTTTTTCTTTTTTCTTTTTTGGATTTTTAGGGCCGCACCCATGGCATATGGAATTTCCTAGGCTAGGGGTTGAATCAGAGCTGCAGTTGCCAGCCTATGCTACAGTGATGGCAAAGCCAGATCTGAGCTGCATCTGCGACCTGTGCCATAGCTTGCAGCAACGCCAGATCCTTAACCCACTGAGTGAGGCCAGAGATTGAACACTCATCCTCATGGATACTAGTTGGATTTTTAACCCACTGAGCCACAGTGGGAACTCTGGGCCTGACTTCTAAGAGCAATGACCATAGTCACCCATTTAAATGGCCGGGGAAGGAGGTGCCCATCCCTGTCCCAATTACAGGACCACTCGACGGTGGTGCTGAATGTCCTGGACAGGAAGCTGCCTCCATTGTCACCAGCCACAGAATACATAGACAAACTGACCCAACCAGGATGTTATTGGTCCTTGCCCAGTGAAGATGATACTATTGCTGCCAACCCTAGAACCAAGCATCCTTTACTGCCTCCCACCAAAAAAAAGGGATGTCCCTGCCTAGACTACTCTTTGTGTGGCTCATCTCCCATCTAAAGGCTCAAGTCTCACTCTAGCTGCAAAGGAGCCTGGGAACTGTAATTTAAAAAAATATTTTTTCTACCTTGGGAAGGCAGGATTCATAGCATGTGGAACTGTCAAGTAGAGATCATGTTTGAGCCCTTTCTGGAAGCATTATAGATGGTTGTTCTTTCATAAAAAGAATGCCCAGAGAGATATAACAACAAAGATGATTACAAGGATAACAGGAAGTCTCCAAAGAATGAGAGATCCTTATTCTAAGAAGATGAAGAATGAGAGAAAAAGTACTTAGCAATTTTAATGTCACAAGAGATAGTGTAATGAACTGTCATTGTAAAACTGAGGTTTGAAGTTGATTTAAGCATAAGAGCTTAACACCATACAGAACCACATTCTTACAACAAGTGTCAGCACTGGCTTGAATGTATCTCAACTTGGCATTATGTGTAAATGAATTCAAGGGTGAGAAATAAAAACCAGTTTTTAAAGGAAATCGCATTATTGATATCAGAAAAAATATTAGGTTTACTAGTAACTGTTTGTCTGTGCCATAGATGGATGACAGTTATTTTTGCCTTTACAATATATCTCAATCAGACAAGGTTGTTTTTAAAATATTTATATGAATGATTTTTTTGTTTGTTTGAAAATGGCCAGAAAGCATTAGTGACTAGAGTCTGAGAACATGATATGCATGAAATTATTAACTAAAGAATTAAGGAATATATGATCAAGCGATAAACGCCTTCCCAAATCCTAGGTATACTTGAACAGGTACTATTCCCTCTGATCCTTTTGGATGGTTCTTTCTAAAGCTTGCGGTGCTTACATAGGCCTGAGACACGCTCTGCCGAACACCCAGGGCATTCTTTGCAGATCTCCAGGGCTCTCTTCCTGTGTTCCTCTCTTTGCCTGGTTTTCTATCTTATGAACTCTAGGTCTTCTAATCTCAGCTCTGTCTCCTTGACTCAGGAAAGCCGCTGGATTTTCACTCAGTTTTCCCTCCCTGTGCCACGGTCTGAAAACTCTCAAAACAATAATCTGGGGCAATGTTAGGGCTCCCCTCATTGGTTTCCCATCTCTTAGGGATAGCTGTCATTCATTACCTGGGGGTACAGTGTCTTGAAAACTTGTTTTATGTAATTTGTCTGGGGAATTTTTTTTTTTTTTAATATTTCAGATGGAAGGGTAAGTAATTCTGGTCTTAATTTTCCTGTCTTAGCTGGAAGCAGAAATCCAGATAATATGATTTTTAAAGGCTGTACGCATTATGTGGATGAGCAGAAACATTATAAATCAGTTTCTCTATTAGTGGACATTCAGGCTTCACCTTCTCCTTCTAAATTCTTTTGAATAAAGTTCTTGTGAAGGTTTTAAGAACATAAATCTTTGTACACATTTGATTGTTTTTTTAAGAAAACAAAGGGAATTTCTAGAAGTGGAAAATCTAAAAATGGACTTCCAAGGTCAGAGGGCATGGATTCTTTGATATACATTACTTTTCAGGCCCTATGAAGTAGCTGGCTGCTTGATGTAACACTCCATAGCAGAGGTGAACCCTGGGGCCAGGATTTGCCACTGATGGGATCCAAGGGGATACGTCTTTCAGTGGCCCATGGTTTACTTGCTTCTAGGTCCTGGTCTGCCAAATTAGTGTACGTTAGTGGACCCTGATCTCTAAAGGTCTTTCTCTACTTGATGGAGCTGGCCATCCCATGATACTGGTGCTTGACCCTGCCAGGACTTTCTGAGGAGTTTTATGGAATGTGTCTCAGACTTTTTCATCTGCTGGGAGTGGGAGTCAGGTGAAGATGAAACTAATTACCTATTGTTTTCCCCCCTTGTTCAAAAGTGGTCCCAAGAGTATTCATCTCCCCCCGCCCCACAATTCTGTGTTGTGTACTGAGTGCCCCGCAGTGTCCCGAGGTGTCCCACACCTTGATGTCTCAGTCACAAAATAAGAGGTACACCTGTCTGGCCTGATGAAGTGAGGCACATGAGTCCCACTGGAAGAAGCCTGCAGAAACCTGGTTGTCATGAGAGTGATGACAGGAAAAGTGCGGCTGATAAAACAGGCATCTGATATAAGCCACTTGACACTTGTTATCTTTTACCCTCTTTCCAAAGTAGATGCTCCTGTTTGGCCCAAAATCATGGGTCCTAGCTGTTACTTACTATCCTATAGTTTAGATGAAGGACAATTTATTGACATAGCAAAATAACCAAAGTGACAGCTTCAACTTTAGCTTCAGCTCCAGTGTGAGCCAGGATTTTCTACCGACCAAGACATCACTGGCTAAATCTTACTGCTTTTGCTTTTTATCTTTTCAACTGTCAATAAAATGAAAGGTATTCTAAAATTTTGTTTTTATCTCCTGAAATTTCAACATTGTTTCCCCATCAGGAAATGGGGGCTTGTAAATTAGAACTGACTTGATAAGTCTTTGGAAATGGAACCACATCTGAGGTTAGCAGAGGTTGTTAGGCTTTTAGAGTATGCTGCTGGGTCTCAAGGACAAGAGGAAAGGAGAGAGTAAAAGTTACTGAAGGGTGGTGGTGGATAGTGATTGGCGTTTGATGGATTCCTCTGGGCCACCACCACTTAACCTTTGGCTCCCATTGGGATCCTATTTTGAAAGTCACCTCCTTGGGTAGAGCTGATCCTCTTTCGTGTCTTTCCCCCAGTTGGAATCTTTGGAGCATGGTCTCAGGGCCAGCTTTGTGTTTATTATCTTGCGTTCCAACAACTTGGTATAAAGTTGCCTCATCCTCAGCAGAAATCCATGTAAGATTCATTACCTTAAGCCTTCACTGAAGAGATGTAAGATCTTTATTGATAGTTGAAGTGGTAGAAGATTTAAACCAATGAAATGAAAATGACGAATGAATGACTGTGAAGTGTCTGTCCTTGACAAGGAAATGGGCTGTAGAAGATAAGTCCTGCTTCTTTCTTTAACTGGAGAAGAGAGCAATGTTTCAGGACACAAACACGGCAAGTTTGAAAAGGAAATGGAGAGTCAGTTAGTGTCATGTAAGATGCCAGGGCAGAATAACATAATAGCTGAAGCATTTCCTGTAAGCCAGAATATGGTGCCTAGAAGCCATATAGCCTCTCTAAGGGTGTGTGAGGCTGAACGAGAACTTTGGAGATGAGCATCCAGCCTTGTTCCCATTGACCACCCTGTGTCCGTGGATGGTGTTGTGCAGCAGCCAACGGACTTTAACTCCAGTTCTTCCAGCTACCAGTCCCTTGGAATATAAAGGTTTCATGCTCTCACAATTAAGTTCGGGGCAACCAAGGGAGAATCAGAGGCACCTAGAGCCATTCGTGTTTCAGTTCTTAGGACTGGTGGACGAGAGGGTCTTCTGGTTGGTCCTTTTGGCCTTGGCTGAATGATCCTTTCCAACCTCAGTGATTCACATGCTCCTTTGGGTTAGATCAATTTGGTTAATAAGGTCTTCACACAGAAAGGAAACTATAACTAAGAAAATATATGTTGTCCTCCGTAATAGCAGAAAATGTCTGTGATCTCCAGGCTGCTAGTATGAAATAGTGTCCTGTGACTTTTTTCCAATAGCCTAAGCCTCTTTGGAAGATGCTTTTATTTACTCCCTGACAGCACCCATTTATCTGAAGTGTAGTTTGAATAAATGGAGTTGTAACACATGTTCATTCTTTTTCTTTGTCTCCTGACTATAGATCTTGAGCAAGTAACATTTTCTTTTAGGGCATCATGCTATCTATATGTTTTTACCAATTCCAGTCTTCCTCACCAAAATGAAAAGCATTGCTTTTTCAATTGTGCTTTGAGTTTTATTCAAAGTTCTGGTGGCCACAGAATCCTTGATTTATTTTCAAGTGTTTAACACTGGAGGCCAAATGGGGGAGATCTCACAGACTGGGAGAGGCTTTTGGGATTGTGAAGAATTTTCCTCTATTTTCAGACTGTACTGTTGGGGTACATGTGTAATGTAGGAAGTCTCTGACTCATGACTAACAGACAAATTTAAGTCATGCCTTCCATTCTGTAGCTTCCAATCAGTGTTAGTTCTAAACTTTCTAATGTTAAGACATTCTCATAGGTGAGTTTTATATCCTTTCTATATAAGAGTAGTTGTGACTTTTAGGAGAGAAACAAAACAAAGATACTTTGTTTATAAAGTCTATTTCCTGATCTGAACCGTTAAAAAAAATCAGAATAGAGAAGGAATTTAATCATCATTCAAATGTTATTGAATCTTACACACACATATAAACACACTTCATGTCATCACAAAACTCTGTTTTGAAACAGTACTTTTAAAAAATAGGCATCTGGAGTTCCCACCGTGGCTCAGTGGGTTAAAAACCCATTGCCGTCTCTGTGATGTGGGTTCAGGAATTCCCATTGTGGTTCAGCAGAAACGATTCTGACTAGCATCTGTGAGGATGCAGGTTCGATCCCTGGTTAAGGATCTGGCATTGCCGAGAGCTGAGGTGTAGATCACAGGTGCAGCTAGAATCTGGTGTTGCTGTGGCGGTGGCTTAGGCCAGCAGCTGTAGCTTCAAATTAGACCCTTAGCCTGGGAACTTCCATATCCTGTGGGTGTGGCCCTAAAAAGAAAAAAAAAAGGAAGATGTGGGTTCAGTCCCTGGATTTGCTCACTGGATTAAGGATCTGGTGGGGCTGTAAGCTTCAGTGAAGGTTGCAGATGAGGCTCAGACAGAAGTTGTTGTGGCTGTGGCGTAGGCCTACAGCTGCAGCTCTGATTTGACCCCTAGCCTGGGAACTTCCATATGCCACATGTGCAGCAGTAAAAAAGGAAAAAAATAAAGAATGAAAGTAAGCATCTGATTTAGCAGTAGAGAATCCAAACCTGGACAGGAGTCAGTGGGAAGGAAAACAAAAACTGCAATTGGTGAGGACACACCAGACTATGGATTTTATAAAGGTCTTTTTTAGCATCATGGGCTATATTCTTAGGGTAAACGGTAACTGGCCGACTTGGCCTTTGCGTTGCAACTTTCTAGGAATTGCCATCACACAGAATGAAACATGAGCGGTGCCATGGGGAGGTACTGCTGGTAGGATCTGCTGACTCTGGGGGTTCTTGTCTCATTGGTGTGAGAGATCATGGGGGAGAAATGATTGCTTGGTTTGCGATTACTTTACAGATCTTTCCTTCCCACTGCAGTGACTTCAAAAAGGGCAAATATAATTCTGAAGTGCTATCTTGAATTTATTCAGAAAAAGAGAGGACTTTCATGAGATTTATTGGAAAATGACAGTTGCTCCTTTCTCCTCAGAACTTCAGGTTGGCTGACAAAATATTAGTCTTCCTAGAGTCATCATTAATTTTTCATATGTGTGTTACCCTAGTGGAGATTTAGGTACTTCCATAATAAGGTGTGTAACCAGGACATATGCTAATTCAACTAAAAAAAATGTAAACCTGAGTTGCTCCAACCTTAAGGCTGATGCAGAAAAATGCATTTAAATTGTAAATAAGAATGTTAGGCAATCCCCCTGAGGTCACTTTTCTGCCAGTGAGTCATCTGCATTTATTTAGTGATTCGGTCCCTGAATATCTTTAGTTTTATAAATTAGATGTAAGTTTCTATCAATAGTTAACAATAAAGTAGCACCTTAAAATGGTTTTCTGTTCTGAAAACCTACTCTGTTTTCTATTGTTTTGCAAACCATCCAACCAACCAAATAAGGAATTGATCCCTCGCCTCTGTTTTCTTCTCAGCTATGGCTCCATTTCTAGGCTTCCTTTCCCAACAAAATTTCTCAGATGAACTATTTTTTTCTGCTTCTATTTCTTCACTTCCCATTAGCTCCCTAGTCAATTTCAGTGCAGCTTCCATTCCCACCATCACTGAAACTGTCCTTGTCACATGTATTAAAACCTCCTGCTCAACCTCTCGGCAGACCCGCCACCTCTCTCAGTCATGCAGTCCCCTCTCTTTGCTCTTCCTTCCAGTTTTCCTTTGCCTTATGGCCACTCCCTCTCAGTCCTCTTTGCTGTCCGTTTCCCCTTTTCTGTTCACTTTCTTCATGCCCTAGTGAGACATGGGACCCAAGTTCCAAGTCTGTCCCATTCTCCTCTATTCACTCACTCTATTTATTCCCAGAATATCTATCTCCCTGTGCCTCTTGGCTTTAAATGCCATCTGCCTGTCAATGACACCTGAAGTTTTAACTCTGTCCCAGACCCCTTCATCAAACTCCAAGCCCATTTATTTAATTTTCTCGAAGACATGGTTACTTAGATTTCTAATGGGTATCATAAACCCAGCATGGCTAAAACACAAATCTTGATTTCTCTTCGAACTTGTTGCAGTCTTACTTATGACAGGAAGTCGCATCTAGATAAACCCAGTTGGGTGTTCTTATGGTGGCTCAGAGGAAACGAGTCTGACTAGTATCCATAAGGTTTGATCCCTGGCCTCGCTCATTGGGTTAAGGATCTGGCATTGCTGTGAACTGTAGTGTAGGTCTCAGATGCAGCTTGGATCTGGCGTTGCTGTGGCTGTGGTGTAGGCCAGGGGCTCAGCTCCCATTTGACCCCTAGCCTGGGAATCTCCATATGCCACGGGTGAGGCCCTAAAAATACAACAACAGCAACAATAAAAGTACCCAATTGCTTAGGCTACACATATCAAATTATCATTAAACCGTAAGTAAATTCTGTTAATTTCACTGTCAAATGTATCTCGTATTTGCATAATTCTCTTTATCTCCTCTGTTTCGATCCTAGTTCAAACCATTATCACTTTTGCAGGATTATTTCAACATTTCAACAATCTACTAACGTGTTCTCCTCTTTTTTTTTTTTTTCCTTTGCCTTTCCTTCTGTCTCATCTGTTTTCCATACTGGAGCCAAGTAACGTCAAAAAGTAAGTCAGACCATCTCACTGGCTTATTTATAATTCTCTAGTAGCTTTTCATTATACTTTGCAGAAACCACCAATCCAGCTCACCATTGCTCTTGTAAGGCACCTGACATCTTACAGGTAACATCTTGCATTGAGCTCTGTCTCATTCACTTTGCTCATCTCATTCCTATTCCTGGAAAATACCATGCTTTTCCCCATTTTAAAGCTTTTGTATTTGCTTTCCCTATGCCTGAAGTGCTTTCTTCATGCCCGAAGTGCTTTCTTCCTTTATCTTAGCAGGACCTGTTCTTTCTTTCCATTCGTGTTTCAGTCTAAATATCATCTCAGAGAAGTTTTTCTCTGACCACTCAATGAGAGTGTTCTCCCCTTTCATTCTGTCCTATCACTCTCTCTTTTTTCCCTATCACTCTCTCTTTTTTCCCTCTGAACATTTATCATATCTGGTTTACCTTGTTAATTTACTCACTAGAATATTCCAAGGGAATAGATGTTTTTGTTTATTTTGTTCACTACTATATCTTCTAAATTTAGAACATACCTGGCAAACAGTAGGTGCTCAATAAATATTGGTTGAATGATTGAACTTATTTATTCCTGTTTTTATGTTTTCCCCACACTGTACTGATATAAGCTTCATGGTTAGAGAGACTGCCTTGTTCCTTGTTGTGTACCCAATGTCTAGCATAGTGTCTAGTCCATAACAGTCCCTTGATAAATATTTATTAAATATACAAATGAATAAGACAGTGTGATTAATGTACCATGTATTTGTGAAAAAAAAAGTAGGTTCTTACTCCCCTGCAGGAAAAGATGGTTCAACATCACTTTGCTTGGCTTTTTAATGAAGAGGACACTCTTTTAATGCTGAGAAAAAGCTTTATTCCTATCTCCTCAATTTCTCACCAAAGTAACAGTCTCAGAACAGCAAGCTGTGCCTGCCCACTTCCCTGGGCAACAGTCTTATCCAGGGCAAGGAATGTGGATGCATATGAAGTGAACAAATCATAGGATGAGCAGGGGGTCTACTGGGTTATAAAGCTCCTGGACACCAGAGTGTCTCAGGTGCAATTTATGCATGGAACCTGGAAGTGATTTCCACCTCGTTACTTACATATTTACTGAATGAAAATTTTAGAATAGTAAGGAAATAGAATCCTAAACCTGTCCAGAAGGAATAAAAAGATCATAAAAGAGAATGATTCAAAATGGCACCACCCTGCTTAATAGCAACTCTGGAGATGAAGATGAATGATATCTTCAAAATGCTCTGCACCCTTCTTCTCATTAAAACAGTCAGTGAAGGAGTTCCTGTCGTGACTCAGTGGTTAATGAACCAGACTAGTATCCATAAGGACTAGGGTTCCATTCCTGGTCTTGCTCAGTGGGTTAAGGATCTGGTGTTGCCATGAGCTGTGGTGTAGGTCACAGGTGTGACTTAGATTTGGCATTGCTGTGGCTGTAGCATAGGCTGGCAGCTGTAGCTCAGATTAGACCCCTAGCCTGGGAACCTCCACATGCAGCAGGTGTGGCCTAAAAACCAAAAAAAAAGTCAATGAAAATAGTTTTTCTGCCAAAATACTGGAAATACTGAGGGAATTTCAACTTATAATTTTATGTTCATTGAAAATATCAATCAAATATGAGGGCATAATAATGATATTTTCAGACATGCGAAGACTGATGGAAAAAAAATCCCATGTAGCTTTTATTGCAGAGGTTTTAGAGAATGCAAAAGGAAGGTTGAAAGCCAGAAATGAAGACATATGAGACTCAAGACAGCCAATATGGTGATCAATGCTAAAAAGTCCTAGAACAACATTTGTACAGCAAGCTCCAGTTCACATAGGGCAAAGGATAAAGGTCAAGTGACAGGGAATCTCGAGGGAAAAAAGAAAAAAATCCATATTCTACATGATGTGCTTGATGCCTTTGGATGAAATCATTAACGAATATTTTAAAAAATCTGTTGAACTCAGAAAAAAATAGGAAATTGATATGGAAAAAATGAAAAAAAAGAGGCAGTTATTAACTAAAAACAAGTTGTACCAGAAAGGAAATGTAACCATAGTACTCATTTTGGCTGAACAGTGACAATATTTACATGTGGTTCTCATCACATATATCCTGACTATTGACTTAACCGCATATTGTGGTATAACCATGTAAGGAAGGTGATGGTGGTGTGTTACCACCAAAGGAAGTCAGTAGGTAATGTCTAATAATGGTAAGTCAGTGGCAAAGCACGTAATTTAGAAATTGCTAAAGTGGAGTTGGCTTAGTGATGGAAGTAAAACATGGTAGTGCTGTTTTTTTTGTTTTGTTTTGTTTTGCACAGGGTATGGGAGAACAGACATTTGTAATACTTCTGACTTTTTAGGTATGTGCAGGTGGTACTTTGATTTAAAAGAACTTTGATTTTTGGAGTTCCGTTGTGGCTCAACGGTTAACAAATCTGACTAGGAACCATGAGGTTGCGGGTTCGATCCCTGACCTTGCTCAGTGGGTTAAGGATCTGGCGTTGCCATGAGCTGTGGTGTAGGTTGCAGAAGCAGCTTGGATCCCGCGTTGCTGTGGCTGTCGTGAAGGCCGACAGCTACAGCTCCTGTTAGACCCCTAGCCTGGGAATCTCCATATGCTGTGAGTGCGGCTCTAGATAAAGGCAAAAACACAAAAAAAAAATTAAAAAAATAAAAGAACTTTGATTTTAAAAGAAAAGGGCTTAGCTAGAAGTTAATGTGTGCAATTAATTTTATTGAGGAATAAGAACAATGATAACGATATTTATGTTTATGTTACAAATTCCAGTGGGGTGGGGAATAATAATATGAGGAATCCTTGGTGGGGAACCAATAATTGAATTTGATATTTTGGTTCATGGATTTTTATAAATGCAGTTTTCCATTAGGAATTCCCATGTGAGAAACATAGAATCTGTATTTTTTTCCAAAGAATCTGCTGAGCTTCCCAGGGCCGTATTAACCAGCCTTTCATCTCCACACACAAACCAAACCATAAAGTTATCCTTCTATTGGGTTTACTAAGGCCTTTTGAGTTTTTCCCTAATATAACTGAAAAAGGCCAGTGACTGTCGAGCATCATTAGAAAAGAATTTGGAGGTTAATATCATGATTAGGTGTTTGTTATTTACATAACATTAATTTCTCCAAAGATTTGAGGATTAACACATCAGTGAGTAGCAGACTCAGGGTGCATCTAAACCTAAAACTGTTAAGAGCTACCACTTATATAATACTAACTTTGGGCTGGGGAATGTTTCAAGCACAATGCATGTGTTATCACATGTAATCCCCCAAATAGGAGTTAGGTACTACGATTAACACTGTTCCCCCCCCCCCAATAGTTGTCTAAAAACTGAAGCACTTAAAAAGAATAAGTTGGTCAAGATCATCCAGATAGGAAGAGGTATTTTTATACCCTGGCAACTTAGCTCTAGAGTCTGGATGTTCTACTTCCCATGTTATAGACCTTGTATTGTCCTGGTTAACATACTCGGTAATGGGTTTGGGATTGGCATATGCACACCAAGGTATGTGGAATGACTGGCCCACGGGGACCTGATGTATAGCACAGGGAACTCTACCTAATATTGTGTGATAATCTGTATGGGAAAAGAATGTGGAAAAGAATGACGTGTGTATATGTATAAAGGAATCACTTTGTCATACAGCAGAAATTATCACAACCTTGTAAATCAGCTATTCAAAAAACTTTAAAAAAGGTAAAAAAAAAACTTGGTGATGATGCTTTAGGGATTAGAGATGGCCTGGGGGCGGGGAATCTAAAGTTTTAAAAAATTTTAAAAACTGACATCATCTGTCTGATGAGAGAGACAGATGAGTCTGGAAAGACAAGAATGAGAAAAAATGTTGCATTTTTAGCTTTGGAGTTTGTGTACAGGCTCAAGACGCTCAGGAAGCACTGTGTCTCCGCAGCACAGAGGTAGACGGCAGAATCTCTGGGCTGGGCGGCTGTGATGTGCAAGGAGCTCTGAAGTTCCTCTCTGTTTATTGTGGCACTTAGTCTTCCTTTCTTCTTCATATTTAGGCTCAGTATAAACAAGGAGACAATGCCTCCTTCAGGTTTCTGTTGCAACCACTGTAAGGCAGTCATTCTTTCTGAGTAACTGCAGTTGATTGTGACAAAGTCTCCTTCCTGGGCACTCAGGTGCTGGGAACTCCATTCAGCTCCATTTTTGCCAATTACCCCTGTTCTCGGGGATATTGTCAAACAGAGAAAGTGATCATTAGTGCAACGTTTCCACAAAGTTCTTTCCTTTACACATTTCTCAGAGGGCACTCCAGATTAGTTACTTGGAGTCCCTTATATCCCCTCTCTCAGAATTTTGAAAAGAAAAAAAAATCCGTTTAGTCTTCCTGTTCCCATATCCAGAAGCTCCCCAACTTACAGCGTAACTGAAGCCACAGAATAGCCAACAAAACTTGCTGAGTCTTCATCATGTTTACTGCAGGTCTCTGTTATAGGATTTGGAATATATGTTAGTGGGTCAAAGGAGTCTATTATTATTATTATAAGTTCTCCACACTTACTTTAGAAATCAAAAGGGATTCCCAGCCTATCAAAGGCAGCACAAATGCACCCGTTTGCACTATTCATGGGCTATCTGCGCAGAGAACCATCCATGGTCTTTTAAATAAAATGCCCATATTGCCACCTAGTGACAACACACATAGCCGTTTGTTATGTAAGTCAAATACTCTGGTGAAAAAAATGAAGACAAAACTGGATGCAGAGTTAGCATCAGCACTAGGAACCTCAGGAGTTGGGGTAAACTGGGGAAATGAAGTCAAACGATTCCCTGGCTTTAGCCGATTATATTAACTAAGTGGAGTAGGAGACAGCTGGTGCCTTTCATGTGATATCTTTCTGAAAACCCAAGGATAGCTCTGTTCCGTTTCTTTTCTTTTCTTTTCTTTTTTTGAATTTATTCCTCATAAATAACTCTGGTTTCTTCACATGATATTATGTCAGTTTTCCGAGTTTGATCTTTCTTTTTTGGTCTTGCAGCAGTTTGTCCATGTCTCTTCAAGTGTATTTCAAATGTCTCTTTATTTAGAGTTCCCTTTGTGGCTCAGTGGGTTAAGAACCTGACATAGTGTCTGTGAGGACTCGGGTTCAATCCCTGGCCTCACTAAGCGGGTTCAGGATCTGTGTTGCTGCAAGCTGCAGTGTAGGTTTCAGATGCGGCTTGGATCCTGTATGACTGTGGCATAGGACTCAGCTGAAATTCCGATTGCATTGGCAACTTCCATTTGCTGCAGTTACTTTATTCATGTGGTTTCCAACTCTTCTGTGATTGTTACCTATCATTGTTTGTTTGTTTGTTTGTTTGTTTTTAAATCACATGGTTGAATTATTTTAGGCCTGTAGTCAGTTTTTACTTTTGGAACTCCTTTCTGGCCCATCGGAAGTGTCCTTTAGGTGAATTTAGAGTCATGTTTGTACCAAGTGACCTTTGCCTGACTATAATTTATTGGGTCTGGGTAAATCCTGGGCTTATTCATTCAGAACAGTAGTTTGGGTATAAAAATAGTAGCTAGGTACTATTTGTCACTAGAGATATAAAACCCTATGGAATTCCAACCAGAGTCATCTCTTGGGGAATGAAAGCTGGATAGGTTATTGTGGAGTAGAAACACTAAGAGGCTTACAGTGGAATCTGGTCTCCCAAGAAGAGAACTGATTATACATTCAGAGAGAAGGTGATTTAGAAAGAATAGTCAACTGATTATTTTCTTCTTCCTGTGAGGCCCAGCTATAATTTTTTGCAAATGGACTTTAAGAAATTCACCTGCATCCTTTCAGACACTCTCTGTTCCCTTGAGCAAGTTTGAATGGGTTATACAACCAGATCATTTTCACAAAAAAAATACTGTAAATCCAGGGCCCCTTATTCTGTATATCACAATCTACTTTTATAAAAATGCATGCAGAAATATGTAGTTATCTCTATTAAATTTTGTTTGGGCTGTTTCAGTCTATCTAATATGATTTTACACATTAGCTACCTATCTCAACACTGTGCTATTTGCACATGTATGGCACATCTTACATGTATGGGCACATCTTAACTAATTAAGATGACCATTAACAGGTCAGGATGAAAGATAAAATCATGTAATACACAAGACAAACAGTTCTTTATGTGAAATCTTTACACGTGGCCATTCTTTCAGCGGAGAATCCCTGGACTGTAGCGTTATGCAGAAGAGCAAAGCGAAGAGTGAATATGGTTTAGAGGCAAATAGCCTTAAGTTTGAGTCTTAGCCCTGCCACTTACTAGATTGCATTTTGAGAAGTTACCACAACACTTCAGCTCAGTTTCCTGTAAAATGAGGATAATCGGACCCAACTGTGGTTTTGTGGTGAGAATTATAGATAACATTGGGCGTTACCAAAGTGTAGTGGTTAAGAATTCAGGCTTTGGGGGACTACCTGTGCACGTAGGCCAGCTCTCCTCTTACTGTTTTTAGGCAAGTTGGTTAACTTCTTCATGCCTCAGTTTCCTTGGGGCTAATAATACCTACTTCATGGGGCTGTAGTAAAGATTAAATAAATTAATGTACGTGATGCACTTAGAACAATACTTCATACATATTAAGCCCTTGACCGATGTTTGCTGTTATTATTGGAAGTAGAATAGGACCTGTGATAAATACATCACTCAGCAAATGATATATGATATTATTATCTTACTATTTTCCTAATGATATACTGAAAAACAAAATAGTCAAAATGTCTTAGAAACATTTGAGGCAATTTAAGTCTACAGTAGTGCCTTGAATTTAGCTGACTTGTTTTAAAAAAATATCTGCAGAGAATTCATTCCAGCTCATAGTGATCACTGCATTATTTGCTAAGAGCACAGACAGTACCTGATGACAATGTGCTCTAAAACTTTGCTGGTATCAATCCATTTCTTCTGTGTTTATGGGTTTAGGGTTTCCTTCATTCCTCTTAGTTTTTTTCTTTTCTATTTCTTTTTTGTTGTTTTAGGGCTGCAGCCACGGCATATGGAAGTTCCCAGGCTAAGGGTCTAATCGGAGCTGTAGCTGCCGGCCTACGCCACAGCCACAGCAGCACAGAATCTGAGCCATGTCTCCAACCTACACCATAGCTCATGGCAACGTCAAATCCTTAACCCACTGAGCGAGGCCAGTGAGCAAACCTGCATCCTGAAGGATGCTAGTCATATTCGTTTCCACTGAGCCACAACGGAAACTCCAGTTTTTGTTCTTTTTTTAGTTTGAAAGTTATTTTGCTTGGTGGAGAATAAAGAATGAAATAAGGAGCTGAGGCACTCTATGTTTTCTCTGTTTTCTACCTTTTCTCTATTTATCCCTTTTTTCTCTGTTACCTGTCAACATTATCCTGTTTTCCTTAATAGGTGACTCAAACTTCGCCTCTGCCCCAGCCTCCTCTTTTCTCCAAACTGTTCTAAAGTGCCCTTCATGTTGCACTTTGTATTTTCTTCAAGTTTTATTTTTCACTTTTTAATGCTTTCCTTAAAAGTCCTTGCTATTACTTTTTGTCCATGTGTAGAGGGTCTATATTTTTGTAATTTTTAGTTAGACTCTGTTAGTGTATGCTATAAGTTTTATTAAGTGACTCCATCTTTAATATTCTTACTAAAATAATTTATAATGGAATAGTAAGGATTTGATTTGTTTTAGAGTTTCTCATTTCATTTTATTTATTTAACCATAATCATATTTAGATTTAGATTTTTATGGAGGTAAGTTTATAAAACAAAATTCACCATTTTAACCATTTGAAAGTGTACAGTTCATTAGCTTTCAGCACATTCATCATACTGGGCTACCATCACCACTATCCACTTCCAGAACACTCGATCATCCCCCAAAGATTAATCCCATATTATTAAGCAATCACTGCCCATTCCTTCCTCTTCTAGGCCCCTGGCAACCGTTTATCTGCTTTCTGACTCTATGGATTTGGACTCTGGGAATTTTACATAAATAGAATATGCAACAAGGACACTTTGTGTCTGGCTTCTTTCACTTACCATACTGTTTCAAGGTTCATCCACGTTGTAATGAATCAGGACTTCATTCCATTTTACAGCTGAGTCATATTTCGTTGAATGGATATATTACATTTTGTTTATCCATTTGGATGGTTTGCCCTTTTTGGCTATTCTGAACCATCATGTACAAGTTTCATGTATTTTGTGTAGATATGTAGGACTGGGATTCTAGGTCATATGATGAACCTACATTTAACATTTTGAGGTGCTGCCAAACAGCTGTCCAAAGTTGCAGCACCATTTCATATTCCTACCAGCAACTATGATGGTTCTAATTTCTCCATGCCCTTGATAATACTTGTTATTTTTTATTGTCTTTTATTTTTTATATTATTTATTTTTAATATTCTCTTTTTAAAATTATAGCATTCTAGTGGGTGTGAAGTCATAGTTCACTGTAATTTTAATTTGCATTTGTTTAATGATCAGTGGTGTTTTTCTTGCTAATTATCCATTCATATGACTTTTTTGGAGAAATGCTACTCAAATCCTTTACTCATTGTTAAATCAAGTTATCTGTGTTTTTATTATCAAGTTGTAAGAGTTCTTTATATATTTTAGTTACCCATCCCTTATCACATATATGATATAAATGATTTGCAAATGTTTTCTCCCATTCTGTGGGTTGATTTTTCATTCTCTTGATAGTGGTTTTTTTTTTTTAAACATGATTTTATTTTTGCTGAAGTTTATTTATCAATATTCTATTTTACTGCTTGTATAATAAAAAATAAAACTGCAATGTAGTAATTTGATGTACATATTCATAGTGAAATGATCACTATAATCAAGCTAATTAGCATACCACCTCCTTACAGTTACCATTTTTTGAATGTGTGATGTGTGTACTTGGGATCTGCCCTCTCAGCACATTTCCAAGTATTTAATACAGTATTATATAAATTATAAGCATCATGCCTGTGCATTGATGTCTAGACTTTTTAATCCTATAAACTGCAACTTTGTACCCCTTGAGAAGCCTAGTAAGTCTTTTCTCAAGAGGATACGCTAGGAGTGGAATCAGAGATACAGCTGCCAGCCTATGTCACAGCCACAGCAATGCAGGATCCAAGCCGCATCGACGACCTACACCACAGGTCACGGCAACGCTGGATCCTTAACCCACTAAATGAGGCCAGGGGTCAAACCCACAGCCTTGTGGATACTAGTTGGGTTTGTAACTTGGTGAGCCACAACAGAAACTCCAACATCCTTATTTTCTAATCTTCCTAACAAAGTGTATGTCCTGGCCAAATCCCTCGCTTGTCAACTGATCAACGAAAATTTGGAGAATGACTACTAAATACCTTATGTTAAGTCTTTTAATATTGAACAGGGAGTTTGCATTGTGGCTCAGAGGAAACGAACCCAACTAGTACACATGTGGGTTTGATCTCTGTTCCAGATCAATGGGTTAAGAATCAGGAGTTCCTGTAAGCTGTGGTGTAGGTCACTGACACATCTTAGATTTGGCGTGGCTGTGGCTGTGGCATAGGCCAGCAGCCATAGCTCCCATTCTACCTCTAGCCTGGGAACTTCCATATGCCAAGGGTGTAGTCCTAAAAAGGAAAAAATTGTAGAAGGGCATTTCTTATTATTCTTGTTATTTTATCTCCAAGGGCAGATGGAAGAAAAGAAAGCAGCCTGTATTTGAGAGAACTTGGAATATTGACATTTATGTTGCTTTGAACAAGAAAGGTGAACACCATACTGAAAATTTTGATTCAAATTGTATTAATTTGACTGTATAAATCAGGGACAAGTTCAGAAAAATTAGTGACATCAGGTCATAAATATTGTAATTTCCATGAAATACTGAATTCTTCCATTTTAAGGAAGAGAGTGATGTTTCATTATCTATCTATGTCTGTCTATCTATCGTCTATCTATCTCTATCTATCTATCTATCTATCTATCTATCTATCTATCTATCTATCTATCTACCTACCTACCTACCTACCTACTATCTTTCCAGCATCGTCATCACCTCACTCAATTTTTTCAGTTGGGTCCTTAAGAGAGAGAAGACAACCCATTAATCAAATGAGTAGAGGTTGAGATGGGGGGGTGATAAACAGGGGAATTGACAAGCCCTGTTAGGGTGCTCAGGACTAGAAGAGGGATTGCTCTCAGGGGGCAGAACCACTGTGGTGGGACGTGCTGGTTCCATGATGCTTTGATCTGTTCCATGATGCCTTGATCTGTTCCTTTTAACCTATCTTTTCTCACTTCATCCCTGTGTTATATTGCGTAGTTATTTTTATTTCTACTTTACAGATGAAAAAAACTAAAGCTCTGAGACACCAATTAATGTGGCCAAATTTGCATAGCTAATAAACAATAGAGCCATGACTGGCATTCAAGTCATTAGAACCTAATTCCTAAACTTCCTGCAAGGAAGCCTTAAGGATAGAGGAGACCAGGCACATTATCTGAGACCCTTCCCCCTCACTGCATTTTCAGTCAAAGGACCCCTGTACCCCTAGAATTAGAGGCAGTTAAGCTGATTTTGTTTTTCCCTGTCTTCTAACTTCTTGCAGCATACTGTCAGAGAGAAGAGAGCTCCTCAGTTTGCAGCTCCCAGCCTTCCTGCACACCTCACCTGGGCCCTTGAGGTTTTTGCACAGCTCTGCCTGTGCCCCTGGCACTGTGTCTCTCAGAAGATGGTAGTACACGGCCGATGCGATAACTTCACAGAGTGTTTCACAATAGGGAAGTTTTGGTCTTTAAGGTTTCTGGCCCCAAAGTTTTTGCTGTTTTTCATTGTTTCTTCCTGAAGAAAATGCAGAGGTTTGTTGGGGTACTGGACATACAGAAAAGAGCAGGGTACCCTGTGGATGTGCTGTGCAGTTCATAGTCACTAACGCTCCTTCCAGGACAGAGATGTGGCCTGTGTGTTGGACTGAACTGCCACTGGTTCCTCCTATAGGGGGGAAAATGTGCATATTTCATGAGTTTGATCAGACTTGCATCTTTTGGAGAAAGTTTTCATTATTCTGAAATAATGATAATTAAAAAAAAAACATTTAAGTAAAACATACTTACCCAACATGAAGATCAGAATTAGCCCAGAGACGAGTTCATGGGTAGTGTCTCTGGTCTGTGGGAGGGAAGGGTCACTGTTCAAGTGGAGATACAAAGGGATCACAGCTGTGCTCAGGAAACATGCATAAATTATGACTGTTGGTGAACAGCATCCCCATGTGACAAGTTAATGAACAGATTATGGAACAGTCCTCTGCTTCCCAAAAAACTGCCTTGTGTCCTCACTACCGTCCTCATTCTTTTAAAGGAAACATCGGGTGTAAGTTGTCCTTTTGTTCAAAGGGGAATTACTACATCCTAATAAGCCCATTGTCTCTAGAACACACTTTCCAAGGGGGAGTGACTACACATCACCACCATGTCAGTATTTAATTAAATTAATTATTTTTATTTTTTGCTTTTTTAGGGCCACACCTGCAGCATATGGAAGTTCCCCCAGCTAGGGGTCGAATCAGAGCTGTAGCCACCAGCCTATGCTATAGCCAGAGCAACTTAGGATCCGAGCTGCATCTGTGACCTACACCACAGCTCACAAATCGCTGAATCCTTAACCCACTGAGCAAGGCCAGGGATCGAACCCGCAGCCTCATGGATCCTAGTTGGGCTCATTACCGCTGAGCCACAATGGGAACTTTCCCTTGTCAGTATTTTAAACAGTTAAGTTGTTTCTACTTTTGCAAGTTTTTATAAACAGTGTTGTGATGAATATACATTTATATAAACCTTGTTCATAAATCTAATTATTTCCTTAAAATATGATGTTTCCTGGGAACAGACCAGGTGCCCAGTGTTGAGGTGTTAAAGTCAATATTTGTGAGTTCCCATTGTGGCTTAGTGGTGGCAAACCTAACTAGTATCTGTGAGGATGTAGGTTTGATCCCTGGCCTCACTCAGTGGGTTAAGGATCCAGGGCTGCCATGAGCTAAAGTCAGTATTTGGGAGTTCCTGTTGTGGGTTAGTGGTGGCAAACCTGCCTAGTATCTGTGAGGATGCGGGTTCGATCCTTGGCCTCGCTCAGTGGGTTAAGGATCCAGGGTTGCCATGAGCTGTATGTAGGTCGCAGATGCGTCTTAGATCCTGCATTGCTGTAGCTGTTGCGTAGGCTGACATCTGTAGCTCTGATTTAACCCCTAGCTTGGGACCTTCCATATGCTGCAGGTGTGGCCGTGTAAAGCAAAAATAAATAAATTAATTAAAAAATAAAGTCAATATTTGGTCTAAGTTAAAGCTCACTCTGAAGATCAACAAAAAATTTATCCAAAACTTAATTATTATCATTGTATTCTTAAAGATTTGAACATTTAAATTTTAAAAATGTAGCTTTACAGTGCACAAACAGTAATTTCTCAGGGATCGTTTTTTGATTGTGCCTGCTATCATATTTCATATTGACAACAATTTCTACTGAAAATGGCAATGAAGTAAGAGGTATTTTGTTTTCTCTTCTAGGAGAAGGTAGTGCCAGTGGGATATTTATGCCCTTTTCACTTGGACTTGTTACTGAAAGTGGGATCTAGCTGCTGCCACTCTAAAGCCAATAAAGAGGCAGGGTTGGTGGAAAGGAGAGTTTATTTTGGAGGCTGGCAGCCGGGAATGGGGAGCGCCAACTCCTGTCCATAGGCCAGTTCCCTCTTGACAATGAGTGGGCAAGAGATTTTAAAAGGGGAGCCTGGGGTGTATAGGAGTCAAAGGGAGAGGCTACACAGAGAACCGCACAGTCAGCTCTGAGAGTTATCTTGAAATTGGTCATGCGGTGGTCTGATCAGCATCTTGACTGTTATAAGTGTGGCTAATCTTCAGTGCCAGGATTGGTTTGTTCCCATTTCTATGAGGCCAGCTCTCAGAATTCTGGCATCATGTCATGGCAACACCTTGGTCATCTTGTAGTTAATTTCTTCTCTCCGATGTGGTTTCAGTAACTGTAAGACAGCTCAAGGGTATGGCTCAGAATATTTTCTATAACCCTTAAGAAGGAACTAAAAGTCCTTGACTTTGCTTACTGACTACACTATTATTATTTGGTCTTATTTAACTGTTTTCCTTTGCTTCTGTATTTTCTCACTTCTCTTATAAAACTTATCCTTTGGCTAAAGTTTTTCCACCGACAAAAGGCTGGTGGAGGACATGGGGAGAAGGATCACAGGATCCTGCTCTATTTCAGACCTGAAGATTTGGTCAGTGATGATGGTGCAATCTCACTGAAGTCACCCTTCCTGCAACTTGGAGTTTTGTACTCGACATTGTTCTAGTTTTTATGTAGAGCCACACCCGCGGCATATGGAGGTTCCCAGGCTAGGGGTCTAACAGGAGCTGCAGCTGCCGGCCTATGCCACAGCCACAGCAACACCGGATCCTTAACCCACTGAGCAAGGCCAGGGATCGAACCCGCAACCTCATGGTTCTTAGTCCGATTCGTTAACCACTGAGCCACGAAGGGAACTCCCTGTTCTAGTTTTCTTGAATCCTTGTTTTCTCCCTTTCTTTTCTTCCCCATCCCTGGCATCATTTTATCTAGTTTCCCAGGACAGAAAGAGTTGCTCTTCAAGTATATAAACTTACTCTGAGACTAGGTGTGGTTGGTCTTAAGAGTTGAGTATTTGCAGTGCTTATTGCTGGTTGGATAGTGAGTGACTCAAGACTAGCGGTACCTATTGGGAAAAGGCTTCGGTGGGGAGGGGAGGTCCTTGGAATAACAGAGAAGGAATTCCATGCTTTTGTGTGTGTGTGTGTGTGTGTGTGTGTGTGTCTGTAAACTTCACTATTTTAATAGGTAGAAAAATGAACCACATTGTTATTTTTTACATTTCTTTGCTAAAGACTGTGTTCTTTTCTTTATAACTTGGCTGCCTATTTGTACTTATTTTTATGAATTGCCCATTTTCCCTCCAGGGATATTCATGTCTGTATTATTGATTTATATAAGACATTTTAATTACAAGGGTATTATCAGAAAATCACATGGTACATATTTTAAAATAACTGATGGCAAAGAACATTCCTTTACTGAATTACTGGGCTCATAGATTCGATCAATGAGCTATTAGAGGACAATTTGTTCCCTGCCTGGTACGGGCAGGGTTTTGATGAATCTTTCCTTTTCCCATTTCCAAGATGCAGTCTCACAATTCCTCTTAACCCTGGAATAGCAAATCATGAAGTTTGTCTTCCCAGAAATGCCCCCACACTACAGAGCTCTGTTCCCAGAGGAGAAAGAAACTGCTCCCACTCAGCCCCTCCTGTGCTGTACTCAGCGTCTCTGTTAGTCTCTCGCTGTGTCATTAGAATCACTAAAGTAAACAGTTGTGCCTGGTGCTTGGATGGAGGGCTTCTGCATCTGGTAGGAGGTTTTACCCCTAACCTCTGTGATCTTTCTCTTCATTTTTCCTGATGCTTCAGAGAGAAGGCACTTTAAAGCCTCTTTGGAATATTGGACATACAGAAAGAGGAAGGGGGACCCAGGTTTAATACACGCGGTTCAATGTCAGATGCAGTCCTTAAGAGAGGGTCTCATGGCCCTCTGTCTGGGTCACGAGTTTCCCATGGGTCTTCCTGAAAAACCAAGGTTTTTGTTATAATGAATATAAAGAGCATTGAATTCAACTAATGAAATGGGAGGTAAGAGAAACTACAAAACCAGTCAAAATTTTAAGCGGTCACTTTGCTCATCAGGAGTAACAACATCACAGGCATCAGGGTGAAACAGAGATCATGGCTGTTCCAGGCCTGGGGACTGTGGTGAGCTGCGCTTTGTCTCAGTTCGGACACGTGAGGGCAGAGGCTGCTGGTTTGGACCAGTGGTGCACTTCCTCCTTCTTGGCTCGGGGGAGTTGTGTTTTTCAGTTGTGGTTTCTCTTTCAGATATGATACTCCTATATCACTAAACGTACTGGGTCCTTAGTGGTACATACAAGTGCAGTGATTCTGTATGGGAAACATTCTTATCTTAGAGATGCCAAGACACACAAGTGCTTCTGCACTGGAGGAGGAAACAAAGCAAAATAAAACACAGTGGTACCCTCCTTCGGGCTAGGGAGTGAACTTTGAGTATTTCCCGTAATTCTTGTTGACTTAGTGACTAGAAGAGAGGGAAGGTATGGTTTTTGAGACACATGCTTCCTTTTCTGCATCTAGTCAGACTCATAGGAATGAATAATAGTGATGACAGTGATGATCAGTAATGTTTATTGAGGTGTACAAAGTGCTGGGCACTCAAACAGAGGCTTTGCAAACATTAATCCACCTGACAATAACAAGTGGCAGTTAATAACATTACCGTTCCCATTTCACAGATGATGGAACTGATGATCAGAGAGGCTAAGTAAATTCCAAGGTCACACACTGCTCCAAAGTGGTGAAGCCAGGATTCAACACCAAATGTGTCTCTCCGTTTCCTTAGTCCCTAGTTTATTCAATAAATACTCACTAGGCTCCAGACACTACCAAGTCTGTCAAATAACAGGAGTTCTGTATTTGTTGAAGAAATGGATGAATGAATCAATGAATCAGTGAAGTATTTGATTTAAGAGCCTGGGAACGTAATTAGAACATAAGCCCTTCTAAGGGTTGTTTCTTTACATCTTTGCTCCTGGCCTTGGAAGAGAAGACAACCAAGGCTCTCAGCAAAAAGCCCCAGGTGAGGGGAGAATTCTGAAATGTTATCAAGAGAGATAGAACTGGGATCCTGCTGCTGGTTCACAAACTGGCCCCCATGCATGGAGGATAAGGAGGGGCCTAAGAGGTGGAACATCTAGTCTGATAGGTGGCAATTTTAATAAGCAAGGGAACTTACTTACAGTCTTGTCCTAAGCAGCTGCAAGTAAATCTCTGCACCCACCTAAAGAATCTTTTAAGTTTATATAGAGACCTTAACTGGGTTTAGTTATGTGCAGATGGTTTCAGCAGCACATAGCTTTCTCAAGCCTGTGTCCCTGAAAATGGCTCCTAGTGTGGGAATGGTGGGCAGAATGTACATTCCAAGGTCAGGAGAGGGGGTGAGGAGCCTCTGATTGCCCAGGTCCATCTCACTGGTTAACCAGCAGTTACATCCTCTCTGTGACCCTCAACGCCTGAATAGATAGCACCTACAGAAAAGGCAACAAATGCTTCTCGTAAAGTTGTAAAGGAGTTCATGGTCAAACTCAGTCTCTTGTCTGGTTTGCTTAACAACTTTATATATTTATTTTCCTTTGAAGGTAGATTTCTCCCCGTACTTGGAATTCTGCCATTGCTGATGTCATGGTTAAACGGTTTACAGTCAGTCTTCAGATGCCAAGAGAACAGGGCATCTCATCAGCTTAGAGGCAGGTGCAGAGGTCACCTGTCACACCGAAGATCACAGTCAATTTGCCCTCACTCTCTACTCCACCGTGCTAAACTATTATCAGATTAATGCAAGGTCTTTCCCATGCTCCTGTATGAACATCTATATCTGGACAGTTTGTTGAAATGATGGCAGTTCAAGCTAAAGACCAGGGCCAGCTTCATGGGTGTAAATTCTGTGCATAAACCCCCACGCGCAGAGGATCTCTTGCTTAGGTCTGATGCTCTGCTGTTGCTCTTGAAATTCTCAATAAATTTTGAACAAGAGGCCCTGAGTTTTCATTTGCACTGGGTTCTGCAAAGGCCTGTATTTTCTGGAAGCTCAGGACTGAGAATTCTTCTCCATTTGTTGATCACTCAACCCCTCGACCCAGTTTGTTTGTTTGTTTTTCTCTTTAAATGATTTTTATTTTTTCCATTATGGTTGCTTTACAGTATTCCATCAATTTCTACCATACAGTAAAGTGACCCAGTCACATATACCTATACACATTCTTGTTCCCATATTATCTGCAATCATGCTCCATCGTAAGTGACTAGATACAGTTTCCAGTGCTATACAGCAGGATATCATGCTCATCCATTCCAAAGAACCCTGTTTAGAATAATGAGATGGCAGAGATTCTTACTACATAGCCATCCATGAGTTGTGCTGGATTTTCATTTTCCCTGTGCTCTGTTTCACATTACCCTCATCACCACAAGACCATTTTGGGGGACCACATCTGTGGCAAGCGAAACCCCCGGACCAGGGATTGCACTTGTGCCACAGCAGCAACCCAAGGCTCAGCATTGACAGTGCAGGATCCTTAACCCACTGTGCCACCAGGGAACTCTAGGACTCTTTTCTCAAGTCTCTGACATGCTAACTTTGAGTAAGGATCTCACACACAGAAGAGAGCTCCAGTGTTTGTCCTTGGGGAGATGCCTTCCCAGTAAACCTTCCTGTATCTGTAATTGAGACTTCTTTCTATCATTTTACCCTAAAACTCACAGATCAGCTGCAGTCAGAGGATTCCCAGGAAAGTCATCCAATGTGTCTCCATCTCTTCATCAGCAGGAGTAGAGACAACAGCTCTCATGAATGGGCTTTTTTTCCTGTGGAAGAAGGCTCTGAGCCTAGAGGACATCGGATGCCACTGATTCTGATTTTAGAAAATTTTATTTTAATATTTTAGTTATAGTCACTATGTACATTATATCCCCAGAACCTGCTAATCTTCCAACCAGAAGCTTGTAGCTTTTGGACAACTTTTTGGTTCTAATGTTAACACAATAATCTTCCCTGCTTTTCTCTTGACCCCTGGTAATCTATTCTCAACACAGCAGCTAGAGGAAGATTTTAAATGGAAGTCAGTCGGATCATATCATTTCTTTTCCCAAGCCCTCCTTTGGCTCTTCATTTCACTCAGTTCTTGAACACGTTGGGAAGTTCCTAACTTAGGACCGGACTCTTTCTCTGCCTAAAAAGATTTTGCCCCAGAATCCTCAAGCTCACTCCTTCATCTTCTTTATGTGTTTGCTCAGATGCTGTCCTTTCAGTGAGCCTACTCTGACCACCTTACCTAAAATTGAAGGGGAACTGCTTTCTTGTGGCCCCACCCAGCACTCCCTATCACCTTTATCCTGCTTATTCTCATCTCCATAGATTTATCTTCTAATGTACTCTACAAATTACTATGCTTAATACTTCCATTGGAATGGAATCTCAATAAAATCTGGTATCTTTGCACATTTTGTTAACAGGTGTATCTCAAGTGCCTAGAAGAGAGCTTGGCAAAGAGGAGAAACACAGTAGCAATACAGATAGATGGACCTAGAGGTGATCATTCTAAGGGAAATAAGTCAGAGAAAGACAAATATCATGTGAGATCACTAATATACAGAATCTAATAAAAATGATACGAGAGAACTTATTCACAAAACAGAAACCCAAAATTTTCGAAACCAAATTTATGGTTACCAAAGGGGAAATGTTGGGGGAAGGGATGGTTTGGGAGGTTGGGATTGACATATACACACTACTACCTACAAAATCGATTGGTAACAAGGATCTATTATATAATCAGGGGAAAACTATTCAGTATTCTGTGATAGCCTATATGGGGAAAGAATCTGAGACTGAATGTGTATATATATATATATATATATATATATATATATATATATATATTTATACATGGTTGGTTCACTTTGCTGTGCACCTGAAACTAACACAACATTGTAAGTCACCTAGGCATCAATAAAATCTATTTAAAAATTAAAAAAAGAAAAAACTTGTTGAATGCATTACCTAATCTGAGAACAAATAAACTTTCTGCATTATGAAGGGACTGGACACCTCGCCCCAGAGGCCACACACATTCATTCTACATTTACACCAACCTGTGTGCCAGGCACTGTGCCTGTGGATTTGACAGACTGGGAAGTAGAGACCATTGATACCGTGCAGGCTGTCCTTCCTGAGAGGGAGCTGGCGTTATATAGAGCCCCCGCCTGCTGATTAATCCCTCGATTTTGGAAGAGTGCTGAGGTGATCCGTCAGGACTGGAGACCTCAGTTTGCACTTCTTATCACTATAATCACATAGTTTGGAGCCCAGTCCTGTGCTGGGGTGAGGCCTGGTACTTCCCAACAATGCAGCTTAAAATCTCCATGGCCCTAGACTGGGATCTCTTTTTTAGGGTCTGACATTGGCCCTGCCAGATGGCTGTGTGGTGCTCTAGAATGAGGGGTGTGTGTGGCTCTGGGGAAATCACATACCTGCTCCCTCGCTTGTCTTTGTGTTTTCTCCAATAAACATTGTTCTAGAATCTGGTGAGACCAAAGATTCATTGTTCTGATGTTTATGCTGTTTCCCTGACATATAATCTATTTATTTCTAATGTCATAAAACTTTGGCAAGTGGTTATTATTTTTCTACATTTTTTGATGAGAAAAATGAGGTTTACGTATATCATTTAACTTGCCTAGGGGCATTGAGCTCATAGTACAAGAGTTTGAATACCAAAAAATTCCTTTTGACACCAAGACTGGCATTCATGTTGTTGTATTATTAGAATTTCCAATTCTATATACAGCAGGGTAATAGTTTCAAATATTATCTGACATATTTTCCTTCTTTAAAATTAATTTCCCTCCCTAAAACCCGCTTGCTGTAAGTTCTGGGGATAAATCTTATTGAGCCGGGAAAGAGAGACTGCAAAAGAATCTGGTGAGAACAAAGATTCAAAATCTTGACTTCGTGTATTGAAACAGACCCAAAAATTCTTAAAAGGATATGATATCCCCCAAATGAAAGCATTTTTGAGTTTCAAGAGCCAGGCACCTGATCGTTTTTCCTCTTTAAAATTTGCATGTCAAGAGCAAATTTCAGGACAGTTTTTATCATGAATCCTGATCTAAAACCCTGAGCTAGTAATGCTAACGATTAAAAAGCGCAAGATAGGTTGGCTGTCTAATGCAAAGGGAAGTTTTGTCTGTTTCCTGTCTGGAACTCTGAAAAGGATCCAGCTTTGCAAAATAATATTCTCCAACATATTTCAGCCACCATGGTCTATCTAAATACTGTTTTCCAAAAATATCTGAAAATATTGTGTTGTCTGAGGGAGTTAATGGAAGGTAGCTGGAAACCGAGAACTATTGTGCCAGCCAAGGGGATCTCATTAAGGAAGGTACGTGGTGCATGGACCAAGGACATGGTTGCATCTCAGAGGATCAGCAATTCCATCAAGAAAGGAATTGAGGGTCAAGACAGCTGGCAGAGCGAGAGCTTGTGAGTCTCAGAGAAATTCTGAGAGAAATTCCTCGAAGCTGCCACGTGGCATCTATACTTACATTTCATTGACTAGAACTTAGTTCATGGCCACACCTAGTGGCAAGAAAGTTTGGACAACGGAGATTTTATTTTGAGGCAGAGTAAAGGAGGGAAAGGGAGCAGAGTGGATATTGAGGGGAAAGATGGCAGGCTGCGCCATAGAAGAGGAAGAAGAAATAAATGATTTTCTGGAGATTATGCTAAAAAGAGAGACTTTATGGAGAAATATGCCATAAATAATATTCGCCAAAAATATTGAAATTAAACAAATGAAACAGCAATGACAAGAAGAACTTGATAAAATTAATGGAAGATTTCAACTGTCCTCTTTCAGAATGTGACTGATTTAATAAAAAACCAAATAACGACATAGCAGAATTTAGTAAGTTGAATACACAGATACACACGCATATAAAAATTCATAGCTTCCAAATAAAGTTAATAATGATTATGTCCATGGTCCCAAAGTACACCTTAGTTTTTTTGAAAACAAAAGTTTTATAGGCAAATTCTCTGATCATAACCCTAAAAACATAAACATGAAAACTGTGAACTCTTTTGAGAGGAAGAAATGGATTTCCAGATAAACCTTGGAGCAGAGACAAAATTAAAAGAAAAAGAAAAAAGGACACCAAAGGAAAAGAATAGGTCATACCAAAACCTGTGGGACAGAGTGGAAGGTAGATTCAGAGCGGAATTATTAGTCTTAAATGCTTTTCTGGGACATAAGTAGCTCAACTGAGGATAGTTTCTTATAATCCTTATAGTAAGTGGGCTTGGTAATGGGTGCATCTGATCAGGATCAGGATGAAGCTGTGAGTGTTTTCTGAAACTTGCTGGTAGAAGCTCTGGTCACGGGCAGCAAGTACTAGACGTGGGTGTCAGCATCACGGGAGGCCTTCATGGAAGTCCCACCAGGGTGAACATACTTGGTTTATGTGCTGGATATTGTCACCTCTGATATTTTCTTATTACATCATCACACCCTCAAAACCGACCGACAGTTTTGAACACCTGGATTACATCTTTTAGGAAAACGTGTAATGATACATTGTCAGTGAAAGTTTGTGATTCTGGGAAAATAAAATGAAAATCTATGTAGTTGCAAATTGGGAAGGGGTCAGTAAGGGAAGGAAGAGGAACTTGATTTTTTATGTTTTAAATTTCAAATTAATGAATTTCTTTGAAGACTAGGTCAGCCATCTGTTTTGGAATTTATGTTCTTGACCTTAAGACGATACAAAATTTATCTTCAGAATCTGGGTCCTCTGTACCAAGGAAGAGATGTGGCTATTTGTTCCTTCAGTAAATTCTATTGGTTGAACAATGATTTTTTTCTTTCCTGTCATGAATAATTTCCTTGTGAAACTATTTTCAACATTGAAATCAATACGTGGCAACGTGATGTTCGATGCTACGGAAAGGTCATAGGAAATCTGATGGAAGTCTGACAGAGAGATCAAGTTCCTAAATGCAAAATAAAAATTGCCTGACAAGCAGTCCTTAACAAGAAGCTTGCTTTGGTAACAATTCAGGGAACTCAAAATTCAAGATCCATTATGAATATTTATAAACACAAAGTCAAAGTTCTTTTGGCCTAATCTATAAGACTGTAGGCTCTGCTTGAGTTAGAGGAAGATAGAACTAAGTCAGTTTTTCATGTCAAATTTCATTTTGTCTGAACGTGGAAGTTATTATAGTCAGTGCTGTAGGCTCTGAATGGTGTCAGAAGCTTTCGGTTTGTGCATTGCTGCTGTTGCCTTTACCTGCCAGCAGTTCATTGTGGACGCTGATTATCCTGAACATTCTGGGGCAATTTGGAGAAATAGATTGGGGGGGGGGCTTTTTTAGGGCCGCACCCACAGCATATGGAAGTTCTCAGGCTATGGGTAGAATTGGAGCTAGAGCTGCTGGCCTGCGCCACAGCCACAGCAAGGCGGGATATGAGCCACATCTGCAACCTGCACCACAGCTCTAGGCAACACTGGATCCTTTACCCACTGAGTGAGGCCAGGGATTGAACACTCGTCCTCATGGATCCTAGTCGGGTTCATTAACCTCTGAGTCATGAGGGGAACTCCTGAAATAGATGTATTTTGTTTGTTTGTTTTTTTAATGTGCAGTTGGCTAGGAGGGTCTGAATATTGAAATGCCAAAGGCAGCTTTTATGTTGTATTGTAATTTCTGGAATATATTCGCTTAAAGGCCTTCCCAAATCAAGATAACTATTTTGTCTAGTAAGTTGGGGAGGAAACTCTGATGGAGCTGGTGTCTGAGGGTGCTGTTGAGGGCTTGCCCATCTCACTGGCAGAACAGGAAAACTTGTTTTCAATTATTTTTCTATAAAACTCAATTTCGGTATTTCTTGTAAGGTCAATTTCCTGACTGAAATTTGTTCTTATCTTGTCTGCAAAGAACAAAGTGTAAGTTTCACAGCTTAGCAAAATAAAAACAAACAAATGGAGGGAGAGGAAGCGGGAACTGGCACAGAATGTAGAGAAAATCTTATATCCTTCTGACTGGCAAGAAGGCTTGGGGTAAATTCAGGGAATAGTCAAAGATGACAATTTTCTGAGCTTCTTTAGGAGGCATACCTATGTAGTAAGGAACTTAAGACTCTGTTAAAAGGGCCTCGCAAGGGTGCTGAGTTACAATTGCTAGCAACTGAGTGGCAAAGAGACAACCACATTTAAATAGTTTTTTTTTATTATTATTATTACAGTTTTGTTGACTGGTAGCTTCAGTGAGCATCTTATTTTTCCAAAATCATTCCTTGAGAAAGCTGCTCATTATCGACACCATCCTATAAAAGTGGAAAGAGCGGAGGAGAGAAAACAATAAATTCCATGTTCAAAAAGAGTCACTGCTGGAGTTTACATAGGCCTCCTTCTTCTTCAGCTTCAGCTGGGCACAGGTGGGGCAGTGCATGCTCAGGGCTCTTAGATGCCTTCTATTTTCCTTTCTCCCCGAAATTTTAAATTGTGGGAAATTCATCAAACATCTGATTTGCTATAATAAGAGAAGATGCATTATGGTCCTCTTAGTCAATTCCTTCCTTTAACAAATTACCAAATTAGCTGTCAGGGTTCTCTCCTGACTTGATTTTACAAAAGTCTATTCAAAATGCTGCTTGAGTAATTTTGGCAGATAACAGTGTACTTTCTGTTTCCTGTTGGGTGTTCAGCTCTTGCTCCAACAGCCACTGTAAAACATGTGGGATAATAATTTGTGCATCAATCCTGGACTTTAGGAAGCTCCCTGTAGCATAGCAGGTTAAGGATCCCACATTGCTGCAGCTATGGCACAGGTTGCAACTGCAGCACGGGTTCGATCGCTGGCTCAGGAATTTCACATGCCATGGGTGTGGCCCTCCCAAAATCTTGGACATTATTTCTTTTCTTATGGTATCTAGAAGATTCTTGAGCTATGTCTCTGCAGCTCCTGGCACAGTTGGTGTCACTGTGTCATTTATGAGGCTTTCACTTTATGAGTCTGGGATGAGAAGGGGATTTTTAGTCAGAAGTTCCTTCTCTTGTAGCATATTTTCTCCTATTCATCCAGTCGAAAGCTGAATCTACCACTCTGTGTTCGTCAGCCAGGTGGGGCCTCTCATTCACACACACAAAAAAACATGTTCTTTTGCTGTGAGGGCCAGTGAGAAAAATACAAGGAAAGAACAGAAAGGTGGTAATAATAGTGTCTTTGGACCAAGTAGCCCTGCTGTGTTGGATCTTTCTCTTAAAACTGTTATCTAGGGAGGTCCCGTCATGGCTCAGTAGAAATAAATCTGACTAGCATCCATGAGGACACAGATTCGATCCCTGGCTTTGCTCAGTGGATTCAGGATCTGGCATTGCCATGAGCTGTGGTGTAGGTTGCAGATGCAGCTCGGATCTGGTATTTCCGTGGCTGTGGTGTAGGCCGGCTGCTGTAGCTCCAATTTGACCTCTAGCCTGAGAACCTCCATATGCCATGGGTATGGCCCTTAAAAGACAACTGTTATCTAAAGATTGTAATTTCAAATTAAATGTACAATATAAATAAATCTTTATTTTTCTTTTTTCACCTTTTTTTTTTAAGGGCCATACCCACAGCATAAGAAGGTTCCCAGGCTAGGGGCCGAGTAGGGGTCGAATCGGAGCTGTAGCCACTGGCCTAGGCCAGAGCCACAGCAACTCGGGATCCGAGCCGTGTCTGCGACCTACACCACAGCTCACAGCAACGCCGGATCCTTAACCCACTGAGCGAGGCCAGGGATCAAACCTGCAACCTCATGGTTCCTAGTCAGATTTGTTTCCACTGCTCCACGACAGAAACTCCTCATTGCAAACTGCTTCGAGGCAAGGATATTACGGGACAAGTAGAGGTGCAGCAGAACTTAGTTTATATCAGAGTAGACACTACTTACTTTGCCAATAAACTGCCTTTTCGTTAATGACTTACCCAGGAGGGTAGAACTTAATGTTCGGTTTTACTTTGCTGGATTAAATTGTTTCACAAAAGGATTTATCAGGGCACCTGTGAGTGGTAATGTTTGGGTTAGTTCTAATTAGTAAAATAATCCCAGAAAAATCACTCCATACTCACTGAGGCAAGTATCCTTCAGAAAAGGAATTACGCCACGGTGGGCTCATTATGGGTGGCCTTGCTTAGTAAACTGGCTTAAGTCACCACAGAGAGTTTCATTTGGGGAATAAATTACCCTTGAGTCACTGACGGAAGCCTTGGTTAGGGAGAAACTTCAGGATCCTCAGAGATTACTAAGAGTATCTTCCCTTAAGAGGGTCCGTGCTTAACGCTACTGTCCCTCAAGAGAAAGTGAGTGTAATCAGATGCCTGGGTCTGAGACATACTAAACAAGAGATAGTGTCACTTAGGTCTGGATCCCAGAAGATGAGAAAGGACACAGTATGAATGCCCACACCATCCTAAACCCAGCATCCTTTGGTTTTCTGGGGCTGGAGTGCTGGCTGTGTGTCTGTGAAGAATTCGACACAGAGTTCTGAAACCTTGGGAACTTAGGCCTGAGGCGCCCTTGACCAAGCTGACCCTGGACCGAGGTC
>PVHT021183630.1:2570912-2674303 GCA_004024745.2 Catagonus wagneri
CCCAAGACAATGCACTCCCTGCTTATTTGGCAGATAGTTGCTCTAACAATTAGTTGGAAAAATAAATGAGACATGAGAGTATTTGCATGTATCCTGGATTTGCAGACCAGATAGTTGTACAATGTTTTGATTCAATACATTGTACATTCAGGTTTTTTTCAATTAGCCTTTTAATTTTCTTTTGAGGTCAAACAATGAGAATCTCTCCACCTACTGTGATGAATAGGTATCTAGATCACATGGGTGTTACCTGACCACTGCAGTCAGTATTTTAGCAGGAAAAACTAGGTAAGGAACCTCTCATAGACTATTCTTTTATAAAGCATTTATTCTCTTCTCCCCTCCTTTGGTAAATGCTCTATGTTCCATTCACATAGAAAACAAATAATGGTTCCATACTTCACAGGAATTATTTGTGACAGCTGCACTAAATGTAAAATTGTTCTGTAATGGAAGACTCATGGATTTTGACTATAAGGCAGTAAAGGATGAGACTTTGTATTCTCAGAAAAGATGTGTAGGCTGTTTTCTTTTCTTTTTTTGTAAACCCAGGAATCCATTTTCCTTTTAAGAAAATTTCCACAATAAAGAAACTAAAAGTTAAAACGCCATTTTTTTTTCTCATCATCTCAGAATTTTTCTTGCAGGAAGAGAGACAGAGACAGTGAACGAAGCCTCATCGTTGGAGTCCCTGCAGCAGGGGTGGGCTAGAGCCGCAGCTGGAGGTTTAGGTACAGACTGAAGGCGTTGGGGGAACACTGTGCATTCACCGCACAGAGGCAGGTGGCAGAGAGGCCAGGCTGGGAGGCTGTGATGTGCAGGTGCTGTGATGGACTTGGGTATCAGGGGAGGCTGTTAAGCGTCCCTCTTGCTTCGCTACTCCATTCGGCAATGGTGTATGTCACTGTCAAGAGAGACTCCAGGCTCTTCCCTGGATGCTGTCTATACCAGCACAGGCTGTCTGAAGCAGTGCCTGAATGACTGCAATAGATGGTACCGTTTTCTCCCTCTTGGATGCTCACGGATGGAGGGTTTTGCTCCACTTTCACCTCTGCATTTAACCCTCTTCAAAGAGAACAGTTCACAGGATGGAGTTCAGTAGTTATTCCTATAATCCAGTTCCTCTCCAGGGACCCTCAGCTGAGTCACAATGAACTTTGTCTCCACCCCTGTACACTGTATGACAATCCTTGACCCCCATAATTCCCTTTCAATGAACCCTCAACTCTCAGTCTAGTTGAAGCCACAGAATCATTGCTAGTAACTTCTTCTCTTCCTTCCTTTCTCTTCCTTCCTCCCTCCCTCCCTCCCTCCCTTCCTTCCTTCCTTCCTTCCTTCCTTCCTTCCTTCCTTCCTTCCTTCCTTCCTTCCTTCTTTTCTTGTCAGTTCCCTGGAGACAGATTTAAATGCCTTGAAAGCTGGTCAGAGATCTCCAAATACAGTACTTTTTTCTTTCTCTACAGAAACACCATTTCAAGAGATGTTCCAACAAATAAGAGTCACCTGTTATAATTCACTCAGTTCCTTCCTTTTGCACTAAAAAAAAAATGTTTTGAATGCAAGTTGTGTGTGTGGTGGGGTTTTTTTCTTTTTTGTGAATGGGAATAGTGCCACCTTCAGGATATTTTGAAATTACTGAGAAGGTAACCCATTAAATTGTGTAAACAAGTAAATTAGCTTTTTCCAAGCTAGCAAGGTATTTCCAAAAATTTCTTAGCAAATTTATCCTCAAAAATCTCATTTACTTATTCAGGACAGTTTATTTTGCTCATTATTATTATTTTTTATTTCTTGAACTGGAAATTTGGCTCCTTTATTTGATTCTTTATTTTATTAATAAATATCTTTAAGTCTATACATTTTCTTATGAGTGGTGTTTTGAACAAGTCTGTAGATTTTTATTTGTAGTGCTGTCATTAGCGTTAATTTTTAATGACTTGCAATTCTAACTTTTAGTTCTTTGACCTGGAAATAATTTAGAATATCATAAGGGCTTAATTCTCTTCCAACTCATTTGTTCATTATTGTTAATTATTAATTTTGAGCTTTATTACATTGTGTTTAAAGAGTGTGGCTTTTGTGAATCTTTCCTATTGCTTCTTTGAGTCATAATACATGCTCCTGTTTTGGTAAATGTTCCAAAACATACATACATATTTCAAAAAGAGTTTTCATCTCCATCTTTCTCTCTCTCTGAGAAATAGATATTAAAGTATCTCATAATTAATGTACAGTCATATTATTCTTATATTTCCAACAAATTTTGTTTTATGGTTTTCTGATGCAATAGTTTTTGAATAAAAGCAGTCTCAGTCATTCCCTCACTCATCTTTTATTTTTTTAGGGCTGCACCCGAGGCATGTGGAAGTTCCTAGGCTACGGGTGGAATTGGAGCTGTAGCCACTGGCTTATGCCACAGCATCACCAGATCTGAGCTGCATCTGTGACCTATACTGCAGCTCACAGCAATACCAGATCCTTAACCCACTGAGTAAGGCCAGGGATCAAACCCACACCCTCATGGATACTAGTTAGGTTAGTTACTTCTGAGCCACAACTGGAACTCCTCACTCATCTTTTTATGAATTCAACAAATAACTACTGATAATACTGTGTTCCAGATCCCAGATTGAGCTCTTAGGCTATGGCTATGGTACGACATGCACAGCCTATCAGAGAAGGTGATATTAACACCCATTCAACGATTGCCACGAAGTGTGGCAGATGTTGTGAGGGGAGAGTACAGGATGCTGTAGGAGGTTTAGCAGGCAGTTATACCTGAACAAGGGGGCTAGGAAAATGCTCCCTGAAGAATTAACATTAAAGTCAAAATAGGCACATTTTACGATATTTGGAAGCAAACAGTATCAGTCAGTATTCTAGCAGGAAAATCATGTACACAAAAATTGTAAAATTTGAGGAGAGTTTAATGTGGCACTAATTATGAAAGTATAAGCAGGGAGAAGCAAATGTGATAGTGCTGTATTCTGGGACTAGCATCACTCTGGACCTTAAATGGAAGGGACAGAGTGATTATTGGAACCTGGAGATAGAGAGGCTGCTTGGAGAGGCTGACTTAAAGAGCTGACCATGTGATAGAGGGTCAATGTCAGCTTACGTCAATCCCACAGGGAGGAAGTTGGGGATGTACCCTGACCTTATGCTCCTCCTTTCCTCCTGATCTCTGCAGGTGCTCCCTTTGAGCCAAAACCAACTAAAAACCAGAAGGCAAGAGAGTCCATTGATACAATCCCTGAAGTCAGTCACCTGGGGCCCATAACAGGGTGCAGAAGAATGGAAGAAGGACCTGGAAGGGAAAACAGGAGATAGTAAGCCCATACCCCAATATCGGTGAAGATGAGAGATAGGAGATGAAGTTGAAGAATAAGAGCAAGGAAAGTTTTGTGAATCTTAGATGATTTTAGATTTTGTGCCATGGAAAGGGGAAGTCATTGATTAATTTTAAGCAAGAGAGCAAAACAATTACATTTTCATTTTACAATGACAACTCTGGTTATAGTAAGGAAAATACCTTGGATGTGATATAAGATGGGAACACTAGAGAAGGATGACCTAGAGAGTGGTGAGTTAATGAGCTCAGTATGGGGCATACTGAGGTGGAAGCATATAGTTGGAACTGTATCAAGAAGGATCTTGACTAGAGATACAAATTTGTCGTGATGGAACAGTTAAGTGGTGTTTTGAGGTTCAGGATTGATGAGATGGTCTAGAATCTGGGTGTAATACAGAAGAAGGATTAGGAACACAGAATTCAAGAAATTCATAGACAAGGTACAGCCTTTAAAGAAAGTAGGGATGGCTAGGAAGCATAGAAAAACCATGCTTTTTAGTTGTTTAATGAAAAATATACTCCTGGCATGCTCTAGATGACTGAGGATGGGCTTTTGTAGCCAGGATATCAATATAAGATTAGTGAGATCATTTCAGGTAAGAGAACTTGTGTTGGCACCTGATGGACTTCATTTCTAGGAGCACATCTGGCTGAGAAACCTGAAAGGAAGAGATGGATTAGAGTGAATTTCCTCCTTGCAAAGTCTCCATGTCTGCAGATTCTGTTTTTGTGAAGCCGGTGTTCAAAGCCAGAAAGTGCAGTGTGGTTGTAGGGAAAGGCATGCAATCCATGGGATTTGACACTCTTACTATAAAAAGAATCACCTACTTTTGTTTGCCTTCAAGGCTAAATTTAAACCATTGAAAAATAATCAGAAATGTTTCAAGACATTTGGTCCATTAGGTTTCCTCTAATAAGAAAATCTTTAAATTTCAGGATCAAATTAAGTTAGAAAGGGCCAGCTACCTTTCCCTTCAACCAAGAGAATATAAATATAAAATGATGCTTGTAGGAAGAAGATATAAATGTACAGATAGCAAAATAAAGTATTGGTATAGTTCATACAATTTGGGGTTAATTTTTCTTTTAGGCTGTGAACTCATGACACCTCTTCTATTTCTGTGAGTTAACCTTCAACACACAGGAATGTAAACCTTTTCTCATTTGCTGCATGGAGCCTTTTCTCATATGGGTGTATGGACTGCTAGAAAAGTAAGCCATGACAACGAAGTTGCCTTCTTCGAGAGTGTCCCATATGTGCCTACTAGAAAATGCTCTTGCTTGATAGAGAAAAAAGATACAGCAACGGTCACCCCCCCCACACACACCCAGTCTCACCCCCTGCCCAAGATTAGAACAACTTTCTCTTTACAGTGTTACTAATAAATGACCATGGCCTTTAAAACAGTCTTTTCCATGATAAAGACACCTGGGTAAACCACTTGTGTGCAAATGACTTTGTATAATGCAAGAGCTCAGTCCCTACTGTGTTCTAATTCATCAGTGGCTATTCCTCCAAGCCTGAAATGTCAAACAGGATTTAGGAAATTTTTCAGGTTTATTGAAACTTAAGACTGTCCTCCAGATTGCCTGCTTATTTTCCTCATACCTCATTACTGAATGAAGACTGGCTGAGAAAGAATCAGTAATATCCAGAGCAGTCTAATGAAGTCATCTTCAAAGAAACAGGTATTTTAAGGGAGTTAATTTCTAGATCCTCACCTTCTCTATGTATCCTTTTTTTTTTTTTTTAAATGATCTGTCTGAGAACTTGACTGTGGTTCTCATTTCCTAGCTTTCATTTCACAACTATCCTTCAGCTTTACACAGAGGAAATCTTTGCGGAATTGCTCTGATGTTTGAAAATCTCTAGGGCATTAAAGAAAGGAATATTTCTTTTTTTTGGTGTCAGGGAAGCAATTAATTAAAGCATTTAGATCTGACCTCAGTTATTTTTTTAAGAAACACACTTCCAAAAACACTTTTGCCTTTTACATTAAAAACTTTTAAAAAAATTGAATGTATTTAAGCTGTTTTCATCGGATGCATTATTAACAAAATTTTAACAGAATAATATTTTAACAATTAGAACAATTTAACAAAATTTTGACAACTAGAACAATATAATCGGGAAATAAAAAATAATTTCAATGTCATAAAGGTTTTTGTTGAGGACTTTTTCTGGTGATCAGTAAGAGACTTTTGAAGAAAAAAAGTATTATATTAAATTCTGCAGGAGATGTTGAATTGGAAATGTGGTTTTAAGAAGAAAAAGTAGTGATATGAAATCTTCAATTGTTAATGAAGAGTTTGTTCATGAATTTTAATTGGACATTGATGAATATCAAATCACTTTGGTATTAAGATTTCATTGCATGTATTTACAAGCTACTATATGAGTTTTATTTGAAAATGTCAATATTTATAATACTGTGGAATTTATAACCTTTACAGCTACTTAAATATTTAAAGTAAAGATAAAATATTTCAGAATTATTTTAAAAACATGTGAAGGCTTTATAGTTTTCCAAAGTCTGACTAACATTAATCTAAGGTGCTGCTTGGCCTGTAAACATGAACATGCTTTGATGACAATGCAGAATTACTGGCAATGTATGCTTATGGCTAATCCTCTAATCAGTCTTTAAAGCTGTGTCTTCTGCGGACTGGTGGAAAATACCTGTCATTGAAATTCAGGTGACTTCTCCAATGTTTCCCCTTAAATTTGAATCTGAATGAAGCAAGACAGAATAAAAGACTTTCAGATCTGACATCACTCACCTTTCTGAAATTACAAATGTTCTGTGCAAGAGATTATCAAACAGTGAAATTCTGAGGCATTGTAGGAAAGGTTATCTGCATTAGCCTCCTCATTAAGCAGAAAAGTGTTTCCTTCCACCAAGACGTTTAAACTTCTGTTGCAGTCAGTGGAAAGTGCAGATTCCTGCAGTAGCAGAGAGAAACGGTAGCAAAGGTAAGTGACAGCTCAAGTTAAGAGAGAAAGGGCATTAAAGCTCCTTGCTGCTGGTTTTGAAGCACAGACTAGCAAAGCATATTATGAAGAAGCAAAATATCCAGAGGGGTTAACTATGGATATTAAGGCAGTCTCAACATCTAAAGGTTCTACTCTGACCAAGTTCTTAAGCAAAGACTAAGATTAATATAAGTACATGTGATATTTTGATTTATGAGAAATGCACTTGGTCTTCATGCCATTTCTGGTACAGAGCATCTAAAAAACTCTGGGATTTCCTGTGGCAAGAGCCTTAAAACTGTCGTACATCAATTAAGTGACTTTTGAAAAGCTCTGAGGATGGGGGCTGGTTGCCAGGGGAGCCAATGACGTGACAAAAGTGTTGGAAATTTTAATCCCACCCCCTGATCTCCTGGAAGGGGAGAGGGGCATTGAATCAATCACTGATGGTCATTGATTTAACCAGTCATACCCAAGCAATGAAATCTCTATAAAAGTCCTTGAGGCCAGGGTTCAGAGGGTTTCTGAGTGAACAGTGGAGATTCTGGGAGATCCGTATGCTCAGGGAAGGCATGGAAGCTCCCTGCCCCTTTTCCTATACCTTGCTGTATGCATGTCTTCCACCTGACTGCTTATAATAAACTGGTGATCTGGTGAGTAGATACACATGTGTAGTTCTGTGGGCCACCCTAACAAATTAATACAACCCAAGGAGGGAGTAGTTGGAATGTCGGATTTAGAGCTGGTGGGTCAGAAGTACTGGTAGCAACCTGGACTTGAGATCGGCATCTGAAGTTGGGGGGAGGGGCATTCTTATAGGACTGGGCCCTTTCCCTCTAGGATGTAGGATGTGATCTACTTACAGGATATGATCTACCTATATCCAGGTAGGTCATGTCAGAATTGAATTGAATTGCAGGACACTTGGTTGGTGTTCAGAAAATTATGAATGTTGTGAGAATACCCCCTCTACCCCAACATATTGGTTCATAGCATTCATTTAGCACAGGAGCAGGACTGAACATTCTAGCCCAGGAAGTGTGTAGAAAAATAATTTGGTTTGATTAAGGATCAGATTAGCTCACACCTGCTTTGCTGATCTGTCAGACTTTTATTTTGTGAATATGCCTGGATGTAAAAAAATGTTTAAATCCTTTCTTGTTTCTTCATTAGCCTGTATCACCTCTGTCTTACCAAGTAGGCTGTTTGTTGTAGTATGGTATTTGTTGTGTTTCCTTGTAGGCAGGGATAATATTAAAAACTTTTAACCCAATATTTAGTAACCAGTTTGTTGTTTGTTATAGATATCAGAACAGGCACAGGTTGTGGGGAGAAAGTCATAGTGTTAGAACAAAATCCTGGTGAGGATCTCCAGCTATGCCAAGCATTTATTCTTTTGTTGCTGGGTCATGGATAAGTTTGGGAGAGGATCCAAGACAGCCAACCTGGCGGGGTTGAAAGTGAGCATGTAAGGGGCTGTTGGGAAATGACCAGTTGCCAGCCAGCATGGTAGTATTTCAATTTTTAACTAATACGGGTTTTATAGTGTGTAATCAGGGAACGTTAGCACTGTATCTAGTAGTCAGCTTTGCCTAAAATTAATGTAAAGTATCATAAAGTGGGTAGAGCCCTGGTAGATTCATTGTTCCAAGGGCATATAATGTACCTTTCCATTTATTATTTTAAAAATAGAAGGATTTGCTTAAACAGCTTTTAAATTACATAACCATCTTTATCTTTCCTTTTTTTTTAATGGAAGTTCCTGGGCTAGGGGTGCAATTGGAGCTGAATCTGTGGCCCACCCCACAGCCATGGTAACACAGGATTCAAGCCGCATCTTTGACCTGTGCCCCATAGCTTCCATTGATGCCAGTCCTTAATCCATAGAGTGAGGCCAAGGGTCAAACCTGCATCCTCACAGAGGCAATGTTGAATCCTTAATCCAAGCTGAGCCACAATGGGAACTCTTGTATAAACATCTTAACTTTATTTTAAGAAGATGAGCTTCTGTAGAATGGGATTAATCAAACTTTTTACCATCTTAGGGAGCACCTGTTGTGGCTCAGTGGAAATGAATCTGACTAGTATGCATGAGGATGTGAGTTCGATCCCTGGCCTTGCTCAGTGGGTTAAGATTCCAGCATTGCTGTGAGCTGTGTTGTAGGTCTCAGACACAGCTCAGATTCCACGTTGCTGGGGCTGTGGTGTAGGCTAGCAGCCTTAACTCTGATTTGACCCCAAGCCTGGGAACATCCATATGCTGTCGGTATGGCCCTAAAAAGACAAAACAAACAAACCAAAAAACCTTTCTACCCCCTGAGCGTAGTTACAAAGCAGTCTTGCAGTAGCAATGTGCCTATGGCAGTTTTCAAGATAGTCTTTTCTTCGTTTCGTTTTGTCTTTTTAGGGCCGCACCCATGGCATATGTAGGTTCCCAGGCTAGGGGTTAATCGGAGCTGTAGCTGCCGGCCTACACCACAGCCACAGCAACGAGGGATCCTTAATCCACTGAGCAAGGCCCACGTCCTCATGGATACTAGTCGGGTTCCTTAACCACTGAGCCATGATGGGAACTCCGGAAGATAGTCTTAAACCCCAGGTGACGCTTACTGTGCCACTAAAGTCATTGATCTAGAACAGTAGAAAGAAAAATTACAGAAGTACAGTTCATAATATTTAGCACTAATACTTATACCATCGGTGTCAATTCCCTTTTCTGTTAGGACTTTCAAAAAAAAAATCCTTGTCTAATTTGTCTTCCTTTATTTTTCATGGAACCGATGAACTGGGTAATGTGAACTGCTTGGTTTCATTTGCTGTTCATGTCCCTCAGCATAGGACATGTCCCTTATAGCCATGCTTGTATTTTATTTTATTTATTTTATTTTTATTCAGGTGTTTGGCGTGAATCCCCAAAGAGGTCCTCCCTCCCTGCGTAAGGTAAGCAAAAGTGGATGATCACATCTATGCATCTTTTCATTTGGTGGAGGTAAGATGGACTCTATAATCTTTATTATTTTCTTTATTATTTCATATTAATATTATTATATGAGTTCTTATGCTATTTCAAAAAAGTAAAAAATTCTTCCTCCTTTTTCCAGTATCTCCCATAGAAATTTATATTTATTTATTTTTCCATTAGGTATTATTTCAGTCAATTTTAGGAGTTATAAATGTATAACCTTCCTTAGCCTTGGCAGTTTTTCTAGTCTGACTTAAATCTTAGCAATAGGAATCTACCTACTTGACTTCTCAGAAAATTTATATCCTTTAATCACAAAAGTTTAAAACACAAAATGGAAACTTTAAAAAGGATTTTAACATCGAGTTTGGAAATGGCTTCTTCATCATTTCTCACAGTGTTCCTTACAGAAACTGGATATACAAAAGTTGCTAGAAAATGCAAATTATTAGTGTCAGAGAACACCGGGAAGTCAGGAGTGAAGACCCAATTTTACAGTTCACGTGCTGTGTAACCAGTTGGAGGAATTGTAGAACATGTTACGAATGATAAAAAGCACATAAATGTGGTTATTCAAGGGTTAAGTTTAGTGGGATTTTTAGATCTCTGAAGGCAGGATTGTCATGAAAACTTCCCCTATTCTCTGATTTGAAGAAAAGACATATGCCAGCATTTCTGGCCTTTCTGCCTATGAAGATTTTCTGGAATTTAGAATAATATCACTCCTTCTTCATTCAACAAGTGATACCCCTTATTCGATAGAGACAACCAATAACTGTTTAACTGAGATTTTTTTTTCTGCAAAAACATCATAAGACATAGGCTTAGTCAGTATAGAATATTTTGTTCAGACAAAAATCAGACTATACCTAGAATTGCACAGTTTCAACCTTTCATTACCTATACTCTTACTCAGACTCTTTGTAGCATCAATATCAACAGCAAGTAATATTTAAGGGTTTAATGGCCCAGTGCTCTGGAAAGTACTATTGCAAGGCACTCAAGCAAAGTAAGAGCAATGATCCGTGTTCTCTGTTCAGTCTAGTGACCTTATCTGATTGGAATTTAAAGAACATAAATATGCAACACAGGAAAACATGTAATGAGGATAGCCTGTTGGTCAAAAGAAAGTTTGACATGATTTCCAATGATGAAGAGGAAAGACTTTAGAGAAGAGGTGACATGTGGGTTGGCCTTGAAGAGTGTCCAAGATTTGGATGAGCAGAGAAAAAGGAGGAAAGAGGTTTAAAGCAGGAAGGATATCCTCATTCACTGTCTTCTATTATCATTATTTTTTTTGCCTTTTTTTAGGGCCATACCTGTGGCATATGGAAGTTCCCAGGCTACAGGTAGAATCAAAGCTTCAGCTGCCGGCCTACACCACAGCCACAGCAACATAGGATCTGAGCCATGTCTGTGACCTACACCACAGCTCACAGCAATGCCAGATCCTTAACCCACTGAGCAAGGCCAGGGACTGAACCCTTGTCCTCATGGATACTAGTTGGGTTCATTAACTGCTGAACCATGACGGGAACTCCTTTTCTCTTTATTTCTTATATTTGAAAAGTCTTGTCTTCTCTGAAATTGTCCATGGTGATTTTTCTCATGTTGTGCTCTTAGGGATATAAATTGGCCCCTCTCTCTGTACATAATTGGGACTATATTCTTAAAATGTATTAATATTTTTTCTTTTACATTTCTAGGAACATAAGCTTATCTATATTCTTTTTCTCTGTTTTGAGTGGGGAGAGAAGGTTCGATTATTCCAAAAGGAATGGAGATAGAAAGAAAGAATTTATATTCCGTTCTGACATCTACATTTCAGTTTTTGACTTCTCACTAAGAGAATTGACTTGGAAAACAGGTTTGTTCAAAGGTAAAAGATATTTAAAATTATTTCATCATATCCTCCACTATGTTATAAGTAAAGCCTATTAGACTTGAGAGTAGACTTTATATAAGGGAAGCCTGACAGGAAAGTGTATACTGGTCCAGGGATTGACCATAGAGGAAAATGGAAGATGGAGGCAGAAAGAGAAAATCAGATGTCAGGACCCTTGTCCTTCCCCTCTCCTGCTAAAGACATTTAATTCATGGGGTGAAGATAGGTTGGAAACAGGTAGATAAATACGGGAGCACATGGATGTTGGAGAGTGGAGCTCTTCTCAAAAGTCCAGGCAGGATAACCCACAGCTAACTAGTTACGCACCCAAGGAGCAGAAGGAACTGGCTACTCAGCCACACAGACCAACAGATCCAGAAGGCAGTGCATAGCTTTAAGGCTGTTCCCCCTCCTCAGCTGACACTCAATTATTTCCCCTTGTTGCCTGGATGCCATCCTGGGGAAGGGAAGGATAAGGTGGTGGAACTCCGAGCAAAGTACCTAAAGAGATCGAGCCATTCAAGAAACTTTCAGTCAGCCCTAACATGGGTTGAACTTTCAATGGACTGAATATTTAAAAGCATTGAAACCTGAAAGGCACTCTTTAAACCTGAATAAAGTGAGGTATTATTAACTGCACATTTCAAAGTTTAAGTTTTATAATGACTTGGTGGATGGGACAGTTAATGGGAAAAGTTTATTAGAGGAATTTTTCTTTCCATATTTTCTATATATCTCTAAGCATAATGTAAATTTGCTACTCTGCTATATAAATCTCCCTTTTCCCCCCGTGCCATTCATTTGTCCATTCATCCATTCATCCACTCTACTGAATTGATTTTTTGAAACTGCTAAAAAAATAACATGTTATCCCAAAAGAGACAGGCTTTATAGCACAGCGAACTCTACCCAGTATTCTGTGATAGCCTATGTGGGAAAAGAAAGAGAGTAGATGTGTGTAGATGTATAACTGAATCGATTTGTTGTACAGCAGAAATTATCACAACACTGTAAATCAACTATACTTCAATAAAACTTTAAAAAATGAAAAACCCCACATTATGCCCCTATCAGATGTGGGGCACATGTACATACTCAATATGTGTTAGCTACTACTACTATTATTATCAATATAATATCACCATTACTATTAATTTTCTGCACACGATATAGTCAGTTCAAACTGAGTTAGTTCAGAATCCCTAGTTACCACAGCTATAGAGGAGATGGCAATGTAAAAGACTGTCAATTTTTATTTTATCACGTTTAATGAGTAAACTGCATCCATTAACTTCATGCAAAAAAAAAAACTTTAAAAATCCCATCTGTGAATACAGCCAATATTTTATAATACCTCTAAATGGAGTATAACGTTTAAAACTTGTGGATCAGTGTATCGTACACCTGAAGCATATAATATTGTACATCAACTGCACCTCAATTTAGAAAAAAACTACAGTCTAACACTGGCCCAATTTAAAAAATTTTATCTGAGAATTTAGGAATGTTGTAGGCACTGCTGCTATTCCAATGACTAAAACTTAGCCCCTGACGAGTGAAAACTGCATTTTGGTGGGGATACAGTAAAACATACATTTAAGTTCCGTAAAGTGTTAAGTTTCCTACAGTTGACATCTGCTTAGGGTTTCAGTGAGGGGACAAGAGGGTCTGGATAAGGATTCAGAAAAGAGAGGAAACCTGGGAACCTCTTGAACAATAATGAAGTGCTTGCGCGGGGATGAGCACCCCACACTGGGAGAAGGTGTCCACAAACGCGGAGAGGCAGGAAGCAAGTTTGGGAGTTGAGAGGATGAGAACTTGACAGTGGGAGGGGGCTAGGGGTGTGGCAACAAAGAGGCCGAATTGCTAAGCAGAAGGCAGATTGTCTACCCTGACAGGCACGGGAGGTGCTGGGGATTCCATAGTCAGCTCTGTCTGATGGGCTCACATTCTGAACAGTGAGTCCTGGGAAACAGGGCTTTGTTGAAGGGGGAACGCACGCGATCTTATTTGGTTGTAGGAGGGTCACTTCTTAGGTCCATCACATGGTGCGTTAAGGAAATTAAAGAAATACAGGGTGAAATTAGGTTAAAGTCAAGAAGGATGACTAATAGATCAATTGGGGAATGGAGAAACACGATGTAGTTTTTCATACAGTTTTGTAATTAGAAAGAAATAAGCTGGCATAAGTGCACACACGATCAGATGGCCTGGGGGTAGCGTGGAGAAATTCTACAAACCTAGAAATAGAAGATTTTTTTATTGTGTGTCTGAATCCTGAGCAAAGCTGAGGAGGGAAAAATAAAACAAGATTTGTGGGAGGATAAGAAAGTCAGTTTCGGATACGTTGACTCTAATACAATCATGGGACACACAGAGAATATAGCTTTGAGCCATGACAGTCCCTGGATGGCAGCGACCTGTTCTACATAACACACAGGGTTGTGAGAGTTAAATAAATACATGTGAATGTCCTTTACAAAACTATAAAGCATCGTGTACCTCCATTATTTTTATTACCATTTGGAGAACTCCAGCTTATAGACATCCGTTCTGTGTTTCCTACCGCCAGATAGAATAGTATTTTCTTTTTCCTCCAGAGAAGTCGATGATTTTCTGTGTTCCTCTTACCTCGACTACTGCCTCCCCCCTCCCACCCGACCTCTGCACAGATGCTGAGGTCTGAGGTTTCTGTACGCCGCTCCCTGGTGCTCATCTCACTGTGGAGCACTGTAAGCACAGAAATACGCCGCAGCATCCTCGTGCCGGGAGGCTGAGATCCTGAGACCAAAGGATTTGGCTGCTTTCTGGAAGTTCACAGAGTAGCGATCGCTTGTTGCATTCTGAGGCTTATAAGCCTCTTGGCGAATAATGAAAATCATCTCCCCGCTGGGAAGCTGTTTGTACCAGAACAAATAATAACCACTCTCACTAGTGGTGTATGTACAGTCCAGGGTCACTGTCTCCGCTTCCTGCACAGACACTTCCCGCTGAGGCTGAGTGACCGTCTGGGCGAGGCTGGATCCTGTGGGAAAGAAGAGAGAAAAGATGTGACTGGGTGTCACAGGAGAGAGAGAAGAAGCCCGACTCCCAGGCCGGTTCCCATCCCCACCCACTTTTCTTCTGCTGAATCCAAACTCCAGGTAAAATCAATCAGCTTTCTTGCCCCCAGTAGCTGGGACCCATGAGGACGTAAGACCGCCGGGTTATTAATCCTTCTTCCTATTTCCCAGTCCTATTTGACGTTAGTAAAAGCAAGCACCTTCCTTACCAAGATAGGTGGTAAGCGCGACTGCCCACAGCAAACTGGGGCCTGCCATGCTGGCAGGTCTCTCCTGCAAGGTGACAGAAACCTCCTGTTCTCATCTGAACTCAGCTATTAGCTGTACTAGGTGAAATCACCGCTTCAGAACAGGAACAGGTGTGTCTAGTGGGCCTTGGATCGAGTAACTGTTGTCAACCATGCAAACAGTGCCCTCTTCAGGTCACAGAAATAATTACTGAGGCAATTCCTAAAATCCATTCCACCACACAGAAAGAGCTTCAGTCAAGAAATCTGTTTAAAAAAAAAAAACGTTTATGTGAGTTTCAGATTCCTATTTACACTCAAAGAGACATTGATATATAAAATAGAACCCATGCCTCCCTTTATCGCTGCTTTTTAAATCCTACCTTTTGTCATGCCTTCTCCAAAGAAACCTTCTGTGACTACATTAGAACATACTGATTTTTCCCCTTAATATTCTTTTATGACTGTACAATGATTACAATATAAATTTTAAGCACAATCTTGGGGCTCTATCTGGCACTTATATGCCCAACACTACGCCAAAGGATTGAGGAATGCTGAGGTTGTACAAGGCAAACTTCTGTCCCCATGGTGCATTTGGGGGAGGAAAGATCAGAGCCTGGAAACAATAGCAAATGCTTTAAGAAGGTAAATTGCTATGAGTCCGGCTTTCTGTTTCAAGTTCAGCACTATGCAACATTAGCAGAGAAGGGATTCAAGATTCACTATTAGAAAAGAACCCTTGGAGGAGATAAAGCTTTAAGGTGTGCTTATGGGACTCATAGGATTTGACCAGCCTGACATACACATAAAAGGGAAATAGGGGTGAGTGGAACAACCAGAAAGGAAGCTCAAGGGCTTGAGGTGCTAATGGTAAGGAGAAGAGCCTGATTAGAATAGAGGTATGTTTGGGGAAAATAGTGGGAACGAGGTTTAAATAATCGAAGATGAGCAGACTGAGTGATGGGAATAAGGGTAAAAGTTTAAACTTGGTGAGTAAGGATGTGATCATACATTTGCAGAGACTGGAGTTTCATAAATGTAATCTGTTTCATCATCTTTGAAAAAATAAGGTGACATCTTCTATTTTTGCAATTCTGTAATCACTCAAGTATCCACCTGCTCTTCTTAGCAATCAGCCCAGTAAAGTTCCCCTTGAACTTTCTTCTATTCTTTGTCTATTAAATTTTTAAAGAATCTCTGTTTTAATTTTTGTTTTGCCCCCAAAACGGAGCCTGGAGCAAGGACTTGGGTGAAGATAGTTTATTTAGGAAGAGAGCTTAGGAACCAGGATTGAGAAAGCAGGTAGCACAAGAATGGGGCTTGATTCTGCCAGAATCTCCGAGGAGCATGCAGGATGCTTCCCAGGACTGCGTGCTGGGAGGCATGATGCCAACATGTTCATCTGTACCTTTCCCCTCCAGTTGGTGCTCGCTGGCGGGGGTGGCAGTTGCCCTGTGCTTGCAGGCTGTGCTTTCCCATGGGCTGAATGAGCTCCCGAGGAGTCAGAAAAGGCCCTGGGGTAGGAAGTAAAAATAATGCAAAATACATGCTTAATGTTGGATAGTATCAGCTCGAGATGAATCTGAGTGTCCACAGAACTGTCTGCCGCAATTGTCTGCCATTGTCTACCCTTACTGACAGAATCGGAGCTGGGCCTTTGGACGTGGCAACAAGGCACGTGAGATGTTGGTTACAGTGCTCTCTTTGCCTTACTCAGAGGTGTGCTTGTCTTCTGTTATTTTCAGTGTATTTCTGAGTCTTCAAAGTTGTGGCTGGCTGAAATCCATCTGAAACACTTAATACAGGAGGTTGCATGACCTGAGCTTCAGGCCCCTTTAATTTATACCAAGTCTCTTATTGATGCTCATCTTTTCCCTCCTCCTCTATACTCTCCAGACGTCCTTATGTTGGATAGCACTGTGTGGAATCTAGATTCTTGCCTGGTCGGGTGAGCCGGACCCTTATTCCTGAGAGGTCTCAGTTCTTAGTCACCGTGTCCTCGTTAGGCCTTGTTCTTGGTGTTGCCACTTGCTATTTTTATAGGGCATGGAAATACCTCACGTAGGGCGTGTGAAATACTCACATTCCAGACATAATCCTTCTTGCTCTCATAGTGCGGTGACAGTCCAGTACTCCATAATAATCAGGGTCAATTACCCCTCCATCTAATAACTCCTCCCTTTGCCTGCTGGGTTGGCACAAGGAGAGCAGAGCGACCTAGGTGGAAGTCATAGCTGCAGGTGCACTGAGCCCCTTCTGGATCCCTTGGTGGAAACCTTCTTCCTCTGGGAAGTGGGACCTTTCATCCAGCAGAGCCTAGAACTATAGGAAAGGGAAACACAAATTCTGAAGGCAGGTCACAGGCAGGGAGAACAGAAGAGTCTGTTTTACTTCTATTTCTCGGTTTCTAAACTCTTGCATTTTAGCTAGAGAGCCACCGCACCATAGATCCAACACTGATATAATGAATATTCCTGCTTCCACCGCTGGTGTTGCCCCTGAGCTGGCTTCTTAGCTGAGACTTTAACAGGCAATTCCATCTTCCAGATCATCTGATCTAGTACCATCAACCCAGGTTATTTCTGAAGTTCCTGGTATGACCAGTGGGTTCCCTTGTTATGCCCTCATTGTCACCACTGTCGTGTTCTAAAATGGGTACCTTGTTCTCAGGAGATTCAGAACAAGGACACGGTTGAAAAATTAAAAGAGCAAGCACAAGTGAACAAAATGGAAAAGGTTAAGATTCTTGGATTGACATTCTTGTCATGGCTTAGCGATTAATGAACCCGACTAGTATCCATGAGGATGTGGGTTTGATTCCCTGGCCTTGCTCAGTGGGTTGGGGATCCAACATTTCTGTGAGCTGTGGTGTAGGTCACAGATGTGGTTCGTATCGTGCGTTGCTGTGGCTGGGGTGTAGGCCGGCAGCTGTAGCTCCGATTCAACCCCTAGCCTGGGAGCCTCCATGTGCCGTGGGTGCAGCCCTGAAAAGACAAAATAAATGAATAAATGAATAATAATAAAAATAAAAGATTCTTGGAGTAAAATCTCCCAGGAAAATTACAAAGATTTGACGGACAGAGGAAATGCTTTGGAAGACACCTTGTAAAGCTGGAAAGCACAACACATGTCATTATTTTTACTGTTAATTGAAGGAATACCAGTCACAGACAGTCATCTCTCTGTGTTTCTTATATTCAGATAGGAGAAGCTTTTACTCCTAGGAGAAGTCAGTGATTTTCTATGTTCCTCTAACCCCAACCACTTCCTCTGAGCTCTGCACAGATGCTGAGGTCTGAGGTTTCTGTACGCCGCTCCCTGGTGCTCATCTCACTGTGGAGCACTGTAAGCACAGAAATACGCCGCAGCATCCTCGTGCCGGGAGACTGAGATCCTGAGACCAAAGGATTTGGCTGCTTTCTGGAAGTTCACAGAGTAGCGATCGCTTGTTGCATTCTGAGGCTTATAAGCCTCTTGGCGAATAATGAAAATCATCTCCCCGCTGGGAAGCTGTTTGTACCAGAACAAATAATAATCACTCTCATTAGTGGTGTATGTACAGTCCAGGGTCACTGTCTCCGCTTCCTGCACAGACACTTCCCGCTGAGGCTGAGTGACCGTCTGGGCGAGGCTGGATCCTGTGGGAAAGAAGAGAGAAAGGATGTGACTGGGTGTCACAGGAGAGAGTGAGAAGCAGGCTGACCCCCAGGCCGGTTCCCTTCCCCACCCACTTTTCTTCTGCTTGATTTAAACTCCAGGCAGAACATAACAAGCTTTCAGCTGGGCCCTACAAGGCAGTGCAGTTCCTGTGCTATTCATCTTTCTTGTTTCAGAGCCCCGTTGGATAACTTTATAAATAAAGACCTAACCTTTCTTACCCAGAAAGGTGGAGGCCAGGACTGCCCAGAGCCAGCTAACAAGCGTCATGCCGACAGCTCTCCCCTGCAGGCTAGGAAGCCTCTTGCTTGATCTTGGTTCCGCTCTGTGCTCACTGACACATGCGCTTCAGAGCAGGAAATGATACGACAGGTGCGGGATGATGGTCTGTCTCACTGAGGAAAGTTTCCCTAATACTTTTTGGTCTTGCTTCTGAAAATAGGCTACTGGTTATAATTTCAAATGAAAGAACTATTTTCTGAAAAAAAAATTTTTTTAAATTCTGGTTTGAAAATAAAAAGAAGAGGGAGCTGGCCAGTTTATTCTGCTAGGACCTAATCTTGGAGAGAAGAATGGGGACCTGGAACAGTGGGTAGAGTGGCAGGGCTTTATTTGCAATGGTGGCAAATTCTCTAATTTTTCTCCCAATGCTCTCATTCCATTCTGAGAAAAAAGTGCTTCGATTCATTAATTTCCAGGGAGGAGTGACAGGGATATTTATATAATTTCAGAGTTAGAGTGCCCAAGCTAGGAGTATGAATGGGGTTCTGCTACATACTGGGTGCTGTCTGAGATCACAGGTTCTCTCTAATACAGAGGGAGGTGGCTGAGTCTTTCCACTCAGACGTACAGGGAATTCTAAGAGTTGGGACCAGCTCTGAATGAACTGCTGAAATCTCTTGAGCCCCCAAACCCAATTTGATTGAAATGGAAGAAGGGGCAACCAGATTTCTTCCAGATCATCTCCATCCTTGTCCCATGATTTGAATTCCTGAATCTGGGTTTTGGAATCCCCAAAGCCAGCTCCAGTACAAAGATATGTGTGAAAGCAGTTTATATGCATGCGATTCTAGGAAATATTAGTGGGAAGTGAATTGGGGAAAGGGAAGAAGGCCAATATATGGTTCACGTGATGTAGGTCGCAGGCACAGCTCCGATTCAACCCCTAGCCTGGGAACTTCCATATGCCGAGGGTGCAGCCCCACCGTCTTAATATCCCAGGAGCAGGGTCTTTGCCTGTATGACTCTGTACTGTGTTCAGAGGAGCATAAATAAAAGGTTAAGCTAGGGTCTCCTCTGTTTTTGTTATAGCTCTCACTCTAAACAATTTAAAATTAGTTAAGAGGGGTAGACCTTTCCGAAATTCTCTATAAAAAGTATAAAGGGGAGAAATACAGCATCTTTCTTTTAATATGCTCTCAGACATGAGAGAGTAGCCTGGTGTCTGGCTACCTCTGAACATGATAGTACTTTTCCAATGTGTGTCCTATATTTAGCTCTGGGCACCTGTGCAAACTCGGGTCATTTCTTTATTTTATATTGTAGTCATCTGAAACATTGTTTTGTGATCGTCTGTCTGGCCGTCAGGACTAGGGACTAAAGAAGAAGAGAGGTCAAGGAAGAGACTCCTCTTCTTGTCTCTGCATTCAGTCCTTACCCTGCTGATTCTAGGCGCTTCTGCTTACCTACATTTTCTCGGCTGCATTCCCTGGCTAAAGGCCTGGCCCCAGCAGTCTGTGCTCATCCTTGCTTTCCTTCATTTCTTCGTGTGGGTCCAAGGTAAGCGGTTGAGCATCTGTGATGAGTGAAGAGATGTGATCTTCTTTGGTGTTAATTGTGGCTGTTAGTCTTCCTCATGTATGAAATTTGGTGAAATATGAAGACTGCTTCTGCTAGCATTTGCCTGAATCGCAGTGTCATTGTACCTCAGCTCAGAGTTAGTCCAGTCCTGGAGCTGCAGGGTCCGAGGGGAACTGTGCTCTGCCTTCCCCAGCCCTCTCATTGCTGCTGGAGAAGAAAACAGCAGACATGGGGTGGTCCCTGGAGAGTCTGCCTGTTTGTTAAATTGATACATTTTCCTGGGAACGTGATTGCTCTTTTTCTGAATCTGAGCATTGTCAAATCATATCAAGTCTGGAACCACAAATATGTTAGCAAGTTTTCTAAATGTCTTAAGATCTTCTCTCTACTGATGAGGACACCTACCAGGAATATTCCCAAGGAAAGGAATTTTAGTCTGGGAAGAAGAGAAGGAGTTGTTAACATTGTTTGGAAGAAGTAACATTTATATAAGAGTTTTAGGAGTTCCCTTTGTGACGCAGAAGAAAGGAATCCGACCAGTATCCATGAAGATGTGGGTTTGAACTGTGGCCTCACCCAGTGGGTCAGGGATTTGGTGTTGCTGTGAACTCTGGTATAGGCTGGATCCCGTGTTGCTGTGGCTGTGGCGGAGGCAGGCAGCTGCAGCTCAGATTTGACCCCTAGCCTGGGAACCTCCATATGCCACGGGTGTGACCCTAAAAAGCAAAAAACAAAACAAACAAACAAGCAAACATTTACATGCGAGTTTTACATTTACATGGAATTTTCTCTTTCCTGTCTCAGGGATGATGATTTCAACATTCTGGGTCAGAACCATCAGGAATGTATCCAGTTAAAGATGATGAGCAATTTTCCCCAGCAGTGATAAGCAGGGGTTGTGTTGTGGCAGTCAGAAGTAAATGCTGAGTGTCTGCTACCTCAAGTTCATTCAACTTTACCCTTTGGGATGCTTGATAAAATGTATAAAATAGAATCTGTTATGCTATCCCAGAGACTAGAAAAACACCTATAAAGTCAACTAACGCTAGGGGGCAGTGTGTGTGACAGGCATCGGCGCTTAGACTGCATGCAAAGTATAAGAGCAGTTTTTGTAGCTAAGAGTGAGCAGTTTAATAACTGGCGTAAGTGCTAAGAAGAAAAATCATATGGTCATTTCCACTGATGCAGAAAAGGCATGTGACAAAATACAGTACTCCTTCGTGTTAAAGACACTTTAAAAAAGGAATTAATAACTAATTCCTTAACATTAAAAAATGCATATGCCACAACCTCCAAACAGCACCTACTTCTGGAGAAATGCCAGAAGCTTCCTTGTCCATGTTAGGAGAAAGGCAATGATGTCCACTGCTTTACTATGGTTTAACATTGTGTTGGAGCTACTACATAGTGCAGTTGGCCAAGAGAAAAACAATTAGAAGTATAAGAATTGGAAAGAGGTAAAATATCATCTACATATTTACAGATGAAATAATTATCAGAAAATCTAAAAGAGAAGAAAAGCCACCACACAAAGACAGGTTGTATATAAGCAACAATTTAAAAACAGCTTTTATATCATTCATATGTAAAAACAAAAAACTACTAAAGAAATTTGGAAGAGCACGTTTTGTATTTCATGAAAGTAAAAAGAAAGAGAAAAGAAATAACATTCTTTTTTTTTTTTTTTGGAAAGAACATTCTTAAGTGCAAATTAAGGCTATGCAGATAGGTCAATGAAATGATGGAATAGAAAATAAATAATTAGGCCTAATTGCATACAGAAATTTTGTATACGATAAAGACAGCATCTCAAATCAGTGGGGAAGAGTGATTTCTCAGTATGTTGTGACAAGTGTGATTGTGATAGTGTCCCATTTTAAACCAGCAGTTTTTGACCTGGGATTCCTGTACTCCTGGAGTTACATGAAGACTTGCCAAGGGTTATGCATGCACAAGTAATTTTAATGGAATCCAAATACACACACATATATGCCTACATATAAAGTTAGAACTTTCCCTCTAAAACACACTTGAAATCCAGGTGTCCTACAGCTTCTTTCCCATTTTTCTTTCCATCCTTACTCTTGCCTTAAAAATCTAAAAACTCAACAGTCTCAAATTTTGCTATAGTGCATTGCTCCTGAGTGCTAAAATCTCCTAGGTACCAAACAAAAAGGCAGTACATTGGCTCCTGGCTTCTGAGGGAGGGTCCTTAGTAGCTAAGCAGGAAATATTACAAGACAGGGATGTATTTCAACTAGGCAACAATACAAGATTCCTTGCATCTGTCTGTCTGTCTGTCTGTCTGTCTATCTATCTATCTATCTTCTATCTGTCTTAGAATTAGATTTCAGAAATGAATTCGTTGTCACTAGAACCCATCCTGTAACATCTTTATTTGATTTGAAAAATGAAGTCAGACTTTTTCTTAAAGAAAATAAATCTTATGTGGCTGGTTTGTTTGACAATGTAGGGAATGGGAGAAAGAGAAGAAAGAGACTCCCAAGATTTTTGGCTCTAGTAAGGTGGAATTATGTTGCCTTTTTTTTCTTTTTTGAGATAGAAAAAGTGAGGGAAGGACCTATGGAAGGAAATCAGGCATGTTTTGGATACGGGAACTGTTAGATGCCAATTATGTACCCAGTGTAGATGTTATATAGATTCTAGCATATATGAGCCTGGCAACAGAGAGGGTTGGGATGGAAATGTAAATTTGTGTGTCGTCAATGTATAAATGGTAATTAAACCACATTCCTAAATAAAATTGTAGGGGAGATGAAGATTTACCTCTTCCCTTTTAGGTTATCTGGCTGGACTTGAGAAGTAAGTGGACATAAAACAGGTTAATAGAAGAAAAGCATGCAAATTTTATTTAATAATTTTTGCATGTCCATGGGGACCCTTGTAGAAAAATGAAGACCCGAAGTGGCTGGGCTTAAGTGCTTGTATACTAGGTTGAACAAAGTGTGGAAACTAAAGCATATGGGTAGATTAAGGGAAGATAAGAGTTACTTTAAGGTCTCTTTGCATAGGCTTCTTTTATCCTCAACTCCTGTCTCTGGGGATAAGAGTGTTTCTTTCAGTATAAGGAAAGCATCTACACTCGGAAGTTTTTATTTCCTGCTTTTAGGAGGAAAAAGAAGGGGAGGGACCAGACTGCTTTTTTTTGCACCTGCTATTTTTCTTGGTTCCTTCAGCTCAACATAGCCAATATGCCAAAGTGGCACATTTTGGGGTGGTGTGCCCTGAACCTCTTCAAAATCATTTGAAGAGAATGAATGTCTGAGGACTGAGCTCTGAGACGACACAACATGGAGACACCAGCAAGAGGAGGAAGACGTAGAAAAGGGGACTGAGCAGGAGTGGTGTGTGAGGAAGAAGGCAAGCCAAGAGGATGTGGAGACCCAGGGTTCAGGCAGAGATGGTGTTTCAAGGAGAGAGTAGCTATCAAACCCCATTCTTATGAGAATAGTACCATTCCTGTTGAGGAATGGTAATGCATCTTTGGATTTGTTTTTTTTTTTTTTTTTTTTGGATTTGTTGATATGAAACTCATTGGTGACCTTAGCAAGGGTGATTTCAATGGGACAATGGGGATAAAAATCTGACTGTAGTGGGTTCAAGTATGAAAGGGTTAGGGAGTAGAGATAACACAGTTAGAATACCTTTTAAAGGAGCTTTGTTATTAAGAGAGACAAGGAATGAAAAGACTATAAACTATTTTTACCAATTTAACCATTAATTCCCATTCTAGGATGCTGCCCTAATAAAATGATGAGAAATTCAAACTCACATTTTTAGTTAAATATGTAGACCATAATGCTATTTAAAATGATTAAAAATTATAAATGAATAATCAGAATATCCCCAAACAGGAAAATTATAGAGCTAAATGTGGTATATCTATGGAATAGGATCCTGGATAATCATTTCAAACTATGAATAGAAGGTATTTTTCATGAAAAAATAAGACTGTTAATGAAAAGGACATAAAATTGTTTCTATAGTATGATGTAACAACGTGCAAAATTGTGAACAGCTAGAAATAAGTAAAAATAATGAGTGCTTGTCTATGTGGCAGTTGTGGCAGAGCTGTAGATGTTTTTAGCATTTTCCCAAAATTTTCCAACAAGAAATTCATAAAGCATATATGGAATTAACATGGTTCATATGCACTACGTTCAGTGAAGTTTGAGCAGTGATTTTTTTTGTCTTTGCATAGCTAGTTATCTTTTCTGCACCATCAATTCAGCTCATAAAATAGTACAAAGCCAAAAACTCTCCCCACCTTTGTCTATATTAATCTGTGGATCTATTCGTTGTGAAGACAAAAATCTCAACTTAGGCTGGCTTGTTCCCAACAGAGAGACTTTTGACTTTTGCAGAGCTGGATATGTAGTCTCAGATGATGCGCTCAGATTTTTCTTCATATCTCTGCATTGTCTTTCTCTGTATCTCAGGCTAAGGTGTGAATGATGCTCCTTAAAGTGGTCCCGTGATTAACTTGCACAATTCACAATGATTTGGCAGCTGTACCGCACGGAAGAAAACAAGAAAACCACAGACATCCACTTAGGTGAATTTGTCTGCAAAGTATTCATTGTTTGCATCTCTGTGCCTCCCCTCTTTTCCACGACGGTTTCTAGTTTTGAGATGTTGTGAACCTATTCTAATAACTCTTTCAAATTTCAATGGTAAAGATAGATTAAAGCAAATCTCCCCCCCCCTTTTTTTTAGGGCTGCACCCGTGGCATACAGAAGTTCCCAGGGCTTGAATCAGAGCTACATCTGCCAGCCTACGCTACAGCACAGGATCTGAGCCGCATCTGTGACTTACGTGCAGCTTGCAGCACTGTTGGATACTTAACCCACTGAGCGAGGCCAGGGATTGAACCCACATCCTCATGGATACTAGTTGGGTTCCTTACAACTGAGCCACAATGGGAACTCCAGATTAAAGCAAATCTTGAATAGTCCCGTTTGGACAAAAGTTCTTTGACCGAGATCCACTTGTTTCCCCTCCCTTTCTCTTAAATTGTTCTCTTCTACCGTTTGAGACCCCATGTGAGTATATAGCATTACCCAACATTCTGCATCAAGAAAATATTTCCTTGACAGAAATGACGGTGAGTCGGATTAGTCAAATTTACTAATTGGTTGCTTTTCTAGGATGGACCATAGATGTTTGATTAAAGAAAAAGGTCAAACTTGGATTGGAAGTTTCCACATCTCACTTCATACATCACTGAATGTTACAGAAAGTCTTTTATTCAATAAAATTGACTTCTCTTCCACACTCTTCTTAGTTTCTACTTTTGAAGAAAGTTTTTCTCTCTCGTTTTTATTTCTTTGCACAGCCGCACCTGCAGCATATGGAATTTCCCAGGCTAGGGGTCGAATTGGAGCTGCAGCTGCTGGCTTTTGCCACAGCCACAGCAGCAGCAGATCTGAGCCACCTCTGTGACCTATGCCGCAGCTCGTGGCAATGCTGGATTCTTAACCCACTGAGCTAGGCCAGGGATCGAACCTGAATCCTCATGGAGACTGTGTCTGGTCCTTAACCTGCTGAGCCATAACAGGACTTCCGCCTTTCTCTTTCTGAATGATGTGGAAATAAAACTAAATCGCCGAAAGGCAAAATAACCATTTCAGTTTTACTACACTTGATTTTTTATATGCTTCCTTGATTCTCAAAATCTGTACCATTTAATAGAAAAAATGGAGCTATGAGACTCCTAAAATTTTAGTGTATTGCTGCCTGAAGAAACAACTTTTTTTTTAGGTACATCAAACCATGTTTTCTGAGAGTGAACCGAATTAGACAACAAACATGTTTGTGATGATAAAAGGCACAGTGGGGGTAAATTAGAAATTAGCCCTAATGTCAACTGTCTGGCTGGCTCTTCCTTATGGCAACTCAGTACCCTGAAAAGCAGGGAAATAAATGGGAACACGTCTAAACTACGCCAGTACAAGTTCTGAGGAGGGTAAAATTGCACATGAATTCAGGAGTTATTTTCAGTGAAAATCATGAAAGGGTTTTTGCAGCCAGACAAGGAAGAGAACAAAGTGCACAGCAAAGCAAAATGTAGCTATGTTTCATTTAATTGATTGGTCTGTATTACTCAGTTTAAAAGTTTTTCCTTTGCAAGGTTAATGAATGCAGAGAAGCTATTAGTTTCCCTCTGCACCCAACAAAACATGTCAGAAATACATCATAAAACTGTGACACATAGAGTAAGTGTTTAGATTTTTCCTTCCCTGCGTGCACTATGGCTATGAAGTTGGTGGCAGACTTGCTCAGGGAAAAGGAAATTTATTTGTTCCCTGGATCAATTATGACAGTGATCCAGTTTTTCTATACATTTAGAAATGTGCTTGTAAAAGTAAATCTTTGATATTAGCTACCAGTTTAAATTTTTTTTTTTCTTTTTAGGGCCTCGCCCAAGGCATATGGAAGTTCCTAGGCTAGGGGTCAAATCAGAGCTATAGCTGCTGTCCTACACCACGGCCACAGCAACCCCAGATCCGAGCTGCATCTTTGACCTACACCACAGCTCACGGCAACACCAGATCCTTATCCCACTGATTGTGGCCAGGGATCGAACCCTCAACCTCATGGTTCCTAGTTGGATTTGTTTCCGCTGAGCCACGGCGGGAACTCCAGCAGTTTAGATTAATAGCTCATTCTGCAAAACAATTTCAAGATATTCCTTAATGTTGTTTATAGTAAAGATGGATAATCTCGTGGCGTGTTTTCTCTTTATCTGAAAAGAAACTCTTCTGGGCTGTGTGTGGCTCTCTTGGACTAACTACTGGCTCAAGCGAACATTTCATATTATCTCACAGTGCCACTCAATAAAAACTTCCTTTCAGTAATATTAAAAACTTTAATTTCCTAAACTCTTCTTGCTTATTTTTTCTGGATTTTTGCCATTAATAAATTTACCCTACCTGGAACAGGTGTTTCCCTACAGTTGCGTTCATTTAAATTCCTACACATGCTTCAAGTATCAAATTTCTGTGAATCTGGAAGTGATTTTTTCCCCCTCTTTTAATGGTTTTTATTTTTTTCCATTTTAGCTGGTTTACAGTGTTCTGTCAATTTTCTACTGTACAGCAAGTTTGGAAGTGATTTTTTCAATCTATGTTAAATTTTATTAGCTCTTTGGTTGTCCAATTTTTTTATGGTATTTTCCCTTCATTTAAAACAAAATTCAGAGGGTTCCCATTGTGGCTCAGGGGGTTAAGGACCTGGCGTATTGTCCGTGAGGATGTGGGTTTGATCCCTGGCATTGCTCCGCGGGTTAAGGAGCCAGCATTGCCACAAGCTGCAGCGTTAGTCACCGATGTGGCTCAGATCCAGTGTGGCTGCGGCTGTGCTGTAGGCTGGCAGCTGAAGCTCTAATTTGACCCCAAGCCTGGGAACTTCCAGATGCCACAGGTGTGGCCTTAAAAAGAAAAAAAAACAAAAGCAAAAAAATTAAAATCCTTAATTTGGCATAGAAACTTTCTGCAAATCACTGGAAAATGGGCATTCCACTTTTCTTTGACTCTTTCCTCTAACGAAGAATATTTTATACTTCAAAGCAGTCTGTTTGGTTTTTGAAACACCTCTAATTGCTCATCCTTCCTTACAGTGAGCTAAAATTTGTCTCCTTCTAAGTTCTAAGTGATGGGGTTGGAGTTGGCACAGGTAGTCGTAGAAGTCCCAGTACAGGATCATAGACGGGGAAATCTAGGGCATGTTGGGAGATCCCTCTAAGTTAATAATTGCTCACAAAAGCCATCAGAACGAGGCAGGCTTCCTTGATTAGTGGAGGCTGATCTGGAACCACTTTGGGTGGGGGATGGCACGAGGCCTGCATTCAGATTCAGACCAAAGGCAAGAGTTTGAGGACCGCCCTTCTGCCAATTTGAATACACACCTTACCAGATACCGAGGAGGAGCTACTACTCCCAGAAAGGAAGAGGCGGGCCTTTCCAACCCCCACGCCCCTAGGATGATAAGACTGTGGCCCGTGGGATCCTCGGGGCCGAGCTTCCTCACCTGCCCGATAGCATCTCTCACAAGCATCTTATCCTAATAAATCTATTTCTTGCCTGTCACTTTGTCTCGCCCAATTCCTTCTGCGTGGAAGCATGAAGAATCTGAACCTCAGTAAGTTTTGTTTCAACAATTTATGTATTCATTTTGAACCTTAATTATCATTTTGTAGTCAAAACTTGGCCCTCCACCTCCACCCAGGAGAAAGGTTCCAGGGTCTCCAATGACGGGGGACTGTGTCCTTTCACAGGTCATCCCTCAAACCCCTCAGAGGTTGAGCGGAGACGCGGGAGAGAATAAGCTTGCCTTTCACGGGCTGAGTAGCCTTGTCTCCTCAGTTGCTCAGACTGCTCTTCCTGGATGTGGACAGCCCGAGAAGTCCCTGCCCCTTATTGTTAATTTTTCTCTCTCCTCTTATCTGTCTGATCACGGCTTCTGTCTCGGGTAGATTTCCAAATGCTTGCTTTCTCATGACGGTGTGTTAATGGTTTCTTCAGGGGCTACAGAGCCTCCTGCACTTCCTGCAGGACTCCACCTGCCGTTTCCTGGAATGAGTGACCAGCCTCAGGCACACACTCTTCCTCCTCACCAAGCCCATGCTTGGACCAACAACACAGTCTCTAGCTGCTACCTAACCCCTAGTACGTGGAAGCCCTTTAGGGGTAGGATTAGGTTCAGGCAAGTGGGTTCAGAACTTGGACGGATTTATTAAACTCGCAGAAAAGTCATGGGAAATTGCTTTCATTAAAGGCGGGATTGTAGGCATAGTATCCTGTCTTCTAGTTCTGCTTTCTTTCTTCTGCATTTTATCTTTTTTTTTTTTTTTTTTTTTTGCATAAGAATCTGAATGCTCTGCCAGTTCAGACGCTCAAGAGCTCATCTTCCAGACACATGACTATAGCCAGACTTCATGGAGAGGGGCGGGCTGGACTAGGTGCCTCCAGTCGCATAGGAAGGAGATGGATGGGATAAAGTCCTTTCTCCCCTCTGCACAAGGTTTGCCTTTCCCCAGAAGGCCACATCTTGATGCTCTCAGTCCCTCCTCCACTATGTCTTTTGTGAACGCCAGTCAAGCAGGTTTATCCTCTCTCACCTAAGAATTGCCAAGAATTTCTCCTTTCAAGTTGGCACTGAAGCATTTAGTGACTGTTCTCATCAGCACCCAGTTCTGCAGTGATTCTTACACTGTCCTGTAATGTTTGAAAGCAGGTGAGATTTTTAATAAAGACTTATACCGTTTGGTTACACATACAGGAACATAAAATATGACAAAGACATGGCAATAGTGGGACGATAGACTGCATATATAAAAACAATTTCCAGATGGTTGAAATAGTTTATTGTAAAAAAGAAAGTGATACAACTATTGGCTACAGATCTAAAATATTTCTACCTATTCGTGGTATGGGAAATATCCTTAAGTAAGGTGGAAATCCAGAAGCTATAAAGAGCAGAGACATATTCAACTATATAAAAGTTATATATTTCAAAGATGAAAGATACCATGCCACATACTGTTAAAAAAAGTCAGAAAACAAACAATAGACTGAGGAAATGACAGATAATTTTGACACCTCAGGATACATTTTTTAATGAGAAATAAATAAGGCGATTCACAGAGAAGACAATCCAATTGGCCATAAACTTTTGATCTCACTAGGAGTCAGGGAAATGAAAATTAGAGCATCAGCAAGTTAATTTTTGCCTGATCATATTTGTGAAAATGAAACAATTTATATTATCCTAAACTAATGAGAATAAAAGGAAAAAGAAATTCACACCAATTCCTGGTGGAAGTGTGAAATGCAACAACTTTCTTTGAAGGTAATCCAAAAATGTCTGTTAAAAATATAGATAGAGATATCCTTTGAATTAATAATCTAATTTTTAGAAATCCATCCTAAAGATATAAACTGTGTAGATATAGTTATTTATCACAATAGTAGTGCTAAACTGACAAAAGTGGGTATTTATCAATGGAGAAATGCTTTAATAAATTAAGGGCATTTCAGTGGAGGCTCTGTCAGTGAGTCCGAGAGAACTAAAGGAGAGAAGTTAAGGGGCAGTAAGCCAGGAGACTGCTGCCTGAGGATCAAGGGAGAAGGAAGAGCGGGGGGCCCTGATCCGGGACAGAGAAGAGTCCTCAGGTATTTGACACTAGCTGCAAAGTCTGGAGCGAAGGGTCTTCTGAAAATGCTATTTTTGTAGAAACAAGTCCATAATTATTGCCTAAAAAAATAAAAATTAAAATGCTGAGAAATGCAATGCCATAAATAGATTCCTATTTTCATTTTTGCATCCTACCTTCCAGCTTTTAGCTATGTGATTCAGCTGTTTACCATTAGCGTTAGGCATAGCATAGTTACAAATACGTACTCTATTTTACTGAACTCTATGGCAAGAGCATTTCCTCTAAATGGCTGAAAAACTTTTACTGGTGTATTTTTTTTTTTCCTAGAAGATTTTTCCCCTACTTAAGACTGGTCCTAAATGTAAATTCCGAGAAATGAGTTAAAGATCCAAATCATTTAAATGAATCTTGGGATCCCTTTCCAACTTGCTCACTATGTAAAGTCATACCAATACATTGTATTGTCACCAACAGGGTGCGCCAAGAACAATTTTCCACAAGTTGAAGAGAAGAGGGCTTACTCTCCTTAAATTCTTTTATACCTTCATGAGCAATAGTCTCAGATTTCAGGTTTTTTTTAAAGATACCTCTAAGCAGATATCTACAAATTATTTTCTAAGCACAGAATTTCTTAACCTTTTAAAACTCAAGTTTCTTTTTGTAAAAGTAAACATTAAAGAAAAAAATCTGATTCACTCTCTTATTTCCAAGCCCTTCTACGTGGCTAGTGCACTTATCCAGCCTCAGGGAGGCTGGTACAGGCTTCGCCATAAAGTGCAGGAACTCAAGCTGTGGGCTGCCGGCGCAGACACACTTTATATTGAATAAGATTCTAAATTTTCCTTTGTCCTCTCCATCCCAGCCAACACCTGTGCAAACAAAAATGCTAGGCTTTGCCCAGAGAAGGATTGGATGGTTGTAGTCAGTTAGAAGCGTGGTTTGAACCATCATAGCAGGTGCAGGTGCCGCCAGGTTCAAGCATCCTGTGCAAGGATTCCACTCACTCATGTGGCCTCCCGTCTCCACCTGGAAAAGTAAGAGCTGACACGGCAGCCTGGTGATGGCCGCTCAAGCAATATCTTTCTCCTCACCCACCACCTAATGCTAAGCCTCCTCGTCTTTCCTTTGGTCTTGTGAGGAACTAGCTCCTGTCCTGTTCACAACTTGAGAAATACCAAACTGTCCATGGCCGTGAGCTCAGGGATGAGTGTCAGGTCCCTTTGTTTTGTGAGGCTTGGACTTGCTAAGTGTGCACATCCATGTCTGGCACGTTCACAGGGGACCCCTGGGAAAGAAGCCACCTTTGGGTCCTGGACCTGTGTTTTCAGGGTTTTAATTTTTATTATTATTATTTTTCTTGCCAGTGTGGTATAAAAGAGATATTGATAGAAAGATCCTACGAGGCCGAATAGTTATTGAGAAAAAGACAAAAAGTCCATTTGCTGAGCACCCAGGAGATGCCAGGCACTTAACCCAAGGGTTCAAGGCCAGGTCTCATGGCTTAAATTATTATCTTTAATTTAGGGAAATGAGAATTCCAAAAGCTTATTAAGCTATGTGCCTACAACTAAACAGCTATGATACAGTGAGAGCAGAATTTTCAAGATCTCTAAGCGCCCATGATGTCTTGCAGAAGAAAAGAATTCGGTGTGGTTTTGTGTGCTGCGTTCTGCTTCCTCCCGTGTGCTGCTGTTCTTGTACGGCAGCCCTATGCGGTCCCCTCTCTGTGCCTCCTCAGAGCACAGTGATACAGGGCAGCGTCTGCAGGCACCACCTTCTTGATGTACAAGGTTGTTGCATTTGCTGTGTTCTCTGAATAAAACTTTTCTGTGGCAAAACTGGCATATCCTTTTCCAGAGTATCCCCATCCTCTGTAGAGAATATATTCTGGTGCCTGGTTTGGGTACTGTCGATACCAGTAGAGATCAACATAGCCCGTAGATGAAGTATGATAATTACAAAGGAGGCTCACAGACTTCCCCTCCATTCTGGATACTTCGGTCTCCTGGGGTCTGATCCAGTCTGCTGCCCCAGGCCCTGCAACAGAAAACACACATCGACAAGGGTCATGCGAGCGGCCTCATCCAGATGTGCAACTCACCTCATCCAGAGGTGCAGGACGAGATCAATTACCTGGAAGGGCCAGTGCTAGAAGTGAAATGAAAATAAACTTAAGACTCATCATTTCTTCTGGACTCCGCATTAATGAGTTTACCTTATTCAGTGGCTGCTTCAAAATGATTGTGTCTCATAATCAAGTCACTGGGAGGGGATTTCTGGAGGGTTCTTGCTGCGACTCAGAAGTCAGAAATGGGAGGAGCTCAAACTATATAAGGAAGTTGTTTCTTTTTTTAAATGTTTTGTTTTAAAGGAACAGAAATATCTCCTTTTGCAGAGACTTTGAGAAGCACCTGTTCTTTGAAGTAAGGTGAACTCCTACATCTCTCTAGACTTATTTTTTCATGTTTGCAAACAGGTGAAAAGGAAAATATAAATGCTCAGCACTTAATCGTGGTCATTTCTGCAGGTTGAGGTTATAGATGTTGCTTTAATTCACTTTTTTCTTCTACAACAAATGAATATTAATCTTGCCACTAGAATTAGGAGTATTTCTTTTGGTGAGAGTTTTCTCCTTTGAGATGTAAATTCTGTTGTTTCCTGTTGCAGCAGGAAACAGGAAAAAGTGGAAGAGAAACTGTCCGCATTCCAGGGCCGTTACTCCCCCCAGGACAGCTGAATCTCTGATGCCAGCATTGTCAGTTCTTCACGTCCCCGAGCCAGTGACCAGTAGTGGGAGGTCTTTCTGTGTTCTTTGTGTCTCATGACTCTTCTTGAAAAAGCAATCAGAAAAGCCAGCAAACAAATAAGTCTTCCACCGATGTTTTCTTTTAAAACTATAGATTCAGAAAGAAAAAAAGGTTATTGATGAAGCAATGGCAGTAACACTGAGAGCGGACGTCTCGAAATCAGCAGTGGAAACTGTGACATACTGAAAAATTTCTTCAAAATGCTGACAGAAAATAGCTATTGACCCAGAATTGTAAGTAAACTACCTTTCAAGAATTAAGTTGATATTAAGACTGCGGAAGTTTATTTCTAACAAAACCTTCAATTCTAAAGGATTTACCTTAGGAAGGAACAAGAACAACCTCAGAAGAAAGGTCATAGGTGCAAGGAGGGATTGTGGTCCAAGAACTGGTATCATAGGGGTAATCTACATAAATATTGGCAGCGTAAAGCAGTATTAATAGTGTAATTTCCTTTTAAAGTTAGTAACTAAACTGTTGACTGATGATAGCATGTAAGTTGGTAAGGTCTGATCTAAGTTAGAGTATTTTGAAGTTTCTGAATTTTTCAGAAAGGAAGTGAAACTACAGATTAACTTTAGATTTTAAGTATGCATGGTAAAACTTCAAAAGGATTATTATTTTTTTTTTTGACTTAATGTAGAGCCGCACCCACAGCATATGGAGGTTCCCAGGCTAGGGGTCTAACAGGAGCTGTAGCCACCGGCCTTCGCCACAGCCACAGCAACGCGGGATCCGAGCCACGTCTGCAGCCTACACCACAGCTCATGGCAACGCCGGATCCTTAACCCACTGAGCAAGGCCTGGGATCGAACCCGCAACCTCATGGTTCTTAGTCAGATTCATTAACCACTGAGCCACGAAGGGATCCACAAAAGGATTATTTTTAAAAAGAGCATGTTACTTCTAAACCACTAGAGGGGGAAATTGAATAAGAAAATAAAACAGAACAATGCACTAATTGAATAGCCTTCCCCACACACAGAAGGGAAAGAGGAGAAAACAAATATAAAGTGCATGTTAATATGGTGGAATCAAGTCCTAATTTATGAACAATTTTGAAAAATGTAAATGGAACGAATTCACCAATTAAAAAGCAGGGGCTGTAAGACTGATATAACACCAAAGTCCAGTCACAGGTTTTTTTTAAGAGACTAACTGAAAACCCAAGAGCTGAGAGAGTCTGAAAATAAAAGAATAAGAAAAATGTGATAGACAAATATTAACCAAAATAAACTCAAGAATCTGTATTATGACTGATAAAAAAGAGACTTTAAAACAAGAAACACCTTAAGGGATAAAAAAGGGTCTTTAATCATAATAAAAAGTTTAATTAATTCCAGCACAACATAATGATTCTGAACTTTCATGCATTTAATGACATTAAATACATAAAGCAAGAATTGATAGAATTATAGAGAGAAATTAAACAAATTCATGCATGCCCTGAGATTTCCACACATCTCTGTCAATAATTGATAGACCAAGAAAACAAAATATCACTTAATATATAGAAGATACAAATAAATTTGATTTAATTGACCTGTATAGAGCTCTGCATCAAAAATGAAAGGCTATTTCTTTTAAGTACACATGAGTAATAAAAAAGTTAATCCATTATTGGGCCATGAAGCACACTTGCATAAATCTCAAAGAATCAGTATAATCAAGATGCTATTCTTAGACAAATAATAATGCTACATATTTTAGGTGTGATCCTGTAATTCTGGTTCTGTTAAAAATATGACCTTATCCTAGAGATGTATTTTGAATTATTTATGGATGGAGAGACAGATGTTTAGGCATAGCTTTAAAATAATACAGCTGGGTGAGGGTGAGAAAGGAGGAATATGGATGAAGAAAGATGGGTCATGCAGTGATAATCGATAACTGTTGAAAGAGAGTGATGACTGCTAATTTATGATATTATGCTATTTTAAAATGTCCATATTAAAACATTAATTTAAAAATATTATCGACTGAGATGCTCTTGTCATTTTTTCTTTTAATCTATTTAATTTTTGAACATAGGAATAGACTTTTCTGTTAAGCCTTCACATTTCTAAGATAAACTCTAATTACCCATATCATTTTAAGTTATGTAGTCTTTACTAGTTTAGATTTGCCAATATTTTAAATTTGTATATTTTTAGTTGTTTTCATGAAATTTCCCTTAAGCTGTTTTAATTTTTTTTAATCAACGTTGTAATAGCATCACAAAATGAATTGGGAAGGATTTTCTCTTTTTTGCTTTCCAAAACAATTTTTAAATAATGCTAATGATCTTTTAATATATATTTTCATAAAACTGGATTTGGCATTGGTGTGTTTTTGTGTAAATATTTAGCTTTCGATTTCTTTGTTTCTGCTAGGTATATTCAGATTTTTTCCTGAGTCAGTGTTGGAAGTTTTTTTCTTATGGAAATCAACTATTTAATCTACATTTCAATTTATTGGGATGAATTATTATTATTATTATTATTATTTTGTCTTTTTAGGGCCCCACCCATCGCATATGGAGGTTCCCAGGCTAGGGGTCGAATCCGAACTACAGCTGCCGGCCTGCACCATAGCCACAGCCACCCCAGATGCAAGCCACGTCTGCGACCTACACCACAGCTCATGGCAATGCCAGATCCTTAACCCACTGAGCCAAGGCCAGGGATCGAACCTGCAACCTCATGATTCCTAGTCGGATTCATTTCCGTTGAGCCAAGCCAGGAACTCCTGGGATGAATTGTTAGTGTTTAAGGTGTGCAACGTGTTACTTTGATACATTTATGTAGTATTGTAAAATAAGTGCCAATGTACTATATTTACCACATTACATAATTATAGTACACTACTGTTTTCTATGTCATTATTCTGTGCTTTAGCTCTCTGTGGCTTATTTCTTACTCATTACACTGATGTCTATCCATTTTTAAGAGAAACATGTTAATCCTACGGGGATTGTGTAGTGATCATTTCCCCACATCCTGACAAAAAAAAGTAAGTAAATCTATTATGTACGTGAAAAGGGAGTTGTGTTCAGTAATCTAAAAGCACAATCTTTGGGAGATAAAGCCTTGAATCCTGCAGTAATGCAAAGGCGGGGACACGGGTTGTGTGCACGATCACATTTTATACCTAGAGGAGCAGGAGCTAGAGGCAGCACAGAGACTTGGGTCCCAGCCCTAAGTTTGGGTGCAGGCTGCAGGTGCTTGGGGAGCACTGTGCTGCCGGCACAGAAGTAGGTGCCTGCATCTTTAGGCTCAGAGGCTGAGATGTTCAGTAGGCTCTCCTTTCTTGTACTTCCAAACTGAGCAGTCAGTTTCCCATTTCTGGTCATGTCACCACCCTTATATAAGGTTATCAGGAGGACAAGGCCTTCCCCAGCATCCTGCTTGTACCAAAACAAGGCATCGAAAGTGCTTGAGGAATTGCAATTGATGGAGACTGCATCTCCTTCCTGGATGGACATAGCCTGAGGACTCTGATTCAACTGTTGGCCACGCGTGCCTATTTAGAAAAACAAAAGAAGGTATTCAAAATCATTTTTAGGTCACCTTCCTTAGAGCTGTGACGGACACTGTATTCCCTAACTCTCCAGCCTTTCCTCTAGGCTTTTCCCTTTCCTCCTTCCCTCTCTAGGTTTTCTGTTTCCTTCTTTTCATAGGCCTGGTTAAAACCTCTCCCTCCTTCCCTCACAGAGTTTCCACCCCTTCAGAGTTCCCTGTGCAAGGCTCAGAAACCCCAGGTACTCGCGTGTCAGTCGCATCCACAGGATTGTTAACAGCGCTGCAGGGAATATCCCCATCACAAGTCTTTCAGCAAAGAATTACTTCCTAAAAGGGTTTTTGCTTCCAGAAACTTCTCTGGGCTTAGAGTAGCACTGTAAATGCCATCATGATGTTACAATACTGTTCTGTGTATCAGCCAATCTGATCTCTAACTGGGGGTTTCTCTGAATTTTGAGCTAATCTTGGTTACTAGGGGTGGAGGCACTGCCCCCTTGTGGCTGGTCACTAGATTGCTATCCTTACAGGTCACTGCTTCATGGTTTCTCCCATTCACTTATTGAGCACTCACCCTTTGCTGCAGAAGTATAGAGACATGAGTAAGACAGACAGGAATTCTACCCCTGGGCACCTTATAAAATCTCTTTGGACAATCAGTGAAAGTTGGATTTATGATTAAACATAGTAAATGAAAGACATAGTTTTTCTCTATTCCTTTCTGAGAACTGATTGAAATAAGAGTTAGAAAAATCTTTAAGTTATGAACTCCAACGGACTTGTAGATGAGGTAACTGGCTTAGCCAGCTGAAGGAGTTTGGATCCTAAGGGCTCACAGAGAGAAATTCTTAAAAAAAAAAAAAAAATTACACTTGCCCTAAAACTCTAAAGCTTATTTTTATGAAGATGTCAAATAAAAGGTAATAAGAGTCTGGGATGCCAGTGTTGTTGAGTGAAGTGAGGCAAATACTTAAAAAGAACCAGAGCTATCTTCCTTTGCTCAGTTCCCCAATTTATATCCCAATCAGTAGGAAAGAGCATCTGAGGTCACTAGACATTTGAAAAAAAAAAATCACCTTAACGTGAAAGACAAAGACCAAAAAAAGAGTGAGATTAAAAAAAATTATCCTTGGAGATATAATGCAGGAAGAAAAAAAATCAGCATTGCTTATTAACACAGCGGTGTGAACATTCCACATTTTTTTTAAAGAAGAAAATAAAACTGAAGAAAAACAAAACCTCATTTTCACAAAGTAGAAATTTAGACAAGAAGCTTTGCTTTAAAAAAAAGAAAGAAAGAAAAAAAAATCCAGGAGTTCCCATAGTGGCTCAGCAGAAACAAGTCCAACTAGGAACCATGAGGTTGTGGGTTCGATCCCTGGCCTTGCTCAGTGGGTTAAGGTTCTAGCGGTGCAGTGAACTGCGGTGTAGGTTGCAGACGCGGCTCGGATGCCGCGTTGCTGTGGCTGTGGCGAAGGCTGGCAGCTACAGCTCCTGTTAGACCCCTAGCCTGGGAACCTCCATATGGCACGGGTGCGGCCCTAGATAAAGCAAAAAGACAAAATAAAATAAAATAATGTAAGCTCTTCTTTCTCATCCTCTTTGTTCCTTTCATCCTTTCCTTCTTACTGGCCTCACTAGCTTCTCTTCACTTTTGCTTTTATTCGCCTTCACTTTCCTCTTCTGTGGGGCGTATGCTCCTTTCTGTGCAGCGGCCTCTTTAGGTGGCTGCTGCTGCTGCTTCCCTCCCCCACTGGGGACGTGTTGTACAGGTGCGGCCGCATCTGTGCCAGTGTGGGCCTCACGATGCAGTAGCACACAGCCGTGTCTCTCGGCGTAACATGGGGCAGGACCAAGGTGCTGGACTTTCTGTCTGTTTCGATGCTCAGAGAGGCCGTCTTACTGTCCACATTGTCTTTCAGACCACGAATCACGTATTCTGGGCCCTGGTGGGGCCGCTGTCGATACCAATATATGAACTCGCCCCCACTGACTGTGGAGCGGCTACAGGGCAAGCGCACAGGTTCGTCTTCAGTGCTCTCTACTGAAGCCGGCTGTGTGGTCTCAGCATCTCCCATAATTCCTGGGGGTGGGGGTTGAGGGATAAGAGATTAACTCTGGATTGTCAAATATGGGTGCATCCAAAGGGCGGGTTCATCAATACTCCCAGACTCCCCTCTCCCACTTTACCCCAGACTTGAGGCTTTGCATGTACAGGACAAGAGAAATATTACTGGTATTTATTATTGACCTATGCCGAGTCACAAGGCCAAAGGTAAACTGCTGTCTTCCACAACTCTTGGGTTCAGTGAACCCCCAAACTCTTTATAACCTGAGAGCTGTGGGACCCAGGGGACCTCCAGGGAGCACTGGATGTGATAGCCTCTCAAACGATGCTCAGACTCTCTAGAGAAACACATAGACACATAGAAACACACCAATCAAAGCTTTCCAGCATCTTGAGAAAGCACAAAGAGAGAAGTGAAAGCGGCAGACATCTGTCTTTGTCCTTAGGCATGAACGTCATTCTTTCTTATGCCTGGATCACCTACCTAAAGTGAGGAGAAGAGTTATTCCTGCCACCAATCTCATAATTCAAGTCCCAGGCCTCTGAGCTCAGGAGCTGTGTCTGAGCCTAGTTAGGGGAGGTCCCATGTACAAAAACAGCAGCCACTCACAGGGCCCCACAACAGGTAGCTTTCAATTGGGGTGTTCCCAGCCAAGCTCCAGCTCAAGTCAGAGCAGTCTATCGGTTGGGTCTGTTCCCACGTTCAGGATTGAACATAATCTAAAAAGAGGGTAAGAATATTTTCCCAATCCTCAGCCCTAATTCAGAGGACTTGCACTAAGATTATTTTCCAGGTTCAAACTCAACTAGGCTATGTCTGAGTGCATCTGATGGGTAAAATCATGCAAAATTATCGATCCCACATCTGTGGGACGAGGAAAAACCCACCATTCTTGGTGGATTGATGCTCCATCGAGCTGGTGTGAAACATCTTTAATCCAAGAAATCTATGTTGAGCCCTGGGCTGTATGGGGAGGAAGAGAATTCCCATTCATAGTTACAATCAGGGCAAATAAGTCTCAGAGCAGCAAGATATAATTTAACTTCAAAAGCTAGAAAATTCCTACTGGTCTAATAAAAAAAAATTATCGTGAGCTCAGTTAAAAACCAAGTGCTACTGTGGAAGCAAATAGTTGCAATACATATGACAGAAAGAACTTCATATTTCTAGAATACCACTGAACTCAGTATGACAGGGAAAGACAAAATCAGAATCCAGTCTAAAAGCCAAGTCACTTGTCAGTCAGGCCTCCCTCATCTCCTCCTGGAATGATGTCTTAAGCATCTTCTAGCTGGATGTTATTGGATGCTACTGGTGTTGATACAGGAACAAATGACTTGAGTGGTACTTATTCCTATTCCACCCAAGCTCTAGTCAACACAGAATTTCTCATCCTTGCCTACACCCAGAGGTGGCATGAATTGAGGACACTAAGGAGGAAAGAAGAGGAGGAAGAGATGGGAAAAGAAGATTTGGATAGGGAAGTGAAATGAAGCCATTTTATAAGAGAGATGGAAATAAATATAAAGCAGTATCTCTGATTATTCTCGAAAGTGGTTATTATTAAAGAAATGGGACAGAATAAAATTAAGCCTACTCATCCTTCTGTGCTTCAATAACTAAGCTTCTTATTTCACTACAGAAACAAATATTCGGCCATTTAAAATTAAACTATTCATCACCCCTTGCTTTCTTCCCATGAGAGGTCAGCTCTTTGCTCTGCATCTGGGTAGGGGCTTACCCATGTCCTTGAGGTCCTGTGAGACCATGAAATACAGGGACAAAGGGGATGAAAGCTAAATATTTGCACTGCTCAGTGATCACCTCTCCCTCGTCCTGGAAGGAGCTTCAGGTTGCACCAGGAACAGCCCCCTCCTGTGACTGTCCATAGTAACTCCTGTACTTAGAGCCAGGAACCCAGTCAGTCAGCAACCTTTCAAGCTTGGTGTTTAAGCTCTAAGTAGCTCACACGTGTTCCCTCTCGCCCTCTAGTGGCAAGATTCAGTGCGGACCTTCCTCCAGGATACTGTAAGGATTAAATTATTTTCAGGCACTTGGGAAATTTAGAACTTATTTCTGGGATATTTTCCTTTCTAAATCTCCCTCAATTGAATCCTCCTTACTTTCCTTATTATCTTGTACTTCTCAAGTTGGAAGGCAGTTCCCCAAGCCCACATTATTCATCATTTAGCACAGGATTTGGAACAGACTATGCACTTAATACTAATTTGTTGGGTGAATGTACGAATTAACATATACTAGGAGAAGTTAAATGGGTTGACTCTCAAAATTATTCCAAACAAATCTTCTAATGTTGTGGAAAACTAATTGAGCAAAAGTATCCAGGAGTGAAGATAAAAGCAAGAGCAGACCTTTGGGCAAAATTCACATAGCTCACTTCCCACTCTGCCAAAAGAAAAAAAGCAAACTTCTCAAATCTAGGAAAAGGAAAGCCTGGTTATCAGAATGTGGCGGTCTATGGCATGGCGATCATGTAGTCATAGTTAATTTAATAAACATTCATGGTGCATCTACTATGTGCCAGGTTATAAACAATAGTAATTCCAGGCTGGTATAAAACAGAAATGAAGGAAATATTGGGTTTGCTAAAGGAAATAGAAAAGGATGAAAGTTAAGAGTTATCATGTCACGTATTATATACACAAAAGTCAGGCCAACATTAGAACTTTTCTTTTTGTCTTTTTGTCTTTTTAGTGCTGCACTTGAGGTTCCCAGGCTTGGGGGTCGAATAGGAGCTGTAACTGCCAGTCTACACCACAGCCACAGCAACAGGGGATCCGAGTCACGTCTGCAACCTATACCACAGCTCATGGCAACACTGGATCCTTAACCCACCAAGTGAGGCCAGGAATCAAACCTGTGTCCTCATGGACACTAGTCTGGTTCGTTAACCGCTGAACCATGACGGGAACTCCAGGTCAATAGTAGAACTTTTTATCGAGTGTTCATTACTGCAGTGTTCAGATGGTATTAAAAGTGAGTGGGACCTGTGGGGTCCTCCCAGGTACAAAAGCCCCTTTGGGCCCCCCCTCCATTCTCTGATTTGTAGAAAAAAGATTTATTCTCCTAGGTCCTCTGTGAGTTTCAAAGAGCAGACTTAATAAGTAACTAATTAGGGAAGTAAGAGAACAGAGAAACAAAGGAAAAGCAAGATTAAATGGAAAGGAGGAAAAAAACAGCAGGCCCAAGTACCTCAGAAGATAACAGTGGAGGCCAACTGGGAATTGAAATTCCTTTTTTTTTTTGGCCACACCCGTCTTGCGGAAATTCCCAGGCAAGGGGCGGAAGCACCATGTCACAGTAGTAACCGGAGCCACAGCAGTGACAACGTTGGATCCTTAACCTGCTGAGCCACCAGGGAGCTCTGGGAATTGAAATTCATAACCCATTACGTAGGCTCTAAGTAAATGATAAAACGCCTCGGCCATTGCTTCTGCTCTTTCTAGAAAGAAGTTAAGGGATCACAAGACCACGATTTACGCGTTTGCTCTACAGGTCAGTCCCAGTCGCCAGTGACACATCAAGTCATGAGACAGTGGCCAGGAAGTCTGCACGTGAGACCTAATCAGGCAGCTGGGATCACAGAGACTCCCCTCCACTCTTGCCTTTGTTGCCTTTACAAGCTCCTCCTTAAAATCCATCTAGTAGTTCAGAAATACTCTTCTTCTATTATCTTCTTTGGCCACTTGTTAAGGACTGTCCCTTCTCTGGGAGATAAACGCATTTCTCAGCCTATTTTCTGCCTGGCTTTGGTAAGAGAAGAATTCGAGTTGACCCTTGAACCACTCAGGGGTTAGGGGCCCAAACCTCCAAGCAGCTAAAAATCTGCTCTAACATACGGTTGGCCCGCTGTATCTGTGTGGTTCCTTCATATTTGCAGCGCTGCCTGAGCAATTCAACCAGCCATGGATTGTACAGTACTGTAGTATTTACCCTTGGAAAGAATCTCCATATACGTGGACCCACACAGTTCAAACCCTTGTTGTTCAAGGGTCAACTGTATTTTGAATCTCTAATAATCAGAGCTTGTTTTGGTCAAAACTGCTTTTGGCCATACAACTCTATCAAAAGATTAGGTGCTTTCTTATTTGATTCTACTTAGAGTCACATATTTATATATTTGAAAGTACCTAAAATGCACTTATGCATTTATAAAATTAGTTTTTATAAAATTTGCATTATATATAAATATAATTATAATTATAATAGAATTATATATATTTTCTATGATATATAAAATATATTAATAAAATGCGTTCTTATATTTGTAAGAGCTACTAAAATCAACATGATCTGGGAAGACAAAATGAATGCAACTGCAGTTTCAGATCTGAGAATCCAACAACTGAAGATAAGAATTAGAAAACTACTTCTAATTTTCCTGAAATAAATGGGTTCATTCAGTCTGTTTACGAAGAATCTGAAAAACACTGTGAGATACAAACATAAACCCTGGGAATCTCAGAGAACAATGCTGTTTCATACACTGAGCTCCAATAGGCAGACATTTTTTATAGAAGGAAAATTGACATGAGAAGGTCTCAGCTGTGCTACCACAGTGCCTGCCTTCTTCCTGTCTGTGGTTCATGGGATTTTCCTAAGGCTTCCAGCAGGTGGTTGCCGTTATGGAGCTCTAAGGTTTTTGATCAACTTCTACTGTCATTTCTGTTACTGTGGTACTCCCAGAGCACAGAGGTAACGCGCCGAGTCGGCCAGTTGTAAGGAAGAGACTGTGAGGCTGATGGATTTGTTTTCCTTTTGAAAGTTCACAGAGAACCGACCCCGCGTTGCATTTGGCTTATTATAGTCCTGATAAATAAGGAAAGTTATTCCTCCACTGGGAAGCTGTTTGTACCAGTACAAAGTATAAGCTATCCACGAGGTTTCGTATGCACAGTCCATGGTCACGGCTTCTCGTTCCTGCGCTGTGACTGCGGTCTGAGCTTGGGTTACTTTTTCAGCCATGTTGGATCCTATGGGAAAAGGAGAAGACAGGGTTGGTTGTCCGAAATCTGTCCTGGGTCACGAGGGCTGGGTTAATTTACGACACACGGACAAAGAAAGGGATCATAGAGTGTTTCATTCCCCGCCCCCCCGCCCTCCTGAGCCAGCCTCGACTTTTAAGAGGCAGATGAGGCCGGTGTTTGCGACCACACATACTGAAGCCAAAGGAAGCCATCAGTGCCCACAGCAGGCCGGCACGGAGCATGCTGGAGCTTCTTCCCAGGCTGAAATTTCTCTCGGTCTTACTCCTGCAGAGATCAGCCCTTCTCTGTGTACCCCGAGGGCAGAGTTTCTGGGCCTTTTAGATGTTCCTGCCCCCAAACAGGAAGTAATGTTTATTAGCAGGGTGTTATGTGAAGTCTACTCAGAGACTGAAACACTTAACTCCTCCCCAAACAGCTCTTTTGCCTCCATGTTTTTCTGGAGCGATTCCTTAGAAAAATGGCTATTGTATTTAGCAAGGTAGAGGATGAAGTTTAATTATCTTTTTTTTGAATCCTTGCTTAATACCGTTGTGATCAGAGACTATATTATGAATGATTTAAATCCTCTGAAAGTAAGCCTGGCTTGAAGATCCACAATATAGTCAACTGTGATAAATATTCCATGTGCATTTGAAACTGATCTGCATTCTGTTGTTTTGGGGTAAAGAGTTCTGAATGTGTAAGTCAGGCAAAGAATGCAATTATGTGTTATAAATAGAGATTATCTTCTCTGTGTTTCTACTAAGAGGTGTCTGTTAATGCCTGCCACTAGTGTTGTCTATTTGTTTATTGGTTTAAAAAATCAGCAAATTCAACTAGTTTAATTTTACTGATTACCTCTACTGATGTGTGTTTGATATATTTCAAAGTTATGCTCTTCAGTGCATATAAACAAAGAATAGTTCTATCTTCCTGGTAGATTATGCATTTAATCATTTTGGAGTGTTGCTCTGTGTTCCTAGTGACAATTTCCAATTTAATGTCTACTTTATCTGATATTGGTATACCTACTCAGATTTGTTTTGGTTAGGGACTCTAAATGTCTTGTTATCCATGTGCAAAAGAATTAACTTGTGTCTACACCTCCTGCCATATTAACAAATTAACCTGAAATGGAGTCCCCTTCGTGGTTCCGTGGTTAATGAACCCGACTAGGATCCAAGAGGATGAACGTTGGATCCCTGGCCTTGCTCAGTGGGTTAAGGACCCAGCGTTGCTACGAGCTACGGTGTAGGTCGCAGATGCAGCTCGGATCCGTGGTTGCTGTGGCTGTGGTGTATGGTGGTAGCTGTAAGGCTTATTTGACCTCTAGCCTGAACTTCCGTATGGTGCAAGTGTGACCCTAAAAAAAAAAGGGAAAAACCTGAAATGGATCAATGACTTCAATGTACCAACTAAAACTATGAAACCCTTAGAAGAAAACAGAGATGTAAATCTTTGTAAATTCGGATTAAGCAAGGGTTTTCAAATATGATATCAGAACACAAGTAACTAAAGAAAAAATAGATAAATTAGACCTCATCAAAATTAAAAATTCTGTTTCAAAAGAGTATCAAGAAAGTGAAAAAGAGGAGTTCCCTTCGTGGCTCAGTAGTTAACGAATCTGACTAAGAACGATGGGGTTGTGGATTCGATCTCTGGCCTTGCTCAGTGGGTTAAGGATCCAGCGCTGCTGTGAGCTGTGGTGAAGGTTGCAGAGGCGACTTGGATCCCGCGTTGTTGTGGCTGTGGCGAAGGCCGGTGGCTACAGCTCCTGTTAGGCCCCTAGCCTGGGAACCTCCACATGGCGCGGGTGTGGCTCTACATAAAAAAGGCAAAAAGACATAAAAAAAGTGAGAAAGACAATCCACAGAATGGGAGAAACTATTTGCAAATCATATATCTGTTATGGGTCAAATATTTAGAATAAATAAAGAATTCTTATAAGACAATAATAAAAAGACAACCCAAGGAAAAAATGAATTTTAATAGTGTTTTTACTAGGCTGCTGGGAATAGTGGGGATGTGGGTGTGAAGTAATGTTATTTTCCTATATACGCTATGTGTACTTTCACTGTATATCCTTTTGTATAATTTTTAATTTTCTACCATATGTATTTATTACCTATTCAAAAATCCAAGAATAATTTTAATTTATAATAAAAATATTTTCGTCACCAACCAACCGGTTAGATGGTTGGAACTTTCTCCCCCCTCCTCCCAGGAGAGAGAGAAGGCCTGGAAGTTGAACTGATGGCCAGTGGCCAATGATGTAATCAATCAATGACCATATAATGAAGCCTTCCTAAAACTCCCCCAGAAACCGGGCTTGGAGGGGTTCTAGGTTGGTGAACACATGGAGGTGCCGTGAGAGTGGCTCCCTGGAGTGGGCACGAAAACTCCACAGTCCTTCTCACACACCTTGCCCTACGCCTCCCTTCCATCTGGCTGTTCCTAAGTCCTTTTAATAATACACCAGTAGCCTAGTAAATAAAATCTTTCTCTGAGTTCTGTATCTGCTCCAACAAATTAACCGATATTGAGAAGGAGGTCGTGGGAACGTCTAAGCTATAGGGAGTACAGGTAATAACCCAGGCTTGTGCTTGGCATCTTGAGTTGACGTGGTTGGAACCTTGCTGGGATTGGCGTCTGAAGTGAGGGAGGGGGTGTGGGAGGCAGGCTTGTAGGACTGAGTCCTCACCTGTGGAATATGATGCCATCTCCAGGTAGGTAATGGCAGAGTCAAGTTGAAGGGAAGGACACAGCTGGTGTCCAGAGGGTTGCTTGGTGTTGTTACGAGGAGCTCTCCGCCTATGCACACGTTGGAATTGGATCCAGGAACCCAGTAAGAACTGTCCTCCCGCAAAGATTGAGTCAATCAGCTGTAACAACTGAAATGATCATGTATAATTCCAAATACTGTCCTTCATATGTTGTTTTTTTTATGGCATACTGCATGGGAAAAAAATCGAAATATGATAATATCTGACGAGTATGGCTTTTACACGTGGTACTGTGGGGTCTCAGCCAGCTGCCAGGGAGTTCTTCCTAGAATTAATTCAACAGCTTCCTTTCTAGATCTTATCTTACATGTTTTATCCACCAGCTGTTTAAAAAAAAAAATTGTCTTGGTAAGGTCTGTGAGTTTTCCCTGAGAATACAGGTGGGGAGAGGCAATTGCCTCAGGTTGAGTTTTGGGCTTTTTATAAAGTTCTTCATATATATATAATATTAAATATATAATATTAATGCTTAAAACTTAACAGTGGGCTCTCTGAGACAACAGAAGTATGCTGCAGGTCTTCTAGCTGTGATAGTGATATGATGAGCCTGATTGTTTTCGTTACTTTCTGGAATTTATTACTTTCACAAAATTTTGACTCTCTTACCTTGGTTTCTGCATTGTGTGCTGAGTAACGAGGAATGGCATCTGCCCCCTGGGAGGACTTTTATACCAACACAACACAACCCTCTACAACCCTGGTCCCATATGTATGGTCTAGTTCCACGATCTCGCCCTCCTGCCTCCATATTGTTGGTTAGAACTGCATGAACTGGGACACACTGGATCCTGTAGACAGAAGAAATAACAAGCTTGATCCCCCTGAGCTGACCAGTAAGAAAGTTGCCAAGAACTTCGAGGGCAGGAGTTCAATCTTCATTCAAGACAGGAGTCAAATTCTGGTTCGTTTCCCCTCTCTTCTTATTTTCCTGGAATGTTTGTCACAGGTGGCCATTTTCATCCCCTCTGCCCCTTCCCACTTTCTCCTCCCCATCCAAAACTGTCATCAGCCTCATGATCAACAACGGTCCCTACCAAGGAAGACAGAGGCCGTTGGTGCCCATCGTAGGCTGAGAAGACTCATGGTGGCACCTCCGTCTCTAGAAACTACTTCCTCCTCTGAGCCTGCTCAGTCTGTTTGCTTCCGTGTAAAGCTCCACCTAGAATTGTTGGAGGTGAAGAAGGCAGCTGTCTCAGAACAAAACTGGTCCTGGCGTGGGAAGGGGTGGGACGATTTGCCAGATCGTATCCTGCTCATACTTGGATAGACTAAGTTAAGCCACTAGATGTGTTTAAGGTAGCCTCTTTCCTCCTGAAAGTTGTTCATTTATTCTCCAGAAATTTGGAGACCATGTAAATTTATCCTCAAGTTTAGACTGACATTAAGAAAATACAATGCCCACCTGTGTTTTCTTTCCCAAATGAACTAACAACATTTTAAATTAAAATGCACGTGCAGCTTTGTATCTTCGTAAGGGGTGGATGTATATTATTTCACACAAAATTCTATGGTAGAAATTTCGAAACCCATGCATTCTTTTCTGTGTCTCCTGTCTCAGTTTATGTTTTCAAGTACTTTCCTTTAAAGTATGCCCACTCTTCTGATTATCTTAGGCTTCTGGTTGTGATCTAGGTAACAATATTTCATTAGGACAAAGGGAAGTTTGCATTCTGGTCAATGTTATTTGTCCTGGAATAGATATAAGGGAAGATCACTTCTATGATGACATATTATTCCCACAATTCCAGGTCACTAGCCGGTCTGTGAGATGAGGAGGAAAATCATCTTTTTTTCTCTGTTCTTGTTTCTAGTCCCTCATGCCGCCCAACTAAAAGGAAAAAAAAAATCCCATTTGGCCAAACTGGTGAGAGGTGTCACATTGGTAATTCAGAATACCTTAGGCAAAGCTGAAAATCAATCAGAATAAAACACAGTGAGAAGAGAAGTGGAGATCTGTCTAAAAATGGAAACTCTTTGGAATTCCCGTCGTGGCTCAGTGGTTAACGAATCCGACTAGGAATCATGAGGTTGCTGGTTCGATCCCTGGCCTTGCTCAGTGGGTTAAGGATCCGGCATTGCCGTGAGCTGTGGCGTAGGTTGCAGACGCGACTCGGATCCCGCGTTGCTGTGGCTGTGGCGTAGGCCGGTGGCTACAGCTCCGATTAGACCCCTAGCCTGGGAACCTCCACATGCCGCGGGTGCGGCCCTAGATAAGGCAAAAAGACAAAAAAAAATTAAATTAAATAAAAATGGAAACTCTTCTCGATGACATTTCCCTCAAATCTTATGCCATTTCTTGGTTTAAAGCCCTTTGTTTTTTACATTTATTTATTTATTTATTTATTTACCATCCTTATACTGAGCAGGGATATCCAGCAGGGAAAAAAAAAAAAAAAGATGTTCCTTTTCATTTTCAGACAGGAATACAGAGACAAAAGTAGTTCACACACATAGTTCAAGTCATAGGGCAATTCACTCTGGCTTTTGAACCTGAAATTTATATGATTTTCTCTCTCTCTGTTTTCTTTTTTTTTTTTTTGGTCTTTTTAGGGCCGCACCTGCAGCATATGGAGATTTCCAGGCTAGGGGTCTAATCGGAGCTGTTGCTGCCAGCCTATACCATAGCCACAGCTACGCCAGATCCGAGCTGTGTCTGCAACCTGCACCACAGCTCACGGCAAGACCAGTTCCTTAACCCACTCAGCCGTGCCAGGGATCAAACCTGCAACCTCATGGTTCCTAGTCGGATTCGTTTCCACTGTGTCACAACAAGAACTCCTCTGTGCTTCTCTCTTTAATCTACAATGCCTACCACACATTACATAATCACTTACCCAGCAATTATATACTTGTCAAGAAAATAATGTTAAATTAGATAGGGTCTTAAGAGCATTTTATGTTGCAGCAACTGAATTTCCTTCGGGTTCTCTTTTTTCCTGGGTGAGTCTTCTGCTGCGTGCCCTGTGGGAGCGCTGGGTTGGGACGGCATCTGTGGCTCCTTCAGGTCTGAGCTCAGCCTGTAGAGGCCTGGGTATCACTGTGTCCACATGAACGGGCTGGGAGGCAGTGATGTACAGGGGGGGTTGCTGCCTTTTCTCATTAAACATGGTAGCAATTTTGTCATGACTCTTCCCCACCTCTCAGTAATATCAGGAAAACGGGATAGACTTTCACCATGCTTCTGCCTGCACGGGTGTAAGGAATATGATGTCTCAGAGGCATCGTAATTGATGGTGACATCTCCCCCCTCTCAGATGACTCTTCTCCACCTCCTGGCTTCTCATGCCTGATCAGAAAAGACAATTGAAGGACATAGAAAATCTTCATGGGATCTCAACCTCGTAAAAAGAAAGGCTTTTTCATCCCTTCTTCCTTACTCGAAACATAGATATCACCACATAATTGCAGAATATTTCTTGCATTTTTTAAATGTCTGGTACTCAAAAGAGCTCTTCACAGACAGAAAAACCACCCAATTCCTGCCCTCAGGCTGCTCTCACCATTTTTTAGTCACGTCTAGCCTGGACCACGTACTGACAGGCCAGTTTCCACAACAGTGGCCCCAGAAGCCCAGTCGTCATCCTTGACTCCCCGGCAAACCCAATAGACCAAGTGAGCTTCCGAGTGGGCGTCCTCAGCATGAGGTACTGAGCTCAGAGTGAGGTCTGTTGCAGTAGTTTCCAAATTATTGTAACTTAGTAGACAACGAATCCGGGACTCGACAACACTTTCACCATTTACAAAGGACTGTATACATCTGTCTAAGATACTTGAAAAACAGTGCCCTCCTGTGGCCAGGCTGAGAAATGTACATTTTGGCTTTTCTTGAATAAGTTTATTTCCAAGATATGTCTTGCTTTTTTTTTTTTTTTGCTGTAAAGAGGGGGTCTATCAATATACTGTGTTAGAGAGAGAATTACTCCAAGATTTAGAGAAAAAGAAAAAATCAAGGGAAAATATATATAAGATGTATATGTATGTCTGCATATATATATGCGTATATGGAAATAATATTTCAAATATGTAACATTTCAATATACCATTTGCTTCTTTAGAGCCCTTTCAGGCTCATCAATGCCTTCAAGATAATGTACAAGAATCTTATAATGGCTTATAATGATTTTCATAAAGTGGTTTCTGCATATTGCTTTAGTTTCGTATTTACTGTTGCCCATTTGATTGGTGTGCTCCAGCCGTTCTGAGTGAGTTTACTGTCATCCTCTGAAAAGAAATCTTGACTTGACTTTGGCACATTCTATTTCTCTTTTTCTGTGTAGTCTTCCCTTGACTCCATTTTTCACAGACTCTTTTATAAGTTTTTTTTTTAACTGAGACAAAACTTCTCTTAGGTAGCCTTACCCCATATCTTGTTTCCCATTTACATGCCTCTGTGAGGTGGTCAGACTTTACTTTTTGCCTGTGGTAGCCTTGATTACACTATTTTGCAATACACTCTATAATATTACATACAATACCTATTTCTCTCCTGTATTTGAGTCTAGGACACATAGTAGTTGTCAAATGAATAAATTACTGGGAGAATCTCCAGTAAATAAAGAACACATTTGGTAGCGTCACAAAGACTTGGCTTCCCCGTCCAGGATGTGTCTGTCCCCCAGAATGTAAGGGGAGCAGGATATTGTCATCCCAGGTGCTAGTGGGAACAGAGCGTCACCCGAGACTGGTGCTTTAGCTAAACCAGCAACCTCTCTCGGAAAGTAAAAAGGAGGATGGTTGCACTCCTGGACACCCTAAAGCCCAGGGAACGTTCGTAAATCATTTGTAGAACTTGCACGTATTGGTCTTCCTTGAAGCTCAGCTGCCTACACCTTGTCATTCTGCCCTGTGTAAAGGAACACACGTGTGTGTGCCTCTCAGTCCGGACCCCAGAGCAGGGCTGGCTTGGATGCAGTGGCAGGTTTGAGTACAGACTGCGGGTGCCTGGGGGTCACTGTGCCCAGCTGAGCAGAGGTACAAGGCTGAGTCTCCGAGTGGGAGGACGAGATGGGCAGAGAGGTGTCTGGCACTTCTGTTGTGGAAGACTGTGAATCTTCCATCCTTATTTTTCTCCAAAGCTGAACGTATTGATATCAGGAATGTGGGACTTTCCGCCAGGTATTTTTTGTGCCATTGGAAGAAATCAAACATAGTTTCGTAGTCACAATTCAGAATGGAAATCCCTCCTTCTTGCACACTCAGGGATGGAGGGTTTTGTTTGATCTGCTGGTCGCCGTTCTTCTGTTGACTCTTCACCCCTGTTTGGAGAAGAGAGTAGCAGATTTAAAGTTTTATTTTTCAAGTCCCCATGGAAAACCATCATGAGCCAGAAAACATAGCAAAATGCCCCCCGCCCCACCCCGTTATCTCATCTCCCAGCTTTGCAGTGTTCCTCGGAGATTTTCTGCTCTGAGGATATTCAAACCTCCCGCCCATAACTCACAGTCAAGCTGAAGCCATAGAATCAACAATGATGCTCCCAGGAGCTTGCACATTTCTCCCGCGAAGACTCAGGTTGCTCTCTCTCCTGTCTAAGCAAACATAAATCTGACCACAACCACCTCCACTCCATTCATTTCCCTCCACGGAGCCTTCTTTGTCACATAGGAACAGCCCTGTTTTTAACCAAAGGTCCTTATTTTTACGAAAGGAAGGGAGCACTGCCCCCTTTTGTCCATGTGTAGGAAATTTCTGAAAATGCATTTCCATATTTCCTAAAGATCGGTTTGCAATCCTTCCCCATAAAAAAAGTTAAAATCAGAGATTGTAAGAGAAAGAAAGGTTTTTAGAGATTCCATAATTCCTATATATATATATATATGCATATATACATATACACATATATATTTTGCAAGTGGAAATGATAACTGAGAATATAGAGAATTATATAAGGACAAACAGGTGGCACTTTGTCAACTGGCCTACTTAGACACATTTAAAAATATTAAGGAGTTCCCTTTGTGGCACAATGGGATCGTTGGCATCTCTGGAGAACTGGGTCATAGGTTCAATCCCTGGCCCTGCACAGTGGGTTAAGGATCCAGTGTTGCCATAGAGCGTGGACCGCAACTGTGGCTTGGATCTGATCCCTGGCCTGGGAACTCCATATGCTGTGGGGCACCCAAAAGGGGAAAAACAAATTAAGAATCTATGTCTTGCAGGACACATAAGGGTATGATGTTCTACTTAATACAATGGTTACAAATTTAGAACACAGGTAGTTTGGAATCCTTGCCTTCAGTGTCATTGCGACCCCACATGGTCTTCAGAGGTGCCATATTTGCCCTGGTTAAATAAATGCCACAAGATAATTAAATCTGAAGTAAATTCTGGCACTTTTAAAAACATAAACTAGCACAACAAAATCCATCCTCTGTATTAAATCACCCTCTAAACGGAATCATCTCTCTTATAACTTGGATAAGATCATTTAGTGTGTTCTGTATTCTCAAGTGAGAAAAAAAATTACATAATCCTGTAAAGTTTATAGGCAGAATGAGGCCATAATATGGAAAGGCACTAGAAGATACCAAAAAGGCAGAATATTTGTTTTCCTTTACTTTTGGTCCACATCTAGTTTGTCCCCACAGTTTGATCCAAATTAAGAGGGAAGAAGCTCCCGTGGTGGCTCAGCGGTTAGAGAACCTAAGATCCATGAGGACATGGGTTTTGTCCCTGGCCTAGCTCAGTGAGTTAAGGATCTGGCATTGCTGTGAGCTGTGGTGTAGGTCGCAGATGTGGCTCAGATCCCGAGCTGCTGTGACTGCAGCTACAGCTCTGATTGGACCCCTAGCCTGGGAACCTCCATGGGCCTCAAGTGCGGCCCTGAAAAGACAAAAAGACCAAATAAACAAACAAACAACAACTAAAAGGCAAGAAGAATCTACTGTGCTTTCAATGTCAAGTCAGTCAGGCAATTAATGATTGAAGCTAAGGATAAATCCCCCAATAATGTTTTTAATTGGATGCTATATACCGATGCAGGTAATAATAACATGTAGAAGTTTTAGATTATTTTGTCTCCCACTAAAAGAGATTAGCTTTGTTAAATTATCTCTTAGATCCTGTTGATGCTTACTTTAATCTCTGTTAGGGCAGGGATTTTTGTTTTTGTTTGATTTTGTTTTTCAATTTCCTCTTGTAACTGGAGTTAGCCCTTACTCCTAACAAGCAGTCTTTATTCTGGTGACTCAACTGAAAGTCCAAAGTGTTTACCAAAATTCTTCACTCTGGAAAGGCCAGAGCTCCAGTGTCTTCCCCGACACAGAGCAGCCACTGCAATCTCCTTGGAGTTTTTAGACACCCGGGAGCTGTTTTCTTTTTTTTAACTCAGTTTTTATCACATTTATAGTCGTACAATGATCATCACAATCCAGTTTTATAGCATTTCCATCCCAAACCCCCAGCCCATTCCCCGCCCCCCCCCCCAGCCTGTAGGAGCTGTTTTCTGCTAGGCTTCCCAGTTCTCTCTCTGTGCATGTGCAGCTTACGTCTAGATTCAGAAAATCCCCTCTTCAGATTTTAGCGTCCTTTTACACAACTCACTTCTCTCTGATACCCCTTTCCCTCAAATTTCAGTGACATTAGCAGCACTAATTCTGATCTCTCTTTGCTGCCCCCAGCAAGCTGCCGCTCTCTGCTGGGGCTCCAAGTCCTTGTGCCACGGTTTAGAAAATACTTCCAAGACATGCTAAGTGAATGTGGGAGTCGTTCTGCAGGCTTTCTTTCTCCCATGGGCTGCAAACTTCCTTTGTCTACATGCCTTGAAAACAGTTGTTGCAGATGTTTTTCCTGTTGTAGAGTAGTTAACAGAAGATTATTTTACCATCAGCTGTACTGCAAGAACCAGAAAATCTGTTTTTCTAAGATAGTATTTTCATATACGTTTTCTCTCTTTTATTTTTTCCTTCTGGTTTTATTGAGATGTACTTGACATACAGTACTGTATCAGTTTAACGTGTACAGCATAATGATTTGACTTCCATATGTCATGAAATAATTATAATAATAAGTTTCACAAACATCCATCATCTCACAAAATTAAAGAAGTAAAAAAATATATTTTCCTTTTTTTTTTTTTGATGAGCACTCTTAGAATTTACTCTAACAACTTAGCACAGAAAACAGTGTTAATTATATTTCTCACATTGTACATTGCATCCCTAGTACTTATTTATATTTTAACTGTAAGTTTCTACCTTGTGACCGCTTTCTCCCAGTCCCCTCTCCTGTGACCTCCTGCCTCTGGTAACTGCAGATCTGGTCTCTCTTTCTGTGAGTTCGTTTGTTTGTTTTTGAAATGTAATTGACCTACCATGCCATGTTAATTCCTTTTATACAACACAGTGATTCACCATTTCCAAATAATCACAGTAAGTCTAGTTTTCATCCTTTACCATACAAAGACATTGCATCGACAATATTCCCCACACGGTACATTTCATATTTGCGACTTTTTTATTTTGCGACTGGAAGTTTGTACTTCTTAATCTCCCTCACTTATTTGCTTTCCTCCCCCCGCCCCTCTCCTTTCTGGCAACCACGTGTTTGTTCTCTGTATTCATAACTCGGTTTCTTTTTTGGTATGTTTGTTCACTTGTTTTGCTTTTTATTTTTATTTTTTATTATTATTATTTTTTTGTCTTTTTTGCCTTATCTGGGGCCGCACCCGCGGCATGTGGAGGTTCCCAGGCTAGGGGTCTAACAGGAGCTGTAGCCGCCGGCCTTCGCCACAGCCACAGCAACGCGGGATCCGAGCCGCGTCTGCAACCTACACCACAGCTCACGGCAACGCCGGATCCTTAACCCACTGAGCAAGGCCAGGGATCGAACCTGTAACGTCATGGTTCTCAGATTCATTAACCACTGAGCCACGACGGGAACTCCTGTTTTGCTTTTTAGATTTCACAGATAAGTTAAATCATGCAGTGTTTGTTTTTCTGTCTGACTTATTTCATTATTTCCTCTCTTTTAAAGGCAGCTGTCATTTTTATTCAACAGTCAGTATGTATCGTGTATGTAACATCATATTTGTGCAGCTTATTTAAAAATTCTCTCAGCATTTAAAAGGAACGGATTTCTGGAGAACTAATATTTCTTATCATTAAGTAGTTTCCTGATTCTTTTCATTGACCTTCAATGCAGTTATGTTTGTCTGCTCTCTGTGAGTATGTAGATGTGCTTCGAGATTTTCGTTCCCCACATCCTTCACCCTACTGTGTTATAATATAAATATTACTCACTTCAGGGGCTATTATGTTTTATTTTAAGTCTCTTATAACTTGACAGTCATCCATGTGGTGTTTTATCACTTGCAAATTATATTTTAGGTCTTAAATTAGCCATGATCTGACTTGCTTCACATACACCTATGCTTTTCCTCAAATGGGGACACTTAACCGCAACCTCCTTTGCCCTGCAGCCTAGTTAAATTCTATAAAACTGCTAGGTTTCTAGCTGAGGCACCACGTAATGTAGGAATCTATCTAACTGACATCTATTTGTTTTCATAGTACCCTTTGCTCTCTCAGTGTAGTTCTTTCTTATGTTACAGGAACTGTACGACAAAATTGTGTTCCCCCTGGACAATATGCCCAACTATGGAAGGAACTCTTCACTTATTGAAGCTCCCCATTCAGTACCTAACATATATTCAGTGCGTGTTTGTTGAGTGATTGAATGTCTGAACCTGCAATGGTGTGTGGGCAGTATTGTCCTCACATTACAGACGAGGATTTTAGGGGAGGTGCGAAGAAGGTGATTCACTTGCTCAAGGTGCTATTGCATCCTTATGACTGGAAATTAGATTTCTCCAGTGGCCTTTCTAAAACATAACAAAGAGGAAAATGATATAAATGATAATAGGTACCTAGAACTGAATATGAACAAAATTAGCAGTTTACTGCACCGTAAGAAGTTGGACAAAAAATAAGTGAAGGATGAAAAGCATAACATTGCTCTTTCTTTGTCACTTTAAGGTTTGACCTAATGATTTCCCTGCATGCATGAGCATAATACGGGTTAAGAATTCAGGACGAAAATACCCATTTTAACACAGAGCCTTATATCTGGGTTTGAGGGATTTTCTAACTGGAATTGCTGATTTACCGATTCTCTAATTCAGAGATTAGGATGTTATGACTAGTTCTGTTTAGGAAAGAGATGATAGTTACTAGATTGAGTATTCATCAGCATTTCCAATGTTTTTGGAAGTGAAATTACGTTTTTTTTTTTCCGGTGTACAATTCTCAATACCATGTTGGAAGTGGGTAAAGACATTCAGAGAGCTCTACCTCATTGCTGGGTTTGGGGACTGCAACCACACATCTGAGTTCAGGCTCCAGATGCCTGGGAAGTGCTGTCTTCTCAACATGGAAAGGTGACTGAGTCTCTGGTCTGGTGTGCAGAAAGCTCTGCCCATCCCTCACACTAATAGGGGTCCTATGTTTTTGCTCCTCCTTTCCTTTTCCATTTAAGTGTATTTTAAAAAGCAACAGGGAGGGGAGTTCTCTTGTGGCTCAGAGGGTTAAAGAGCTGGCATTGTCGCTGCAGTGGCTTGGGTCACTGCTGTTGTGTGGGTTCGATCCCTGACTCAGGAACTTCCATATGCTGTGGGCGTGCCCCCCTCACCCCCACAAAAAGGAACATAGAGTTTTCCCAGGGTCCTGTCTGTACCAATTTAAGCTATAAAACAATGTAGAAGACAAAGTACAGGTGAGGCTGGGGCTTTCTTGCTCTTAGAAATGAAAGGATGGAGGATTCTGCTCTACATTGAGCTGGCTGTTCACTCCTGTCCAAAGAGACAGAATCAGATATGAAAGAGTGGGTCGATCTATAGATTTTCTCTAGCAACATCATCCCCACAGAGGTCTCCAGATGAACCATGTGTGTGCCTGTACCGTATGCTTGTAGCTCTACAGAAGTGCTTTCTACAGAAATCAGGAGATGCAAGACAATGGAAATGCAATTCTAATTGTATTGGGCGCCCGCTCCAAATCTGAAGGTTGGGTTAAGTCTTCAGCTTTGGTTTTGTGTACAGGCTGCAGGTGTCTGGAGAGCACTGTGCCACCACAGCACAGAAGTAAGTGGCTGAGTCCCCAGGCTGAGCGTCTGTGACATAGAGGTGACTATAACGTTCCTTGGTATTGACTGTGGATTTTAGTCTTCCTTTTTGCTGTATTCCTGGAGCTATATAAAACAGGACATGAGGTGTCCTCCCGGATTTTGTTGGAACCAATGCACGTCAATTATGGAGATAGAAAAATTGCAGATACTTCTGCCTTTCACTCCAGTTTAATAGATGCTGCAGTTTCACCAACCCGGGGATACTACAGTAAAACTGAGAAATCATTCATTTCTACGCCCTGGTACTAACCACTCCTGGCCATGGCCTTTGTGATGCACTGTCTGGGATCCTCCACATCAATTCTCTTCTTTCCCCCACTGCCTATCTTGGGGAGCTGTAGCTCCAGATTTTCACTAGTTCAAATAGTGAACTATATTTACAGAAGTTGGCCTTAATAACAGATGAATCCTGTCCTCTAGTATAGGTGGGGAATATTCTGGAAAGGCAGCAGAAATGGTTCTTCTCCCTGACAAGAGATTTGGGAGGTGGAGCTGGAGCAATGAAGCAGCTGTGTGACTGGGGGCCTGCATCAGGGTTTGGGTGCAGGCAACAGGTGTGCTGAGGGCACTGTGCCCCTGCACAGAGGTAGGTGCCTGCATCCCCAGGCTGGGCTGCAGTGATGAGCAGGAAGCTGTCCTTTCTTGCCTCACCAAATCGACCCTTTAGTCTCTTCTGCTCCTTCATATCTCCACCCTTGGTTAATATCATCAAGAAGACAGGCCCTTCCTCAGGCTCCTGTTTGTACCATTGCAAGCTGGTGAAGGTGCTTGAGGAATTGCAGTACATGGTGGAATTCTCCCCCTCCTGGATGCTTAGAAATGGAGGATGCTGCTCCAGCGGCTGGGTGCTCTCCCCTGTTTAGGAACAAAGAAGAAACACTGGGGAAGGGACTTAGGACTCCTTCTCAACCTGAAATGGTTTTTTTCTCCCTTCTCCCTATCTGGCTCTCTCCCTTTCTTCTTTCCTTCCTTAAACTTCCTTTTGCTTTTTTTTTTTCTTTCTAGGACCACACCTACAGCATATGGAAGTTCCCAGGTTAGGGGTCGAATCAGAGCTGCAGCTGCCTGTCTACACCACAGCCACGGCAACTAGGAATCTGAGCTGCGTCTGTGACCTACACCACAGCTCATGGCAATGCCGGATCTGTGACCCACTGAGCAAGGCCAGGGATTGAACCCACGCCCTCATGGATAGTAGTCGAGTTTGTTATCACTGAGCCACAACTGGAACCCTCCTCCCCCTTCCTTTCCCTCTTTACCATAAAATAACTTGCTCTTCAAAAATTTTCCAACTACAGAAAATTTTCTCTTCAAGTGATTAGGAGCTTCTCAAACTTACATGCCAGCTGAATCCAAAGGACCAACACTGAGAATTTTAGAAGCATCTTTTCTTCTTATTATATGGTGGCCACAATCACTTGCTTTAGTTGCCCTTGAAAGATCCCCTCCTGAAAGAGGTTTTTCTGGGCTAGAGTAACACTTGCCACCCACTTTGATCACAGTGAAAAGGCTGCCTCTGTGTGGCAGCCAGTTGAATCATCCACCGTCTACCGTCCCCTCCCTCTAGCCTCAAACTCTGCTTTGATTCTGGGAAGGATTTTGCCTTTTGAAATACCACCCTCCTGTGGAGAGATAGAAAAGTTGTTTATTTTCAATGATGCTTCTGTTTCTTCCAATTTCGTTTGGGATGCACAAGCATCAAGATTTAAGTAGAGTCTGGTGACCTTATCCGAAATGGGAAATATGACCTTTAAAATTTTATCATTTTCAGTTAGAATAGCAGAAAATAAAAAACACATTTTCTTTTCATTTCTGGTATCCTAACAAGCATGCTTAGCATCCTCGTTGAAAAGTATATTTGTAGGTAGGTGTGTGTGTTGTGTTGTGTTTGAAACTATATTTTCTGGGTCATATGGAACGGTAAGTATCCTGTCATAAACCTATTTTTACAGGAGTTCCCATCGTGGCTCAGTGAAAACGAATCTTACTAGCATCCATGAGGATGCAGCTTCGATCCCTGGCCTAAGTCAGTGGGTTAAGGATCCGGCGTTGCCGTGAGCTGTGGTGTAGGTTGCAGACGTGGCTCGGATCCTGTGTTGCTGTGGCTGTGGCCTAGGCTAGCGGCTACAGCTCCAATTTGAATCCTAGCCTGGGAACCTCCATAGGCCATGGGAGTAGCCATAAAAAGACAAAAAAAAAAAACCCACCTATTTTTATAAAATTAAAGATGAATCACCTCATTGTATATTGTTTAGTTTAGAATATTTTCCTGATATCCTATGGTATTACTCTGCCACTGGGTCCCTGGTACATGACTATCAAAGTCCTCAACATACTGTATTATTTTCACAGAGGCAAGAGAAATTTATATCATTTAGTAGGATCTGTGAGGAATGGCAGAGATTAGGAGAATTTTGTGTCGGCGTGAACTGATGTTTCACAGGAAGAGCTTAACAAAAACTTGGGGACTTGTTTCATCAGTAATGATGGAAAAAGGAGTAAAGGAAAAGGAGAAGAGAGATGGTGGGGGAAGAAAAGAAGAAAGGAAAATAAGGAAAGAATTAATGATTACATGAATAAATGAGGATTTTGGAATATGTCCCTGTTTTCATTATGAGATCCATATGGTGTCCCTGGCCACTTTCTTTTATTTTTATGGATGATCTAACTCATGCACCCCATATTTATTATATTCCTAGCATTTTCAGTAAATTTTAAATTATGAATATTTATTGATTCAATCAATATTTATTGAGTACCAGCTATTTGTCAGGCACTGTGTGAGATACTGAACATACTTCAGGAAATGGCACAGACAGAAAATATGTTTCAGACCTTTGTGTCTTCAAAAATAGGAGTGTAGAGGATGGCAAAAGAAAAGGGAGTTCAAAGACTGTCAAGAAGAGGAAATAAGTGACAAAGTGACAGAGGGATCCTGAAGGAGATGTGCTGAGCTTTGGAAACTGCTGCAGGACCTCCCAATGTGCTTTCCAAGATTCCAGTACAAATCTCTGTTCTTTCATTTTTCACTCATGGAACGCAAGCAGTTTACAAAGTATAACAACCGTAGCAATTTACACTTATGTTCACATCCTATATAATAGGACAGATTTATCAGTCTTTGCAAAGATCCAAGAACATAATGTGAGTGAAAGAACTGGACATCGCTTTCCTATGTTCTCTGCCTTGCACTCTAATTTCTTCTATATCCTTTCTTCTTGGGAAAATATGCTGCTAGTACATAGCTCAGAATCTCTCTGCAATCAGCAATAATTTGATTATTTAGGGGCTAGCATGTGTCTTTTAGGATTAGGGATCATTGCTTTTCTAAAGTCATAATGCATGTTTTTTCTCTAAAATGTGTATCACTTTCTTCAATGAGTTCTATGATCCATTACACTGACTTTCCATTTGATTCATTATTTAGGGCTTTCTTATTCTTGCTTCAAGTAGGGCAAGACTGAACAACATATGCTCAGATTTTGGAGTTTAATAATCTCAGATTTAAAAATAAAAAGTTGCTGCTAACACTTTTTAAGACTGTGACTATTGGCAAGTTTTTAAATGTTTTTGAGGCTTAGTTTTCTAATATTTAGCATAGGTTTCAGAATAACTATTCAGAAAATTGTAATGAAGATTAAAAGATATATTTAATATACTTAGGAATTTCTTTTACCTTTGTATTTAAAAAGGAATAAATTCTTGATAGACTTTACAATGTAAGAATTAAAGACAACCACATTAAAATATAACAAAATAAAAGATGGTACTATTAGAATAAAATGTGCAAATATAAAAACAAAGAATCTAAAATATAGAAATAATTTTTGCAAATGAAAATAAAAAGAATTGTATAGAAAAATGATCAAAAGATAGGAATAAGGAGCTCCTGTTGTGGCTCAGCAGGTTAAGAACCCAGTGTAGTGCTGTGAGGGTGCAGGTTCAATCCCTGGCCTTGCTCAGTGAGTCAAGGATCTGGCATTGCTGCAAGCTGTGGCACAGGTGACAGATGTGGCTCGGATCTGGTGTTGCTGTGGCTGTAATGCAGGCCTCAGGTGCAGCTCTGATTAGATCCCCAGCCTAGAAACTTCCATATTCTGCAGTTACAGTTGTTAAGAAAAGAAAACAAAGGTATAAGCATGTGACCAAGCTGAATGACAGAGTACCAATATATGAATAAAAACTAGCTTAAAAGAGATATGATTGGAAATGCATACAAATAAAGTATATTTGGATTGTTAAAACAAAAATACTAATAATTCCGAATTTATCTAGGATGTGAAATATACCCTTTCACTCACTGTTGATTGGGATGTAATTGTTTACACCATATGGAGGGCAAATTGTCACCTTCTCCAAAAATTTTAAATGTGCTCTCCTCTTTCATAACAATTCCAATTTCAGAAATCTCATTAAAATATACTCCAACATACAAAAAAATAATATATGTACAAAGATGTATAAGACAATCTTTATGACAATAAAGAAACCAAAACACATCTGCATCTATTCAAAAGTAATTAATTAAATTGTGGAATGTTTCAAAGTAGTAAATAGGCATCAAAAGGAATAAAGTGGAGCTTTGTACATTTTTCTACTCCAGAAAGATCTCCAGTACATTTTATGAGACAAAAATCAAAAGACAAGTTGCAAAAAATTCAGGTAACTCCAATTTGCACAGCAAATTGTGTGTATATCTCTGTGTATATAAACGATCATGTAACTGCATGAAATGACATGCAGAGACATATATATAATTGAAAGAACCAGGCTGGCATTATATACCTTATACTATTACAATTGATTTCCTCTGAGGCTGGTGAGAGATAGGGTGGAATGAAGGAGATATAGCCATGGGCTTTCACTTTTGCTCTGTCTGAATCATTAATGATGAGATAGACCTTTATGTTGCTTAGGAAATTTCAAAAATGATGAAAACTCTTTATAGGGGAGGGCTCCTAGATAGATTAAAAATCATATTCACTTAATTTTTGTTTCTTTCCAAAAAAAAGTTCTTCATCACAAATATGCATGTTCTAGACTAGCAATGGAAACATTTCAAGTTTTTCTTAGAGAAAGAGTAATTCGTTTCTGGTAAGTGGAACAATTATTTTTAAAAGATGCATTTCAGAGTCTGGACTTGCCCTGGTACAAATGAAAGAAGCGTGTGGGACAAATTAGATTATTTGCATTTTTCTCAATGTTTATGTTGAGACAAACACACCAGACCAGTATTTTATTGACATGAGGGCAAGCCATGATATTACTACCTCTTCATTTTCTTGCTATGTTAAAATTGTTGTTCTTAGTCTCCTCATAATTCTCAGCCATGTCAACCAGCAAAGTACTTGTTCCTTGTTCCTTGTCCTCTCTCCCTTCTTTCTTCCTTTCTTTCTTTCTTTCTTTCCTTCTCCCTCTCTCTCTCTCTTTCCTTCCTTCCTTCCTTCCTTCCTTCCTTCCTTCCTTCCTTCCTTCCTTCCTTCCTTCCTTCCTTCCTTCCCTTTCTCTCTTTCTTTCTCCACAGTGTCTCTCTTTCCTTTCTCATCCTCATTAATTTTTGCTCTCTGACTCTCCTTCTGGATGGCTCTAGATCTGCTCTTGGTGACTGCTTTCCATCTCCCCGCCCCCAACTCTCCTCCTTGCCACCAGAGAGATACTGCACAGGTGCAGCCCCATCTGTCCCACTGTGGGTCTCTGGGCACAGTAGTACACAGCAGTGTCTCTCAGGGTAACCTTGGGCAGGACCAAGGTGCTGGACTTTCTGTCTGAAGCTATGATCAGAGAGCCCATGCTGTTGGTCACAGTGTTTTGTAAGCCTTGAATGATATACTGTGGACTCTGATTGGGATTTTGCCGATACCAAAGTATATTGTCATTTCCACTGACAGTAGAGTGGTTACAAGGCAGCTTTACATCTTCTCCTTCAGCACAGTCCATGGAGTTGAGCTGAGTGATCTTAGCATCAATCACAGTTCCTAAGGGGAAAGAAAATGCAATTAGCTCCTGATCACAGATCTATTTATCAACGTTCTATTTATCAACGGCAACTCTCTGCCTATAGCCCCTACTTGTGTTTTTATTTATGTTATGCAAAAATGTCATTGCTGTTCATTATAGCAGACAAAGATACACGGCAAGGATTAGAGGCTCCATAGGCTCTATTCCATGGGTCCTTGACTCAGTACACCCAGAGATTTCTTCGAACATGGATACTGCTAAAGGCTTTTCTGGGATCACGGATGATTTAACCTGTATGTAGAAGTTTGTGCTCCCTATAAAATCCATAGATCAGTTCTCAATTCCATCTGTATAATGTTGAATAAAGCAGAGGGAGAGGAATAGAGAACAAATAACCCTTCGTGGTCTCTTAGTCTCAACATCCTCCCTTGTAGACACAGAACACTTACCCAAGGTCAGAAACACAGTTACTCCAGTCACCAGCCTCATACTTCAAGGACAAACCAGGATCATGGGCTCAGAGCTCAGTCTCTGTGTCTGAGCTTAGGCTTACAGGGGTTCCAGAGAACAGAAGCAACAGCTGCTACTAAGGACTTACAACCGGTGCAGCTACCACTGTGTTGTTTCCAGGACCTTCTCAGCCAATGACTGTGCAGTTCCTTGTCTAGGTCCTCCTCCCCTATTTTAGTCATGTCCCCCAAAGAAGATGATACATCCCCATCTCAGAGAGTGCCCACTGTCATCATTTGTGAAATTTAAACTCAGAATCTGGATAAGGAACTCCAGTCCCAATGATATGTCTGTTCAGAACTATTGTTCCATCATTTGTTCCTTGAAGAAACTGGCTGATGATTTCATTAAGATTTTGGAAAGCACTGTGTATTTCCAGAAAACTTCACTGAACTCTGTGTTATAAGGAGAGGAAAATCCCCATCCACGTTCCAGAAAACGTGAGGTTCCAAAACAGGCAGTAAAGTCTTTGGGAGTACAGGAGAAATCAATAGCATTGGGACTAAGGGCTATTAAGGGCTACAAGTCCCGAGCCTGGGGTTCATGTAAAGGTCCTTGGACTCATGCATCTAAAACCATATAGGTGGACATTTCTCGGTGCACCACCGGTTCTTGGTCCTTAATCCTCATGTCTCTATGTGCATGTTTGTAGGTGCTGTGCACTAAGGATGCTGAGGCAGAGAGGAAAGACAGAAGGGAAAGAAAATAAGGCAGGCAGGGTTTGGGAAGGCGTGGTAGAAAAAGTTCGGGGAGGGAAGAAAAAAGGAGCATAAGGAAGAGGGAAGGTAAGGGATAATCAGGGGAGGGAGAGAGAGAAAGCAGTGTTTAGGGAGGTACTTGGAAAGGGCTAGACTATTGGGCTAAAGGCCCCTGAATCCTTGACCACACACCCTCAACGAGGGATTATAAAGTAAAAATTGTCCAAAGAAGAAGAAAGTACGTCATTTTTTTTTCCTTTTCAGTGCACTGTCAATGGAAAACGTAAGCTTCCTTTCCCCGAGAAAATAATGCTCTTTGCAGTTGAAGTAGCCCCCTCTTGTGACTGAATAAATGAACTGCAGAGCTAAACCCAGGTCAAAAGTCAGCCAGCAATCTTTTGAAAGACTTATCAGATGCCTAACTCTTTACTTATCTGGGTTTTCTTGATCCTATAACACTTTGCAGAAGGTTTTAAATATTTTTGATTGCTTTATTTCAGTCAAATGATTCTCAGTTGTTGGTTTCTCTTTAATTTTTGCTTTCTTTCTAACCTGCCCATATTTAAAGTTTACTTCAAAAGTCCATATTAGTCAATGTTTAAAAGAGAAGTTGGGAGTTCCCACTGTGACGCATTGGAAATGAATCCGACTAGTAACCATGAGGTTTTGGTTTCCATCCCTGGCCTCACTTAGTGGGTTAAGGATCTGGAGGTGCTGTGAGCTGTGGTGAAGGTTGCAGACAAGGTTGGGATGCTGTGTTGCCGTGGCTTTGATGTAGGCTGGTGGCTACAGCTCTGATTCGACCTGGGAAACTCCAAATGACATGGGTGCAGCCCTAAAAACAAAAAAAAAACAAAACAAAAAAAAGAGAAGTTGATCCAGACTGCACTCACATTTATCTGTTCCATGAATTAATAGTTAAATCATTATTCATGAATTTATCAGTAGAAGATACGCTGAGCAACTCTTTAAATTGTTCTAGATACAATCTTACAATTATATCAAAAACGTGTTAAAGAAAAGACTCCAACAGGATAAATACAGGGTTATATTTCAGGGCAAAATTCAACAATAGACAATAAACATCCTAAGCCCAGGATGGGGAAAAACATATACATGTGTAAATGCCATAGTAATCTTGTTTCTTTCATGTAGCGAATATTCACTGGGAACCTGTTTGCTTTTTGGCAAATCTCATACAAACACACACACAAAATGAGCAAGCACTGCTACTGAAAATTTAAGGAAAAATAAAAACTGAAAGTAGGTAGAAATATAGTATGATATTAGAAAAGGCAGAGGAAAAGTAAGAAGTAATAGCTTTAATGAACAACTTTTTTGTTTGTTGGTTTGCCTTTATTTTTAGAAGACAAGAGAGGCCATTACGATGTGTCATTCTAAATTATACTGAAACAACACTGTATGACACTGGAGAATCTTAAAATATGTTTGTCCAGTCTACTGGCTCTTTTCAGAGTCTTGACTTTAGAGGACGCTATTACCTCTAGGACCATCTGAAGTGAGGTTATCTTCCTTTATTTGACGAAAACCAAAATAATGTATATAACTTACTTTTATAACAGTGAAAGAATCTGATAAAAGCCCAACACCATTGAATGATGGATACTTTCAACAATCCAGAAATAGAAGAGAAATTCTTGGATCTCATACAGGGTCCCCATGAAAATATCCAAATTCGATGTCGTTCCAAGTTCATAAATAAGACAGATACGCTATCACTACTTCTATTCACTGTTGTACTGGAGGTTCTGGTATCAAGTCAGGAAAAGGAAATAAGATGTATTAAGTTTGAAAAAGGAGAAGTAAACCACTTTTATTTAAAAGTGATATATTTGTAGCCATCACTGACACGGTGTATCTTCTCAGTAAATACATTTTCCTCTAAAAAAAAGTGATATATTTGTGTATGAGAAAATGCAAAGGAATCTATAAACAAACTACAAGAGCTGGAGCTGAGAGGTGAATTAAGAAAGTCACTGAACACAAACACCAGTTTTATTTCTAGATCCTAGTCCAGGGCATTGGAAAATGAAATTAAAATGCTCTTTACCAAATACCTAGGAGTTAATTTAATACAAAGTATGCAAGGCATCTAGAATAAAAATTATAATATTAATAAAGGAGGTTAGAGGGAATCGACGTAAATGAAGAGGAGAGTATAGGAATCAGAAGACTTCATGTGTTGGGTCTCAGTTGTACCACTGGATTTGCACATTCAACACAGTCCCAATCAAATTACTAGCAGCCTTTTGTAGTAGAAGTTGAGAATCTGTTTCCAGACTTATTTGGAGGTGCAAAGACCTAGGGAAAAACATTAAAAAAAAAGGAAAGTTTAACTTGCATTTCCAGCTTTGAGAACCTATATGAACCCTCAGTAATTTAGACTGAGTAGTCTATTGATATGAGGACAAAATAAGTCAATAAATAGAGTCAAGTCCAAAAACAGACCCATAGACATATGGTGTCAATTGATTTTCACCAAAAGTGCCTATGCAATTCCTTGGGGGGGAAAGATGGTTTTTCTAGGACAGGAATTCTAATTCTAGATGTATAAGAGACCTAAATGTGATAGGTAAAACTATAAAGCTTCTTAAAAGGAAACATAAGGAGTTCCCGTCCTGGCACAGCAGAAACGAATCTGACTAGGAACCATGAGGTTGCCGGTTTGATCCTTGGCCTTGCTCGGTGGGTTAAGGATCCAGCGTTGCCGTGAGCTGTGGTGTAGGTCACAGACACAGCTCGGATCCTGTGTTGCTGTGGCTGTGATGTAGGCTGGTGGCTACAGCTCCCATTAGACCCCTAGCCTGGGAACCTCCATATGCTACAGGTGTGGCCCTAAAAAGCAATAAATAAATACAAATAATAAAAAAAGAGGGAACAAAAGAGAATTTATGCCCTTGGGAATGGGCATAGATTTCTTTAAAAGTTTACCAAAAATACTTGCCATTAAAGAAAAGTAATACATTGCACTTCTTACAAAACAGATACATCTAACTACTGAGAGAGTATAGAAGAAAACTACAGACTGGGATAAAGTATTTTTGCTATGTGTTTCTGACAAACAGCTTGAACACAAAGTACATAAACGTGCCTATACAAGTTATCTACAACCTAAGAAATGTATGCAAATGACGGGAAGTGACACTTCTCAAAAGAAATTATCCAAATGGCCAATAAGCTTAGGGAAATGTGTCCAACGTCATTACTCATCAACACAACATAGTAAATCCATAGCGTGGTACCACTGTACATGCACTAGGATGGCTAAAATTTCAAAAAGAAAGACAAAAACTAGAGTATAGTTGAACAAAAAAAAAAATCCCACACTAAATAAAAAGACATTTCACAGATAAAAAGACAAAAGCTACAAAGATGGAGTTGTCAAAATTTTTATTTCAGCCATTCTGGTAGGTATGTAGCGATATCTATCTCTTGACCTAGACTTATATATCAAAAACTTTGTCCTATGTTTTTTTCCTAAAAGTTTTGTAGTTTAACATTTTACATTTAAGTCTGTGATCCACTTTAAATTAATTTTTGTATAAAGTGTGAGACAAATCAAAGTTCATTTTTCTTGCCTAGGTGTCCACTTGCTTCAACACCATATGTTGAAAAGATTATCTTTCTTCCATTCAATTTCTTTGGCATTTTGCAAAAAAAAAATGCTGGGCATATTTGTGTGGATCTATAATGGGTTCCCTGTTATTTTTACGTTGACCTTTATCCTATCCCTACACCAATCCCTATGATCTTGATGACTGTAGTTTGAAACCAGATAGATGATTGCTCTCACTTCTTTTTTCAAGATTATTTTAGCTATTCTAGTATCGTCTTTTCATAAAAATTTTATAATAACCTTGCCTGGATTTATAAAAAATCCTTCATGAATCTTAACAGGAACTCTGTGAAATGTATTTATCAATATGGAGAGAGCTGACATGTTTACTATTTTGAGCCTCCCATTTTGCAAACACAGGATGTCTCTCCATTTGTCTTCACTGATTTCTTTCATCAGTGTTTTTGTAGTTTTCAGCATGAAAGTTCTATATTTGGTTTGTTACATTTACACGTAAGGATTTGGGGTCTTTTTTGAGCCATTGTAAATGGTATTATATTTTTCATTTGAGTGTCCACATGTTCACTGCTAGCACAGAGAAACACATTTTTTGTGTGCATTTACCTTTTACCCTGCGACCTTGCAGAACCCATTTAATAGTTCTTGGAGGCATTTTTAAAATATATTCCTTGGGATTTTCTAAGTGGACAATTGTGTCATCTATAAATAATGGCAGTTTTACCTCCTCTTTTCTGGTTTATATGGTTGTCTCTACATTTCCTTGCTTTGTTGCACTGGCTGGAATATCTAGCACTATGCTGAATGAGAGTGATGAGACAATATTTCTATTTTCTTCCAATCTTAGGGAAATGTACGAAGTGCTTTACAAGTAAACATACTATTGGCTGTTGGGAAAATTCCACACTATTTCTCTGTTTCTCAGCATTTTCACCATAGTTAACTATTGAATTTCGGCAAATGCTTTTTCTGGAAAGATTAATACGATCACGTGATTCTTTTTAGTCTGCTAATATGGTAGATTCTATCAATTGATTTTCAAGCATGGAGGTAGTCTTGCACCCCTGAAAAAATCCACTTGTGTTTTACATTATCATTTTTATATAATGATTAAATTCTACTTGCTAATATTTTGTTAAGAAATTTTGTGTCTATATTAATGAGAGATATTTCTCTGGAGTTTTCTCTCTTTTTATGGTCTTTTTCTGATTTTGGTACCAAGGTAATACTAGCTTCACAAAATGAGTGAGGAATTATTTTCTTTTCTCTATCTTCTAGAAGAAATTTGTAGAATTCATGTTAGTTCTTCTTCAGTGTTTGGTAAAATCCTCTAACACTATCTGAGCCTGAGGATTTTTTTAAATTAAAAATTTGATTTCTTCATAGACATCGTGACTTCAGCTTTCTCTGGCTCCTGCTCTGAGGAGAAATGAGGAGGAGCTGAGCCTGGGGCCACAGCGAGGTTTGGGGACAGGCAGCAGGTGCTCCCAGAGCACTGTGTCTCCGCGCAGAAGTAGGTTCCTGCATCTGCAGACTGGGCAGCTGTGATGTGCAGGGAGCTGTCCTTTCTAGTGTCTCCAAACCGAGCTGTCAATCTGTCCGGCTTCTTCACTTCTCCTGGCTTAGTCAACAACATCAAGAAGACAGGACTTCCCCCAGGCCTCTGCTTATACCACTGAAAGCTGTTTAAAATCCTTGAGGAATTGCAGTATGTGGTAAAGTTCTCTCCTTCTTGTAGGAGTGAGAATTTAGGAATTTGGTTTATCTGTTGTCCGTACACTTCTGTTGAGAAAAACAGAGGGAGGTATCAGAGAAAGTCTGCTTAGATGTCTGTCCTCTCAGCTACAATGGTCTCTCTCATTCTTCTTGTGTGTGTTTCCCTTCTTTTCTTGTCTCCCTCCCCAACACCCTTTTTAGTTTTTTTAATCCCCCAATTCTTTGCTCTCAACCAGAAAATCTCATTCCTACAGTTGCCTGCAGACGATATTCCACTGTGCTGAGCTGTCTGGAAGTAATCAGGGAAACCCCAAACTCACGTGATCTTATGTGTTGCATCCATAAGATCAACACGGTTGCTAGGAGTTGCATCTTCCTCTTTTTCTCCAGAAAAGAGTTGCTGAAACTGACAGCGTGTCTAGTGGATTTCCTTTGTATAAGCTTCTTCTAGACGCAGAGAAACTGTGTGGTCTACCACTGCCTTTTGAAAGGAAAGGGGAAAGGGGTGACTGCAATTTGAGGAAGCCAATCAGACTTACCACTATTTTACTCACCCATCTTCAGAAGCAGGACAGGTGTCTATGTTTGCAGGTGCTGCCCCCGCGTGGCTGGATCAATAATTGCTGCTGATTTTATAACCAACTCCTTACACACGGTTTTTGAATTCAAATGGTATATGCGTTTTGTCAAGGCTTGGAAAGAAGGAGTCTACTCATGCTAATATTTTTGGTGGAAGGAAAAATCTGACTTTTAAAATGGATTCTGGGATTTTGAAAATTAGGACATCATAAAGAAATAAAAATTTTCATTGTCATTCCAATTTCTTTAATTTGTGTAGTAAATGTGTCTCTGCATGTACTAATGGAATGTACTAGGTCACAGATATTTTAATAAATGTGGAAGAGGCTCATAATTTATTGTTAGATGATCTGTGATCTCAAAATGAAAGACAAAATGTATCTCTTTCTCTGCTGGTTGTAAATTGTTCAATTTTGAGCCCATATTTACTCTCACTCTGTTACTTTTCCACCTAATAGGAATTTTTACAAAATAATATAATTTGACAGAAAGTCTTATCTATCAGATGCTTTTCTCTAAGAAGAGTTCCTTAAACAGTTGTTAACGAATCCGACTAAGAACGATGAGGTTGCGGGTTCGATCCCTGGCCTTGCTCAGTGGGTTAAGAGTCCGGCGTTGCCGTGAGCTGTGGTGTAGGTTGCAGACTCGGATCCCGCGTTGCTGTGGCTGTGGCGAAGGCCGGCGGCTACAGCTCCTGTTAGACCCCTAGCCTGGGAGCCTCCATATGCTGCGGGTGCGGCTCTAGATAAAGGCAAAAAAAAAAAAAAGAGTTCCTTAAACAAAACTCTTGGATAGAATACTTCAGTGTGACTCCACAGAACTTCAGAAATTCTCACTTATCAGAGCACTTATCAGCCTGTATTAGAATGACCTGCTAACTGTGGGGGCTGGGCTCATGTACCTTGAGGGTATGTACTGTATCATCTTCAAGAACTGAGCTGTCCTATGTGGTGGCTTCTAACTACATGAGTCTACTTAAAATTAATTAAAATGAAATCAAATAGAATTTTAGTTTCTCAGTCATACTAACCACATTTCAAGTGATCTGTATCCTTATGTGCCTAGTGGCCATGGGACAATGCAAATATAGAATATTTCCACCATCTCAGAAAGTTCTGTTGGACGATGATGCTCTAGGATCATCGAATATGTAGGATCTATGAAAATAAGGAATTCTGTCTGTTTTGTGTCACAATTAAAGTCCCAGATATGTGGTATGCACTCAACAAATATATGTCTATTCTTCATCACCAGGTTCTCAGAAAATACTTGGATACCTGGTAAATAGTGTATACTCAAACAGTACTTGAAGGATTTAAAAAATTCATGTGTTTTCATGTGTGAATATTCCAGAATATTCCAAAATAAAGACCAATCTAAAAGCACACTTCCATAAATGTAGACAATCCAAGTTTGCTTGTAGGGGAATTTCCGCTGTGGCACAACAGAAACCAATCTGACTAGTAACCATGAGCATGCGGGTTTGATCCCTGGCCTCGCTCAGTGGGTCAGGGATTTGCCATTGCCATGAGCTGTGGTGTAGGTTCAAGATGTGGCTCAGATCCTGCATTGCAGTGGCTGTGGCCTAAGCTGGCAGCTATAGCTCCAATTAGACCCCTAACCTGAGAACCTCCATATGTTGCAGGTGCAGCCTTAAAAAGACAATAAAATAATATAAAAATAGAATAAAATTAATTAACACAGGGTGAGGGAGGAGGGTTGTCAGATGCCTGATCAGCTTGTGGACACTCTTCCAACTGGTGGGTGGTGAGGTTATCAGGAGTCAACATCACCATCCTTCTGGTTCCAACCAGTCTGGGGTCAGCATGCTTGTGGGCAGCATACAGTTAACTTTTTCCACCTGGTGGGGGTTTCAGCACCCGCAGAACAGCTCAAGGGAACTGGCTCAGAAAATTATCTATAGCTCCTAAGGAGGAACTAAAAATTCTTGACTTTATTTAATGGCTAAACTATTATTATTTCATCTTGCTTGACTGTTTTCCTTTCTCTCTACCTTTTCTCACTTTTCTGATTAAATTTGTTCTTTGGAACTAAGGGAAGCCTAGGAAGCTCAAGTTTTTCTACACACAAGAGGCAGACAGAGGACGTTGGTGTGTGTGTGGGGGGTCCTGTTCTCTGAAGACCCCATAGATCATGCTTATATATACCTAGATTGGTTCTCCTATGTGCTAAGCATTGTTCAGGCGTGGAGGATGCAGTCCTGAAGAGAATAAAAAAAGGCCAACAGTGCATTAGAGGGGGGAAATGAAATACATGCTTTTTTTTTTTTTTTTGTCTTTTATCTTTTCAGGACCCTACCTGTAACATGTGGAGGTTTGCAGGCTAGGGGTCAAATCTGAGCCACAGCTGCCTGCCTACGCCACACCTGCAGCAATGCGGGATTCAAGCCACGTCTGTGACCTACACCACAGCTCGGGACAATGCCAGATCCTTAACCCATGTTTTTTTTTTTCTAAAAAAAGATAATTTTAAATAGTGATAAGTACTCTAAAACAATATAGTACTGTGCTGAGATGGAGAGTTACTCTTGAGGTGAGGAAAGGCATCTGCTCTAAATAGGCTGTGAAGGGAGGGCTCTGACACTCGGCAAGATACTGAACCTCTTTCATGTCCAATTTCCTTTTCTCTAAGTAGCCAGGATCTTTCTGCCGGGCGCTGGGCTCAGCACTGGCATTCATCATCTCATTCGCTTCTCATAAGAACCCTACCCGGTAGATACAACAAATACCCACAGTGTAGATATGAAGAAACTGAAGCCTAAAAGCTATTAAGGAGGATGGACCCAACCTTGAAGGATTCCAGTAAGGAATGAGTGAGAAAAGACATGCAAACCACCTCCTCACAACACCTTCTCTAGCTTAGGCTCTCAATCAGCAGCAGCAGTGTATAAAGTCTTGGCAGGGGTGGCCCAGGGAGTGTTGGTAGACAGAATCTAAATTTCCAGAGGAATCTATTCACAAAATAAGGCTGAATTTTTTTTGATGTGCATTTAGCAGTTTATATAGCAGATTTCATGTATTATCATAAGTATTCAAGGTCTATCGTGTTTCTTTCTGTTAATGGGAAATCGGTTAATTAGGGTGTTATATTGAGAGATTGAGTGGCATATCAAAATATGGAATGAGTATACCAAGCACTATTTGCTATGAATGTTTACTTTTTTCCCATTAGTGACTCTTGCTCAGGATGTTTCTACCCTGCCAGAAAGGATAGAGTTGGAGTTCCCTTTGCGACTCAGTGGAAGCAAACCCAACTAGTATCCATGAGGTGTGGGTTTGATCCCTGACTCAGCTCAGTGGGTTAAGGATCCGGTGTTGCTGCGACTTGTGGTATAGGTTGCAGATGTGATTTGGGTCCGGAATTGCTATGGCTGTGCTGTAGGATAGCAGCTGTAGCTCTGTTGCATGTGTGGCCCTAAAAAAAGAAAGAAAAAAAAGGAAAGAAAGAAAGAAAGAGAGCAGTAAACACAATTTTCCTACCAGAAAAAGACTCCTGTCTTGTGCAAGAATTATGAGCTTTCTGTCTAAGGTAGCCTATTCCTCTCCAGCCAAAATCATCCCATGCATTATATTTGTCATTTGAAGTCAATCAGTTTCACATCTGGCAGGCGAAAGATGAAAAAAAAAAAAGAAAAAAAGCAGTCTTCCCGAATCCTCTCTCTCATGACCCTGCTTTGGGAAGTTTACTGACTGGTTCAGCAATGGTACCTCCTATTGCGACTAGGCTTCCCCTTTAATCCATGATCACCAGAGGGAGGTCAGTGTAAGCCTCCCAGAATACTTTAGCCAGACACTAGGTGGCAGTGCCTCAGCTTTCATTCAAGCTGCAGGCCATGTAGAGCCTGATTCTCAAGGAGGGAAAACAGAAAGATTTAAATAAAGGATTCGTAATGGGGTGACATTTGAGTAAAAACATAAAGGAACTCAAGAGGTTCACCATGTAGATACTTGGGGGAATAGCATTACAGTAGATAGGGCGAAGACTAGGGGCACAGGTCTTGATATTGAAACATTCAAGTTTAAGGAATAATATCTCACCTTTCCCCGTAGCCCTTTATTCATCCCGGAGCACTATTGCATAAGAAACTAACTAATGCATTGAACCGTGTTAACAGGTTAGCAGACAATTTCCTGTCTACTAATCGTGGAGCAATCTGTCCCTAGGATTGGCATCTTCTTTTCCTTTAGGTTCCAGCTTAAACCAGTAACGTCACCATCATGGAGATATCCAGCCACCCTGTTCTGGGGCCAACTGCTTCTTCATAGTCCAAACCTTGCCCTTAAGGAGATCCCTAAAATGCTACCCTCTGACTGGCAATACACTTTAGAGATGCTTTTCAGACTAGGAAATTTTTATCTCATTTCCTGAAGATTAAAAAAAAAGGGAACAATAAAACCTGTGTTATAGGGTTTGTGATATTTAAATTAGATGATGAATCTGAAATGCATACTACAGTGTCTGACGTATAGAAAGCTCAATAAATACCAGCATGCATTTATGTATGTATGTATGTATGTATGTATGTATTTATAAAACCTGCCTTTCCTTCAATGTCCAGGTCTGTGACTTGTTACTGCTTTTTCTTTTCTCCGCATCAGGTCAATGATGGAAGCTTCTAGGAAATTTAGTTCATCACTTATTTTCATGGGGACAGTCATTATTTTCCTTTGCCCTCTTGGGGTCCTAGTCTCCTAGTACATCGGTACACTCAGGGTGCTGAAAGGACATAGATGAAATGCTCAGATGAGGTTTTTATTTTCATTTATCTAATGAATAATAGTATTAAGAATTTTGGGGAGTTCCCATTGTGGTTCAGCAGGTTATTAAACCACTAAGATCCACAAGGGTGTGGGTTCTATCGCTGGCCTTGCTTACTGGGTTCGGCACCCACATTGCTATGGCCATGGTGTAGGCCTGCAGCTGCACCTGCGATTTGACCCCTAGCCTGGGAACTTCCATGTGCCACAACTGTGACCCTAAAAAGCAAGCGAAAAAAAACAAAAGGGTTTTGTGTATTTGTTAGCTATTGGATGTCATATATCTGAGTTGGATCTCTAAGATTTTGCTATTCTTATTAATTTTTTTCTTACTGATTTATATGAGCTTTTTATATACTCTGCACTTGAATATATTTTTCAGAAGTACACATTGCAAATATAATTTACCAGTCTGTGCTTTGACTTTCCAACCTCTTAGCACTGATTTCTAACAATTAAATAAAATATAGACTTTCCTATTCATAAGATGCTAGCTTGAAGGTTTTGTTTGTTTTTTACTACAACTTTAAAAATGCTTTCCTTTGGTGACACCATTGCCTCCAATGTGAAGTCAGATATTATTCTTAGTGATGTTTCCCAGGATACAATATGTCCGTTTTACTGGCATTGGCAAAATTATTTCCAATTAAATACAACCTTGAATTTGCCTTTAATGCCTTACAAATTCCTGGCCAAAAACACAGTAGTGTGTGTACTTACAGAATTCCCTATTCAACTTCATGCCATCTCACGTAGCATTTTTCTCGAATTAGGATCTTGTTTTACACAAGGTCAAGTCTAGCAGTAAGTGGAAGTGCCTGCTATGAGCAAAGAGGTCATGGAATGGGTAACAAAAGAGCTAGTTATAAATATCAGCGACAATCACATGGCATTTGCAGAAACAAGAACTGGAATAGCTATCACAATTTCTTTTTCATGTTGGTTAAATGTATTTATATACACATTGATCAATTTTAACTCCCCTCTCCTGTTTGCCAGGCTGTAGTTAACATAAGATATGCTAATATAAGTCAATGGTATATCTCATCGTATCTCAGTAGTGAACATACAGGATTCACTGGGAGAGTGTGACTCAGCTAGAAGAGGAAAGGACTTCACCCCAAAATGGATAAATCAGCTTGGTATACTCTTTGCTGGAGAGGAACAGCTTGTTTTGGTTGAATAACAAATTACTGCATCATATTAGCAGGAAGCTTAAGTTTTGCTGTTGCCTTTATTTGAAAACTGTGTTGTTAAAAGAGGCACTGATGGATGCCTTGCTAACAAGGAGGATGCCGTAGTAGTTTGGTGCTTGTACTGTCTCAACTTAACTCTGAAAGTATCTTTCCCAGAATTTGCTTACCTGTCTTGTTCTGGTATAGGGTTGACTACAAAAGAGATTTGTGAAGATTTGGAAAGTATGTGTGATGAAGTAGCCATATTTTTAAATGTTCTGCTGGTTGGTGCAGGCACTGAGGCCGTTTACCCATTTTCTGGCTATGAGCTAGCTCATCTTTTTTTTTTGTCATTTTAGGGCCACACCCACGGCATGTGGAGGTTCCCAGGCTAGGGGTCTAATCGGAGCTGCAGCCGCTGGCCTACGCCACAGCCACAGCAACGCGGGATCTGAGCTGCATCTGCGACCTACACCACAGCTCATGGCAACGCTGGATCCTTAACCCACTGAGCAAGGCCAGGGATCGAACCCACAACCTCACGGTTCCTAGTCGGATTCGTTAACCGCTGAACCACGACAGGAACTCCGAGATAGCTCATCTTACTGTTGACCTGAAACTCCTCTACTTTCTACGAGACTGCCTCCTCATCTTCTCTTTGTCTGGGGTCAAGTATGCATGTAGCACGATGTTAAATGACACTAACTTTTCCTGAAGAGCACCCACTACTGTGAGACCGAAGGAGGTGAGAGACAGACAGGTGTTATTATGTCTGTGTGGGTTGCAATTGTTTTCATGGTTCTAGCATATCACACTTTTGTCCACATCCAACTTTCCCTCACAAATGTTGCTGTAGTTGATTTACAGTAAATTCAGGCACAATACCAGATAGAAAGATAACATCTTTGATTAGATTCCTTCACCAGCTCTAGCCATTGCATGAGTTCTAATCCTTATAACTAAATTCTTCTACATTTCTTATAGTTCTGCTTCTCTGATTGTAATCTAACTGACACAAGTCTAGAGGAAAGGACTGCGAAAATGATTTTCATGACAATTTCAGATAACTAGATCCAAATTTGAATTGTAAGCATATTTGAGTAAAATTGCCACTTTAAATTATTAAGGGGTGGAGTTCTCATCGTGGCGCAGTGGAAACTAATCTGAATAAGAACCATGAGGTTGTGGGTTAGATCCCTGGCCTCGCTCAGTGGGTTAAGAATATGGCGTTGCCGTGAGCTGTGGTGTAGGTCGCAGACGTGGCTCGGATCCCGCGTTGCTGTGGCTGTGGTATAGACCAGCTGCAACAGCTCCGATTAGACGCCTCGCCTGGGAATCTCCATATGCCGCGTGTGTGGCCCTAAAAGGACAAAAGACAAAAAAAAAAAAAAAGATTATTAAGGGGCAAGGTTTCAACTTTAGACAAATTTACACTTGTTCTGAATGATTAAAGTCGAGAATTCAAGACTGAGAATGTATTAGTAGAAAGTTCCTCATCACACATGCTTCCAAGTGACATGGCTGTAATTTAGAAAAAAATCTCCTCCAGACCACAGATGAAGCAACCACAGGACGACCACTTCTTGTCTGGGGTCTGCAGGTGTGCATTTCAGCTTGGGTCCTGCAACACAGGGGCTCTCTCTTATTGAGCTCTGGGGTTTTTGTTCAGCTTTTCCTATTACTTCAAGCACCGTGGGATCTCTGAGAGCACAGAAGTACTTCGCAGAATCTTCCAGCTGTAAGGTTGAAATGGTGAGGCTGATGGATTTTTGTGCTTTCTGGAAGTTTATAAAATAGCGGCCATCTCTTGCATTTGCGCCAGCAGATGGCTGACGAATAACGAAAGTCATCTCTCCACTGGGCAGTTGTTTATACCAAAAAATAATGTATGCAGTCCAACTTGTTTCATAGCGACAGTTTAGGGTGACTGCCTCCCCCACTTGACTGGATACAGGTGGCTGGTCTTGAGTAACTTTCTGGGCCACACCGGATCCTGTGGGAAAAATCGGAAAACAGAGAAAAGCAGTAAATAAAATATTGTAGGAATGAGACTACTTTAGGACCCAAAGAGAAACCGAGCTGAAATCACAATGCGCTTGCGTTCCCGCCGCCCTCCCTCCCCCGGGTCCGCGTGCAGCCCCACGGCCTGTGCGCTGTCCTCTCCCCCCGAACATTCTGGCCGCGGGTGGGACCATCCCTACCAGAGAAGACGAAGGCCAGGAGTCCCCAGAGCAGGCTGCAGAGCGGCATGTGGCGCGGGTTCCCCTGCACGAGAGAGTTCAGTGCTGCTCAGGCTGCGAGTTCAGTGTCTTTGAGTGTCTGGCAGCCCGTATACATAGTCTCGGGGTTCCTGTGTGACTCCCCCAAACAGGAAGCGGGGCTGGTTATGTTCACAGACCACGTGTCACATGCACAGATGCGAAAAAGTCTGGCTCACCACAAACCTTTACCTTGTCTACTTGTGTTTCCCAGGTCATAATGTTAGGCAGATCCTGAAAAATGGAAATGGAAAAAGCAGCTAGTATTAATGATTTGAGCTGAGGGGAGCTGAAGACTAAACAAGATGATATGCATTGGTAAGTATTCAGCAGAAAAATTTTACTAGCTTATTGAAAAAATAGGCTATGAATACTTCTTTTAATCTAGTTACTCATCATTCGTTTAACCTATACTCGCTTTTCTCCATCCAGAAACGAATTACTCTTTTTTTGTGGTAATATTTGAAAATTAAACTATAGTTGATTTACAATGTTTCTTCAATTTCTGTCCTACAGCAAAGTGACCCTTTATTAAAATTCACAGATGTTCAGCTTTCTTGGTGAAAGGCAATCTTATCCAAACTAATTAATGTATTTCTTTTTTTCTAGGGCTCTACTTAGGTTTGTCAATAAAGTTATTTTATTTTTAAAAATCAGTCTTTCTGACTTTCAGAATCTATTTAGTTGTTTGTATTTTTATGAAATTATTAAAGGAATAAAATATTATTCTTATGAAATCTGACACCGAGTCTTATTTACTAGCCTTTGAAGACGATCAGGATATTCAGTCCAGTTGCCCCTACAAGTAGAATTGTACTTATGAGATCATGTGTCTTAGAATTGTTCTTATGTCACATTTTTGATCCTATTGGTCCGAAGTGTTCAGTATCACTTGTGGGCAGTTCATTATTTTTCTCTTTAAAAATAAGGTCAAGATGAGCAGGCCAGATCTTTCTGTGACACCGTGCTAAAATGCACTCCTACAAAACATGATATCTATAGTCTACAAGCACTGAATACATGTCGATACAGAAGCTGATGACTGAAGTTTTGTAATCTGATGCACGTCGTGTGGAAAGTAGCTGTCAGTCTTCCATTTGGTTTCATTGTTTTAATGGATGAATTAATATAAAAGAAGCCAGGCAAACAGACAACTGGAAAAGAAACTTCAGAAAAGGTCTCTAAAACAGCTAGTCCTTTGATTTTTCGGTCAGAAGAACTCACTAATGATTGATGCAGGAGGAGAGTTGATATGTAGTTGAGACATCACCTCCTCTGTCCCATTTCACCTCTGAGAGCTGACAGGCAGCTGATGCCCTGGTTTGCAATTATTTGTGACTAAGCAGAAGAGACCATGAATGCCCACAGCAGCCTAGAGAGCATCATGATGGCAGGGTTCTGACCTTGTCAAAATGGCCCTGCTCTGAGTGTTTAACAAGTAGGGTGCTATGTCCCTTAGCTGCATTACAGCAGCTGCCTCTGTGCAATTTCTGGCTGGATCAAGCCTGAATGTGTTATTATGACACACGGGTTGGGAGGCTTGGCCTGTCCTAAAGAGTGTTTTTCCTTTCCTTGTCATGTAATGATAACTGATTATGTCTGGTAAAGAACAAGGCAGAACTTAAAACTGAAGGATCTGTGAGAAGGAGATTCATTACTTAAAGTTTCCAAATTTAGTAAATCAAACTGTGAAAAAAATCTGAGGGACTTATCTGGATCCAGTTCATTATGAATCATGCTCTGTTTGCAAATATTCATTCATGTTCTGATTGTTCTCTTGCCTCCAATTTTGATTCTAAGTTACAGTATGCCTACTGACCCCTGGCTTCCCTGCAAAAGCCAAACAAGAAGCCACCGCCTCTCTTCCCTCCTGCTTACCCACCAGACCATGGGAACTGGTAGCTTCACGACAGCAAATATCGCTCAGCGCAATGCTAACAAAATAGCTTCTGACTTCCATAATCTCTCGGGTTGTGTACTGCAACACCGAATGGTAATGGCAGTGAAAACATATTCATTTATGATGTAACTGCCCTTAACTTATTAGCAGCTACAGGAAGCAAGAATCCATGGGTCCTTTCATCAGATATTTGGCCATGTTGTTGTCATGAGTGCATGTATATTGTTTGGTGAAATTCTACTATTCTTATTTTACTTGTCTTGAAGACAAACCTCTCCTAACAGGCTCTTTAGTCAGTGACAGCATTAAAAAGAGCTAACAGTATGTATGATTTCCAAAACAAAAATATCTCCATTTATTGACATTGAAGGAATATTCTTTTCCATTTTATCCTGAAATTTCACCTAATGAAGTTGTTTATATCAAATTTTAAGCATTTTCTTTTCGTTTGAACACCTCACAAAGAAAAGTAGTGAGAACAATTGAGCTATTCTACGTCGACTGTCCTCAGACTCTCCTTGGTTCCTTTATAGAAATCCCCAAACTCACATGTCATATGAGGCACAGAATCACTGCTGAGGTTCCAGGGTCTTCCCTATTGTCCCTCCCTTTTACATCCTTGATGACTGTTTCCTAAAGATGCTGACCACGCATTCCATTCTGGGCACTATAACCTATTTTAATCTCGTCTATTTCATTCCAAATGAAAGCTACTCTAAAAATATATATATATATATTCTCCTCCGAGTTTTTTATATTAAACTGTTCAAACTACTAGAAAAAAAAGAAAACCAACTTTTAGAGCCCAGAGGGTTTACATAGTGACCTATTTTTTAATAAATTGTTAAACTTTAGTTATCATCATGCCGTATATTACATCTCTAGGGCTTATTTTATCTTATAACTGAAAGTTCGTACATTTTGAACACCTTCACCTTTCTTGCTCTCATCCCCACCACCTCTGACAATCACCAATCTGTTCTCTGAGTTCTTGTGTATGTGTGTGTACGTGTGTCTGTCTGTCTGTCCACACACATGTTTTAGATGTCACATATTAATGATTTCATACAGTATTTGGCTTTGTCTCTCTGACTTACTTCACTTAGCATTCTGCCCTCAAAGTTCATCCATGCTGGTAAATGGCAAGATTTATTTCTTTTTCACCACAGTTTCTTTGTCCATCTATCAGTCAATGGACACTCCAGTTGTTTCCAAGTCTCGGCTGTTGTAGGTAAGCTGCAGTGAGCATGGGCTACAGATATCTTTCTTAAATAGTGATTTTATTTCCTTCAGATATGTACCCAGAGGTGAAAATTCTGGATCGTAGAGTAGTTCTGTTTTCAGTTTTGAGAAACCTCCATATTGGCTTCCTCCATAGAGGCTGCAGCAATTTTTATTTCCACCAACACTGCATAGCGTTCCCTTTTTTTCTGCATTTTTTATTTCTTGTCGTTTTGATAATAGCCATTCTGATGGATGTAAGGTGATACCTCATTTTGGTTTCCATTTGCATTTCCCTGATGATAAGTGATGTTGAGCATCTTCTGATTCACCTATTGGCATTTGTATGTCTTCTTTAGGAAAATGTTTGTTCAGATCACCTGCCTATTTTTAATAAGATTGCCTTTTCTATTGATTATATGAGTTTTTAAAATATATTTTGGATATTAACACTTTATTAGACATAATTTTTCTCCCATTCTGTAGGTTTACCTTTCGTTGTGTGGATAGTTTCTTTTGCTGCACAGAAACTTTTTAGTTTGATGTAGTACCATTGTCTATTTTTACCTTTTGTTGCCCTTGTTTTTGTGTCAAATGCAAAACGTTATTGCCAAGACTGATGTCAAGAAACTTACCTCCCATGTTTTCTTCTGTTTTACTGGTTCAAGACTTATGTTCAAGTCTCTAATCCATTTTTGTGTGTGGTGTTAGGTAAGGGTCCAGTTTTGTTCTTTTGTATATGACTTCCCATTTTCCTGAATATCATCTGTAGAAGAGACTTTCCCTTCCCAAGTGCATATCCTTGGGTCCTTTTTTTGTGAATTAATTGACTATGTACTCATGACTTTATTTCTGGCCTCTCTATTCTACTCCAGTGATCTAGGTGTCTGTTTTCATGCCAATATCTCTCCATTTTGATTACTCATAGTTTTATAATATAGTTTGAAATAATGAATTGTGATGCCTTCAGTTTTGCTTTTCTTTTCTAGATTGCTTTGGCTGTTTGTGATCTATTGTGGCTCCATAAAAATTTTAGCATTTGTATGTTCTATTTCTGTGAAAAATGCCATGGCCTTTTAAACAGGGATTTCATTGAATCTGTAGTTTTCTTTGCGTAGTATGGATATTTTAATAGTTTAATTTTTCCAGTCCATGAGAACAAAGTATCTTTACATTTGTATTTGTCTTTTTCAATTTCTTAATCAACGTCATATATTTCAATGGACAGGTGTTTTACTCCCTTGATACATTTTTTTCTAAGGTATTTTCTTTTTGATGCAGTTGTAAATGACAGTGTTTTCTTAATAGCCCCGTCTCATAGTTTGTTATTAGTATGTGGAAACACAACTGATTTTTGTGTATTGATTTGTGTCCTGCAACTTTACTGAACATGTGTGTTATTTCTAAGACACACTGACATCTTGTGGGCACATCTCCCACTTTTAAGCCAAATGATCTGATATTCTTTACACTTTTTCTGTATTGAAAAAGTGTACATTATGAACTAGGGTAGGAAATCTCTGTGATGTTTATTTTAGGTTGAACACGTGTTAGTCTATAAGAAAGTTAAAAGATTTTTCTAATGGAATTTTTCTTGGCAATTATGTGACCTATTAAGAGTACACCTGTCAAAGTTGTAGGTAATAAGTGTTCTCTTCTTCATTCTATAAACTCTTTGAGCTAGTCAGTTTTGTTTGCTTTGCCGGCATTAGTGGGATTGAATGCGAATATTTGCAATCGCCTGTTGAGACACTGGGCGGTGAGGCAGCACCAAACATTCTTGACACACCCAACTAAGCTGGATAACAACTTTACCGGAGTGGTTTTTCTCTTCTTTAAGTTCCTTTCACTTTTTACCCTTTTAGAGTCCAATTCACTGTGGTTACATATTTATTTTATTTCTGTCTTCTTACTAGCTACCCTCCTAGCTAAAAGAGATTCTAGGGCAGAAGGAGATACAGATTGAGAAGGGAAGATAAAGAGAAAAGTCCCAAATCTGAAGGGACAAAAAGTGTCTGTGGTTAAACCTGTACCAGTGTTGGTGAGGGATAATGAGCAGTGTGAATGCCCTGTGGCGGCCCTGGGCTGTGACTGAGGCTGGAGCAGGAACTGAGTCCCGCGGAGGGTTCCTGTACAGGCTGCAGGTGCCTGGGGAGCGCTGTGCTCCGCAGCACAGAGGTACGTGGCTGAGTCTGTGGTCTGGGCAGAGGAAATGTGCAATGAGCTGCGGCGTTCTTTAAGGACTGTTGTTGCATTTAATCTTCCATTCCGCTTGGTCCCTGAAGGAATAGAGAACAAGTGGACTAGTCGGCCCTCTCGGCTCTGACGATACCAATATACGTTCTGTATGGCTTCGGAAAAATTGCACCAGAGCGTGGAGCTGGCTCCTTCCTGCAGACTCAGGGCTGGGGGACTCTGCTTCACATCCACCCCTCTCACACCTGATGAGAAACAGACAGACACAGGTGAGGGTCCCTGTAACTCCCACAAAACCCTAAAAGTGTCCCCAAGATGATGAGAAGGATAGAAAGTGTGCAGGATTTGTCAGCTTCCCCCCAAGCCCCTCGACAGCACAGCAGCTGCTCAGTCCTTGAGATTCCCTGTGGGGCAGCCCCAACTCACAGCAAACCCGGGCCAGCAGAAGCCCCAGCACAGGGCCCACTAGCCGCTTCATTATTATGTCCTTGTTGCTGGGAAATTTTCACCTTCAGATACATAGCTGAACCCCTGCGGGGGTGAGTGTCATGCATGACTTGTTCTGGAAATGTTCCCATTCCTGCAACCAATCAGCTCAGCCTACAAACTCTGCTCAGGTGACATCTGTGACACAAAGCCCCACCCTCCACCCACAAGGCCTCTGAGAACACTGAACTTAAGAAAACAAGTATCTTTCTTCTACAAAATGAAAAAGAGAAAAAAGGAAATAAGAAAAAGAAAATAACTAAGATGTTCATAGAAACGATCACTTCAAGATTTTCCATTCTTGGAGTTCCAGTCTTGGCTCAGTGGTTAAAGAAGTCAACTAGTATCCATGAGGACACCGGTTCGATCCCCGGCCTTGCTCAGTGGGTTAAGGATCCATCGTTGCTGTGAGCTGTGGTGTAGGCTGGCAATCACAGCTCAGATTTGACCCCTAGCTTGGGAACCTCCATATGCCACAGATGCGGCCCTAAAAAAAGACAATAAATAAATAAACATTCTACATTCTCTTTACTGTTTGCTTTCACAAAACATGCCAAGGCCTTGAAAATAACACAAGCTGACCATTGGGTCTTTTAAGCTTCAATGCCACAGGATGGTTGTGTTCAGTTCCCACTGCAGACTCAGGTATTGTGTGACCCCAGAACACAGAAGTACTTGGGCTGATATTTTCCTCAGGCTGAAGGAGATTTCACTGCTATGAAATTCAGCCTCAAAACTTTTGATACCTGAAGCAAGGCTGTTTTAGACGTGTACTTCCAGAGAAGCTGGAGTTCTTGGTTGGTCTGTTGCTCATACTAGAAGAGAAAGTGTGGGACAGAAGATGAGCAGTTGCACCTCAGCTCCAGAGGGTCTCTTTCAGGGACAGTGACGTGGACGTCAGCCTGGGTGACTGACTGGGCTCTGGTTCCTCTTGAATGAAACTCAATGCTGATTCAGCGAAGTCAGCTAAAACAGAAAGTCTCTCTTCAAAGTCAAACTAGAACTTTATTCCATGTGTGGATAAGGGAGTACAATGGAACAGTGCTCGGTCAAGAACAGAAGCATACAGGTGAACACCAAGGTCATGATGGAGCAGTGAAAGTGGCAGTGAGCTCCTTTCTGGGGGATTCCCCACAATCAATAGTCTGAACACCTGAGGATTTGAACCCAGATTGCTCTGTAAGTTGAGGAATGGCAGGAATTTAGATTTCTTGTTCCAACGGACGTTGCGGGGACCATTAGAGAGTAGGTGCCTTCACAAAACCGCCTGCCTCTGGTATCTGAGATGCTGTACCTGTCATTGTGCAAAAAAAATGCTCTCAGAATATCTCTAAACTGTAAGGAAGGAAGGTATTTGTGAGTTTATACCTATCTTTTGCAGAAAAGCCATTTCCAATTTAGATAGCAGCGCCCTCTAGGGGCCAGAGAGAGAACTAAGGAGCAGTTCACAATTTATCTCCCTCTCCTCTTTCCTACACTTGTTTGTAGGGTTGAATTTCAAAGCATTATAATTCTGTACAGAAAATAATTTTTGTTTTTAGCCCCTGAAACCTATAAAGACCTTTTAAAAAGGACACAAAATTATGAATAAAAAATTGGATACAAAGTAATTTTCAGAATGAGAAATAAAACCACAACAAATTATAAATTTTAGAAAACAAATACCACAAATAACATATATCTAGAAACTATAAAATTTTAGTACTTGTTTCTGTGACACATCATACTTTTAGTGTCTATTGTTTGGACTCCATGCTTTTTAATTGTCTCTTTATATGACAAATAGTTTATAAGAATTTTTTTATATTTTGGATATTAACACCATATCAGATATAAATTTTCTCCCATTCTAAAGGTTGCCTTTTTGTTTTGTTTATGGTTTCTTTTGTGGCACAGTAACTTTTTAGTTTGATGTAGTACGACTTGTTTATTTTTACCTTTTATTGCCCTTGTTTTGGTGTCAAATGCAGAACATTAATGACAAGGCATGTCAAGAAACTTAACTCCTATGTTTTCTTCTAGGATTTTATTGTTTTAGGACTTATGTTTAAGTCTTTAATCCATTTTTAGTTCGTTTTTGTGTTTGGTGTAAGATAAAGGTCCAGTTTTATTCTTTTGCATATGACTTTCCATTTTTATGATCATCATCTATAGAAGAGACTTTCCCTTCCCAAGCACATATCCTTGGTTCTTTTTTCATGAATTAATTGACTATGTATGCATAATTCTTTTTCTGGGCTCTTTATTCTGCTCCAATGATCTAGGTGTCTGTTTTCATGCCAATATCTCTCTGTTTTGATTATTCATAGTTTTGTAATATAGTTTGAAATAATGAATTTTGATGCCCCCAGTTTTGCTTTTCTTTCTCTAATTGCTTCAGCTGTTTGTGGTCTGTTGTGGCCCCATACAAATTGTAGGATTTGTTTGTTCTATTTCTGTGATAAATGCCATGGCCTTTTAAGCAGGGATTTCATTGAATTTGGTAGTTTTCTTTGTGTAGTATGGATATTTTAATAGTTTAAATTTTTCAGTCCATGAGAACAAAGTATCTTTACATTTATATTTCTCTTTTTCAGTTTCTTTAATCAACGTCATATATTTCAATGGACAGGTGTTTCACTCCCTTGATTCAGTTTTTTCTTAGGTATTTTCTTTTCGATGCAGTCGTAAGTGAGAGTGTTTTCTTAATAGCCGCGTCTCATAGTTTGTGTGTGGAAACACAACTGATTTTTGTGTATTGATTTGTGTCCTGCAACTTTACTGAACATGTGTGTTATTTCTAAGATATACTGACATCTTGTGGGCACATCTCCCACTGTTAAGCCAAATGATCTGATATTCTTTACACTTTTCTGTATTGAAAAAGTGTACATTATGAACTGGGGTAGGAAATCTCTGTGATGTTTATTTTAGGTTGAACACGTGTTAGTCTACAAGAAAGTTAAACGATTTTCCTAATGGAATTTTTCTTGGCAATTATGTGACCTATTAAGAGTACACCTGTCAAAGTCATAGGTAATAAGTGTTCTTTTCTTCATTCTATAAACCCTTTGAGCTAGTCAAACTGTTGTTGCTGTTACCCAATTTTTAAATTATTTAAAAAATCGTTAAATATTTCTCACATGGAAAAGTGCAGAAAGTTATGTAGCAGATAACTTTGCCCTTAGCAATGACAATAAACAGATATTTAATTTTCCTATATTGTCACTCTTTCTTCAGGTTGCAATGGCAGAAAATTGAAACATCTAGTAGTTTTTAATGAAATACTTTTTTGTTTTTCTAAATAGAAATTAAGTGCCTCCCAAGAGTGAATAGTGGAGGTCTTTGGTAGCAAGTCTAAGAGGGAGAAGATTTAATACAGTCACAGGAGGAATTGACGACGAGAGAGGATTTCAGAGAAAATGACTACTTTTGGGCAACTCTGTGAATCTAGTTAGTGTTGAAGATGACAACAGGTTTCAATGAGCCCAGTTTGCACGTCTGCATGATATTCTTGAACTCTGCTTATCAAATATATATTATAAGAAGATAGATATTGATCAGTAATTGGGAATTAATAAGATAATTGATATTACCCAGAATTCGGTCAAAACAATGAGACTAGGTACTAAGGACTGAAGGAGGGCCATGGAGTTGAGATCCTGCAGATAAGGAGATAAAAGTTAGGAAGCCTCGGAGAAATAAGATGATAATAAAGGAATCAGGGGACTACATGATCACGTACAGTCAAAGAGCAAGTGAAGTAGAAGTAACCAAGTATGCAAATCCGAGGATGCAAGGTTTTAGACAGGATATAAGATTTCAGAGGTGGAGCAGCATCTAACTGGAGACCTGTCATCAGATCTTTCTAGTGTAGCCATGGGAGTTAATGACTGAAGTGGAGTCTCATTTGTCTTCAAATTTCATGAGTCTGGGCTTCTCCCTGAATTGTCCATGTGGACATTTAATTCATGTGATACTTTAGGTTACAGTGGAGTCTTCTGTGTTAACATCTTCAGTATGTAAGGAAGTGTGTCTGATGTTTACAAAGTTGAGAGTGAAATAAGGAATAGGGAAAAGTACGGATGAAAGGTATGGCGTTGAAGAGCAAAGACAAGAATCGGTTTTTTGGAGAGGGAGATGGTAGTGAGGAGAATGCCATTTCTATCTCTAAATCCGAGGTGTTTTAGATGAGGGTGAATAAGGAGCAACCACAAGAGAAAGGAACTGTATCCCAGACATTTAGGTTTTAGTTAAGACATGTAGAAGGAATTTTTACAAAGACTATTGAATGTTTGTTTCCAATAGAATGGGAATAGAATGGCCAAAGTAGAAAGGGCTCCATGGGAAGATAAGAAAGAGGCAGTTAGGTCAGTACAGAAAATAACACAGGGTCACACTCCTTGGTGAATCATTCTTTTTGGGAAGGAGTCAGTCACAGGTAGGACTGAGTGTGTGACCAAGGGTCCTAGTGCAAAGGGACGAGGCCACAGTCACATCAGCTGGTGTTCAAGTCTCTCGGCAGATGTCATCAATCAGTACATGCTGACTGTCCAGATGGATTCAGCTCTCCTATGTTACATGACATTACATTACAAAATCTGCAAGTGCTTTTCTTATTTATGGAATCACTGGAGAAAAATGTCTCTGCCTTGCACTCCAGAGGGCACACCTGGAGCACAGTCCCTGACACCATGCTCTCTGCACTCTCTCTTATAAATAATTGCCCAAATCTGTAATGAAGGCTGCAGTGTGCTGGAAGACTTTGGAATATTTATCTAGGTTAACTGTGAATCATCTTTCTTGGTTTCCTATCTACTGATAATTGAAGTATCTGACCCCACTTTCTTTCTTTCTGAACATCATCCCTCGTTCCTCTCTTCTCTTGCTTCCTTCTCTAATATGCAGTCTAAAGACAATCAATCCAAAGCTCTTTTATATGCGCCATCAATTAACACTATCCTCACTCTCTTCCATTTCACCTGCCTGCCAAATCCAAAGACAGGATGAACTCCCTCATCTGCTATTAAAGTGAAGGGGAACCATGTTAATAATGGCAAAGATGTTGGCTAATAAATCTCCATCTGCTCATCTTATTCTTCTCCATTTCAATTTTTTATACTTTTAGATTGTTTTCTTGATGTTTACAAGCACTACTTATTTACTACCCATAGGATGAAGTTTTCTAAATTTTTGTTCTAATTACTAAAATGAAAAAATTTCAAAGCTGTAGCCGCTGGCCTACACCACAGCTACAGCAATGCCAGATCTGAGCTCCATCTGCGACCCACACCTCAGCTCACGGCAACGCCAGATCCTTAACCCACGAACAAGGCCAGGGATTGAACCTGCATCCTCATGGATGCTAGTCAGGTTCATTTCCACTGAGCCATGATGAGAACTCCAGTACCTACATGTTTATTATAGGTATGTGGAAGTATATTCAATTTTGTGTGTTTATCTTATATCCTGTGACCATACAGAACCCACTAAATATTTCTAGGAGTTTTCAGGGTGTATTCTTTGGGATTTTCATCATAGATAATCAAGTCATCTAGAAATAGTGTCAGTTAGATTTCTCTTCTGGCCTATAAGGTGGTCTTTACATTTACTTGCTTTAGTGCACTGGCTAAAACGTCTAGCCCTATGCTGAAGGAGAGTGATGAGAGTGGATACTCTTGCTTTGTTCCCAGTCTCAGGGAAAAGTATGTAGTGTTTTACCCATAAACATACTATTAACTTTTGAAGAAATTCACCACTATTCCTTTTTCAGAGTTTTCACCAGGGTTGACCATTGAATTTTGGCAAGGGCTATTTCTGCATAGATGAATATGATCTTGTGAAACTTTTTTTTTTTTACTGTTATTTCGATGAATTCCATCGATTGGTTATCAACATTGAGGAAAGTCTCGCATCCCTGAAAAAAAATCCATTTGTGCTCAGTGTATTGTTCTTTTTTTATTTATTTGTGAGTTCTACTTGTTAATATTTAACAAACTTGTTAAAAAAAACTTTGTGTCTATATTAATGAGGAATTTTCCTCTGGAGTTTCCTTTTGTATGGTCTTTGCATGATTTTGGTATCAGGGTAATACTGGCTTCATACAATGAATGAGGAATTGTTTTCTTTCTATTTTCTAGCAGAAACTGTGTAGACTTCATGCTAATTTTTGTTCAAATGTTTGGTAAAACCCTCTAATAACACTATCTGAGCCTGGGGATTTTTTTAAATTAAAAATTCAGTTTCTTCATAGACATTGTGACTTCAGCTTTCTCTGGCTCCTGCCCTGAGGAGAAATGAGGAGGAGCTGAGCCTGGGGCCACAGCGAGGTTTGGGGACAGGCAGCAGGTGCTCCCAGAGCACTGTGTCTCTGCGCAGAAGTAGGTTCCTGCATCTGCAGACTGGGCAGCTGTGATGTGCAGGGAGCCATCTTGTCTAGTGTCTCCAAACCGAGCTGTCAATCTGTCCAGCTTCTGCACTTCTCCTGGCTTAGTCAACAACGTCAAGAAGACAGGACTTCCCCCAGGTCTCTGCTTATACCACTGAAAGTTGTATAAATTGCTTGAGGAATTGCAGTATGTGGTAAAGTTCTCTCCTTCTTGTAGGAGTGAGAATTTAGGAATTTGGTTTATCTGTTGTCCGTGCACTTCTGTTGAGAAAAACAGGGGGAGGCATCAGAGAAAGTCTGCTTAGATGTCTGTCCTCTCAGCTACAATGGTCTCTCTCATTCTTCTTGTGTGTGTTCCCCTTCTTTCCTTGTCTCCCTCCCCAGAACCCTCTACCTTCCTACTTTTTAGTTTTTGCGTTTTCCCCAGCATCTTTGCTCTCAACCAGAAAATCTCATTCCTACAGTTGCCTGCAGACGATATTCCACTGTGCTGTGTTGTCTGGAAGTAATCAGGGAAACCCCAAACTCACGTGATCTTATGTGTTGCATCCATAAGATCAGTACAGGTGCTATGAGAAACATCTTCCTCCTCTTTTCCAGAAAAGAGTTCCTAGAAGAGTTCTAGAGCTTTCCAGAAACTGACTGCGTGTCTAGTGGATTTCCTTTGTGTAAGCTTCTTCTAGACGCAGAGAAACTGTGTGGTCTACCACTATCTTTTGAAAGGAAAGGGGAAAGGAGTGACTGCAATTTGAGGAAGCCAATCAGATGTACCACTATTTTACTTACCAGTCTTCAGAAGCGGGACAGGGGTCTATGTTTGCAGGTGCTGCCCCCCCGTGGCTGGATCAAAAATTGCTGATTTTATGACCAGTTCCTTACACTGCGCTTTCCAATTCAAGTGGTACATTTGTTTGTCAGGGCTTGGAAAGAAGGCATTAACTCACACTGATATTGTTTGGGGAGGAACAATTTGCCTTTTAAAAATGGATTCTGCGATTTTTAATACTAGGGCATCAGAAGGAAATAAAAATTTTCATTTGCCATTTCCAATTTATTCAGAATTGTGTAGTATATATGTCTCTGCACTTGCTAATGGAATGTATTAGGTCAAAGACATTTTAATAAATGTGGAAAAGCCCGTAATTTATCATTAGATGGCCTGTGATCTCAAAATGGAAGATAAAATGTACCTCTTTCTCTGTTGTCATACAGATTATCCTGGTTATAAATTGTTCAATTTTGAGCTCACGTTTATTTACTGTCTCACTACATTACATTTACACATAATAGGCATTTTTACAAAATAATATAATCTGACAGAAAGTCTTATATCAGATATGAATTTCTCTAAGAAGACTTCCTTAAACAAAACTCTTGGATGGGAGTTCCCATCGTGGCACAGCAGAAATGAATCCAACTAGGAACCATGAGGTTGTGGGTTTGATCCCTGGCCTCGCTCAGTGGGTTAAGGATCTGGTGTTGCCATGAGCTGTGGTGTAGGTCGCAGACGCTGCTCGGATCCTTTGTCTCTGTGGCTGTGGTGCAGGCCGGCAGTTGTAGCTCCGATTTGACCTCTAGCCTGGGCACTTCCATATGTCGCAGGTGTGGCCCTCTTGGATGGGATACTGGTATGACTCCACGGAACTTCAGAAACTCTCACTTAACAGAGCATTTATCAACCTGCATTAGAATGACTTGCTAACTATGGGGAATGGTCCTATGTATCTTGAGGGTATATGTACTGTGTCATCTTCAAGAACTGAGCTGTCCTATGTGGTAGCTTCTAGTTATCTCTAGCACATGAGGCTACTTAAATTAAAATTAAACATAATTACAATTTTAGTTTCTCAACCATACTAGTCACATTTCAAGTGCTCAGTAACTACAATAGGCTAGTGGTTATTGATCAATGCAGACACAGAACATTTCCACCATCTCAGAAAGTTCTATTGGGCAGTGATGCTCTTAGAATATAGGATCTGTGAAAATAAGGAATTTTGTCTGTTTTGTATCACAATTAAAATCCCAGATGTGAGGGAAGTCCCATTGTGGGTCAGTGGTTTAGGAAGCCAACATGGTGTCTGTGAGGATGTGGGTTCGATCCCTGGCCTTGCTCAGTTGGGTTAAAGATCCAGCGTTGCCACAAGCTGCAGCTTAGTTTGCAGATGCAGCTCAGATCTGTGGCTGCCATGGCTGTGGTGTAGGCTGGCAGCTGATCTCTGATTTGACCCCTAGGCCCGCCCACTCCAAAAAAAATTCCCAAATCAATCAACAGAATGAAGGATAAAAGCTACATGATTATCTCAACAGATGTAGCAAAAGATTTTGACAAAATTCAATATCCATTCATGATAAAAATTTTCAACATACTTAGTATGAGGGGAATATAGTTCAATATAGTAAAGGCAGTCTATAACATGTTATAACATATATAACATGTTCAATAGTAAAAAAATCAAGGCTTTTTCTATAAGATTAGGAACAAGAGAAGGATGCCTATGCCTGATACTCTATTTAACATAGTACTTGAACTCCTTACCATAATAACTAGATATCAAAAATAAATAAAGGCATCCAAATTGGAAAGAAAGAAATAAAACCATAAGTATTTGCAGATGATAAGATATTCCATGTAGATAATTATATAAATCTACACAGACAAAAACTCTTAGAACTAATAAATGAATCCATTAAAGTTGCAGGGTATGAAATTCATACACCGAAGCAGGTGCATTTCTGTACACTAATAATAACTATCAGAAATAGAAATTAAGAAAATAATCCAATTTCCAATTGAATCAAAAATAAAATTATACCTGGGAATAAATTTAACCAAGGAGGTGAAAGACCTGTACTCTGAAACTATAAGACCCTGATAAAGGAAATGGAAGATGATACAGATAGAAAAATATTCCATGTTCATGGATGGGAAGAATTAATACTGTTAAAGTGCCTGTACCTACCAAAGCAATCTACAGATTCAACACAGTCCCTCTCACAATACAGAGCTTTTCACAGAACTGGAACAAATCATCCTAAAATTTGTAGGACCCCAAAGAGCCAAAGCAAGTTTGAAAAAAGAAAAAGAACAAAGGCGGAGACATAACACTCCCTGATATCAAAACACCCTACAAATTTTAGTAGTCTAAAATGTAAGGTGCTGGCACAGAAGCTGAGATTCAGTCGCTGGAACAGAACAGAGAGCCCAGATTCAGCCCATGTACATCGATCATCTATGACAAAAGAGGCAAGAATGAGCAACAGGGAAAACATCTTCAAAAAGTGGTATTGAACAAAACTGGGCAAGTAGGTCTTTAAGAAGGAAACTAGAACATTCTCTCACAACGTGTTCACAACAAAACTCATGGATATCAGTCGGATTTGTTTCCACTGCGCCTTGACGTTTTTTTTCAGTGGCTTAATGATCATTATTTTGTCTTGATAGACTGTTTTCTTTCTGCATTTTTTCACTTTTCTGATTAAATTTATATCAGAACTCAGAAAAGGCCCAGGAGGCACATGTTTTTTGAAATACAAGGGTCAGGCAGAGGGCATGGAGATGGGTTCTGTTCTCTGAAGGCCCCATAGGGTCCGGTTCATTTATACGTGTTTGCGTGTGTGTGTGTGTGTGTGTGTGTGTGTGTGTGTGTGTACAGATTGGGACTCCTTTGGGCTAAGCATTGTTTAGGCAAGGGGAAGCCTCATTGAAGAGCATATAAAAGACACACAATGCAGTGGGAAGAGAAAAGAGCAAACAAGTGGATTTTTAAAAGATAATTTTAAATTGTGATAAGCACCATAAAGACAATACAATACTGTATTGAGATGGAGAGTTACTGCGGATGTAAGGAAAGGCATCTGCTCTAAATAGGCTGTGGAGGGAGGGCTCCACTCTGACACTTACTCTGCAACACCAGGCAAGGTACTGAACCTCTCTCATGTCCAATTTCCTTTTCTCTAAGTAGCCAGGATCTTTCTGGCTCAGCACTGTCATTCATCATCATTCACTTCTCCTAAGAACACTGCCTGGTAGATACAATCACATTCCACATGGTAGATATGAAGAAACTGAAGCCTAAAGACCATTTAGTCACTTAGCCAACATCACTCAACAAATGTCTCGACCTAGAAATACAACCCAAGTCTTCGGTCTCAAGCACTCTGCTTCACTGCCTCCCTAAAGGAGGATGGACCCTAGCGTGAAGGTTTCCAATATGAACTGAGTGAGAACACAGTCAGTCACGTAGGATAGGAGTTCCTGCTGTGGCCCAGTGGTTAAGAGTCCAACTGCAGTGGCTTGGATTGCTGCAGAGGTGCAGGTTCGATCCCCAGCTGGGGCAGTGAGTTAAAGGATGCAGCATTGCTTCAGCTGCAGGGTAGGTCGCAGCTGTGACTTGGATTCAAACCTTGGCCAAGGAACTTCCATATGCCATGGGTGCGGCCATAAACCTTTTTCAAAAAAATCACCTAGGATAATATCTTCCCTGTCAAATTCACTCAACAAGCTGTATCAATGCAGAAAAGCTTGGTGAGTCTGGGAGACACTGTCTGAAATTGCCAAGAATTCTATCCACAAGATAAAGCTTGATATTTTTAGGAGGTGCATTTGGCAGGTCACATGGCAGATTTCATTATTATCATATGTATTCATGGTCTATCATGTTTGTTACTGTTCATTGGAAATCAGCTCATTAGGGCTCTATCTTGAGAGATTGTGTGGCATATTCTAATATGGGAAGAGCATACTATGCAGCACCTGCTACAACTCTGTATCACTTTTTTGTCATTGAGTCTTGCTACCACTTCTCAGACTATTTCTATACTACGAAAAAGGACAGAGCAGTCGACACAATTTCACTTACCAGAGGAAAAATCTCCCACCTTCTTTAACTGTTTTGAGCTTTCTTTCCAAGGTAATCTATTACTCTCCAGCCAATATCATCTCATATATTTTATTGGTCATTGGAAGTCAGTCAGCTTCACATCTGGCAGGCAAAACACAAAAGGCAAACAAACATAACAAAAAAGAACAAGCCAGGCCTCCTGAATGATTCCTGCATCAGGAAGTTGACAGACTGGATCCGTCAATGGAAGCTCCTGCTATGACTAGGCTCCCCCACAATTTAATCCGTGAACACCAGAGGGCAGCAGAGAGGTGAGCGGAAGCATCACAGAATCCTTCAACAGGACACCAGATGCCAAACACCAGTTTTCATTCTTGCTACAGGCAGTGTAGATCCTGATTCACAAGGAAGGAAAATATTAAGATTTAGGTAAGGGACGCGCAATGGGGTGACTTTTGAGCAAAGACATGAAGGAATTCAGAGAAGGAATGTAAACGTTTGGGGGGACTAGCATTACCGTAGAGAGGGCCGAGGCCAGGGGCACAGGTCCTGAAACGGAAATATGCTTCAAGTGTTTCAGGAATATCATCCCATCTTTCACTGTAGCCCTTTTTTCCCCCCAGCACACTATTATATAAGAATCTTGCTAAAGCATTCAACACTGTTAACTGGCTAGTGGATGATTTCCTCATCTACTGATTCTGGGCCAGTTTAGACCTAGGATTGGCATCTTCTTTTCTAGTTCCCTTTAGGTTCCAGTTTCAACCAGTAATGTCACCTTCCCTGAGACATCCATTCACTCTGCTCTGGGGCAAGTGCTTCTTCATAGTCCACTCGTTTCCCATTAAGAGCCCCCTAAAATGCTACCCTCTGGTTGAAAATAGAAGTTAGAAATGCTTATCAACTCAGGAAAGTTATGTTTTTTTTCCCGAATCAACAACAACAACAACAAACTAGGAACAATAAAATCTATCTCATAGGGTTTGTGATATTTAAATGAGATGATGCATCTGAAATGCACACCACAGTGCCTGAAATATAGTAAGATCAATAAATATCAGCTTTCTGTTTTCCAGTAAAATCTGCCTTTCCTTCCTGGACCAGGTCTGTGGTCTATTAGTGCTTATTCTTTTCTCCACGTCAGTTCTATCCTGGAAGCTTCTAGAAAATTTACTTAATCATTTATTTTCCTGGAGATAGTCACTCTTTCCCTTATCGCTGTAGGGTCCTATTCTAGTACAGTGATACACTCACGGTGCTGAAAGGACACAGATGGAACACTCAGATGAGGTTTTATTTTTATTTCCCCAAGAACAATATTAAGATTTGTGTGTATTTTTTAGTTATTGGATATGATATTTCTGAGTTGGATCTCCAAGATTTTGCCATTTTCTTTAACTGTTTTCTTATTGATTTACAGAAGCCTTTAATATATTGTGCACTTGAGTCCTTTTTCAGAAATAAGCATTGCAAATATAGTTCACCAGTCTGCACTGACTTTTTATCCTCTTAGCAGCATTTTTGACAGACAATTTAAAAATATCTTCCTGTTCATAAGAAGCTCGATTGAAAGTCTTGTTTATTTTCTGTTAACACGTGAAAAAATGCGTTTCCTTGGTGAATTCTATTGCTTCTGATGTGCAGTTTGTATCATTCTTAATGATGTTTCCCAGAACACAGTAGATCAGTTTTCCTAGGTATTAGCAAAATCACTTCCAATTAAATAGTAGCTTGGTTTTGCCTTCGGTGCCATGCAAACTTCTGCCCAAAGCACACTGGTGGGCTTGCCTAATTCCTTAGTCATCTTTATGGCGTTACACATAGAATTACTCCTCAATGAGGAGCTTGTTTAATAGAAAGTCAAGTAGAGCAGTGCGTGGAGGTGCTTCCTATGAACAAAAAGGTTATGGAATGGGTAATGGAACAGGTAATTATCAATACCAGTTATAATAATGTGGTCATTTACAGAAACAAGAATTATAATAGTTATAAATTTTTTCCATTTTGATATGACTATATTTATGTACATATTAACCAATTTTAACTCCCTTCTCCCATTTTCCTGAATGTAATAACAGAAGACATGCTAATATGAGCCAATTTATATTTCTTCATTATATCTCAGTAATTAGGATACAGGAGTCAATGGGAGCATATGACTCATCTGAAAAGAAAAGAACATCACCCAAAAATGGATAAACGAACGTGGTGTACTCTTTGCAGGAGAGCGTTAGCTTGTTTTTGATTGAATGAGGAATTATCGCATCATATTTGATGGGAGCATAGTATTGCTATTGTCTTTATTTGAAAGTTGTTAAAAGAACTAAAGTCAGAGGCCAAGTTAACAAGGAGGATGCTGAAGTTTGCACTGTCTCAAATGAACTGCCTGGAAACATGTATCCGAGAATTTGTTTCCCCGTATAGTTCTGGGACAGGTTTGGCCTCAAAAGACATTTGTGCAAGATTTGGAAGGAACTTGTGGTCTGGCTCAACACCAGACACAAAGACAACTGTTTTTAATAGACTCTTCCATCAGCTCAATCCATTGCATAAATTCCTATCCTCATAACTAATTGCTTATCCTATGTCACCTTTGATTCTGCTTCTCTGATTGTACCCTGATTGACACAAAGCATACGAGGAAAAGACTAAAGAAGTGATTTTCATGATGATTTCAGAAAACTAGACCCAAATTTGTGATGTGAGCATATTTAGGTGAAACTGCTAGTTTAAGTTGTTATGTGGGGCAAGCTTTCAGCTTTAGACAAGTGTACATGTTTTCTGTACAATCGCTTTAGAGTTAAAAAGTCAAGACTGAGAATGTCTTAGAAAGTTCCTCGGGACACCTGCTTCCAAATGACATAGAAGGAGCTTTTATTTAGAATGAAATCTTCTCATCCAGACCACAGATGAAGCAACCACGGGACCACTTCTTGTGGGGGGTCTGCAGGTGTGCCTTTCAGCTTGGGTCCTACACCAGGGGGCCTCTCTCGTACTGCGCTCTGGGGTTTTTGTTCAGCTTTTTCTATTACTTCAATCACTGTGAGTTCCCAGAGAGCACAGAAGTACTTCGCAGAATCTTCCAGCTGTACTTCTGAAATAGTGAGTCTGATGGAATTTTGTGCTTTCTGGAAGTATACCAAGTAGCGGCCATCCTTTGCATTCCAGCCAGCAGAATGCTGACGGATAAGGAAAATCATCTCTCCACTGGGAGACTGTTTATACCAAAAAAGGTAGTAAGCGCTCTGAGATGTTTCATAGCGACAGTTTAAGGTGACTTCCTCCCCAACTTGACTGAATGCGACTGGCTGGTCTTGAGTAACTTTCTGGGCTACACTGGATCCTGTGGGATAAATCAGAAAAGAGAGGTCAGTAGTGAATAAAATAAGGTCGGCGTTTACACAACTTGAGGACCCAAAGAGAAACCGAGCTGAAATCACAATGCGCTTGCGTTCCCGCCGCCCTCCCTCCCCCGGGTCCGCGTGCAGCCCCACGGCCTGTGCGCTGTCCTCTCCCCCCCGAACATTCTGGCCGCGGGTGGGACCATCTCTACCAGAGAAGACGAAGGCCAGGAGTCCCCAGAGCAGGCTGCAGAGCGGCATGTGGCGCGGGTTCCCCTGCACGAGAGAGTTCAGTTCTGCCTCAGGCTGCGAGTTCGGTGTCTTTGAGTGTCTGGCAGCTCGTATACATAGTCCCGGGGTTCCTGTGTGACTCCCCCCAACAGGAAGTGGGGCTGGTTATGTTCACAGACCCCGTGTCACATGCACAGATGAGAAAAAGTCTGGCTCACCACAATCCTTTACCTTGTCTGCTTGTGTTTCCCAGGTCATAATGTCAGGCAGATCCTGAAAAAGGGCATGGGAGCGGAAATGAATCCTTCTTGTGTCCAGTGAGGATGCAGGCTCGATCCGTGGCCTTGCTCAGTGGCTTAAGGATCCAGCATTGCAGTGAGCTGTGGTGTCTGTCACAGACTGGGCTCAGATCCCGCGTTGCTGTAACAGTGGTGTAGGCTGGCAGATGTAACTCCGACTTGACCCCTAGCCTGGGGACCTCCATATGCCATGACTGTGGCCCTAAAATAGCCCAAAAATAAAAAAAGGAAAAAGAAAAGAAAGAAAAAAGAAAAGATAAGAAAAAAGAAAAAAGTTTTGGTGAATTCTTCATGACCAAATGGAGTGTGTGTGTGTGTGTGTGTGCGTGTGTGGCTGTTTCATCTACACAGCAGGGTTTGGCTGGAGACTCAGCTACAGGTTCGGGTACAGGCTGCAGGTTCCTGGAGAGCACTGTGCATTTGCTGCACAGAAGTAGGTGGCTGAGTCTCCGGGCTGGGAAGCCTTGGTGTGCAAGGACACGTGTTTGGCACTTTGACTGAGGGAAACTCTCAGTCTTCCATCTTCCTTTACATCTGCACCAGAACCTATGGCGATCAATAATGCAGGTCCTTTGCCAGGATACTGCCGGTACCATGGGAAGCAGTTGAAGGCACTGTCCTCATGAGCACAGTTCAGAACTGAAATGTCTCCTTCTTGTGGTTGAGAGCTCAGTTTCAGCTGCTGCTGTTGACCACTCACCCCTGATTAAAGAAATGTCATCAGGTCCACACATTGATATCTCCTTTTTAAAATTTCTCCCTGTGTGGATTTATCTGTACCTCAGTTTTCTCATTGTCTCAAATTAATGACATATGCTAGGAACTTTCCTCCACAATTCACAGCCTACTTGAAGCCACAGAACCAAAAATGATGTTCCCAGCATCTTGTCCATAGTTCCTGGCACCAAAGCTCAGTGAAACTCCTGGTCTTCTGTGACATCTCAGGTCAATGAACTTCTGGTCTTCTCAGCGAGCTAGAGTTCTGACTTTAAGTTCACATCTGCTATAATTCTTTCAACAGGCCCCACCCTCTCACAAGTACTTTCCCCTAAAGCTGTTTTTCACAAAGCAAGCACTTCCCCATTTTGCTCTAACTTAGAATTGCTGAAAACTACTTTCAGTGAAAATCAGAAATCCCCTCCTTACACATGGATAAAGATCAATTTGGAGTTTCTCTCTCTCATTCCTCTTCTTTCTTTTCCTAACCTCCTAGAAGTTGAAAACTCACGTATCAGGACAGCCTGACGTTTTTTGTCTTTTTTTTGCTTTTTCAGGTCGCACCCGAAAAGGTTAAGTTCCATGAGGGCAAAAGCAACATATCCTCTCTCTGATCTGACCCATGGTCTTAGCTTGTAATGGTATATTAGACCCACTGTGTGACCTCAATAGACTTTAATTACTATTTGTAACCAAAGAAGCTCCTGTCCATGCAAATCTTGTAGCTTCATGGGAGTTCCTCTCTTCCCCATGGTACATTAATATTTTCCCTATTAAGACATCAGGCCAACCTTGGGAGTTCCCAGGCTAGGGGTGGAATCAGAGCTACAGGTACCAGCCTATGGCAGAGCCATGGCAACTTGGGATCTTCTCCCCACTCAGGAAGGCCAGGGTCGAACCTGCATCCTCACGGTTACTAGTCGGATTAGTTTCTGCTGAGCCATGACGGGAACTCCCTCACAATGGGTATCATCAAAAAACAGGAAAGAACAAGTGTGGATGAGGATGTAGAGAAAAGAGACCCTTTGGACACTGTTGGTGCTCACGGAAGTTGGTGCAGTCTCCATAGAAAACAGTATGGAGATTCTCCCCAAACTGAAAAAAGAATGGCATCTCCAGCCTCAAGTCCTGTCTTCCCTCAACTGCCTGGAAAGGAGGCAGCACCTTTTGGGGGGAAGGGGAGGGGGAATTTGGATCCAACCTGGTTCTGGTGGTAGAACTGGGGAAAATAACAGTAGAGAACAGACAATATTTTTTAAAACATTAAAAATAGAATGACAAGAAGCAAGCCACTCCTGAGTGCTTATTCAAAGAAAACAAAAGAACCATTTCAGAAAATACATGCACCCCAATATTCGTGTAAGCATTATTTACATGGCCAAATTATTGACAAAGTCTCAGGTTCATTGATACCATATATACGACATTTATCATATATAGAAAAAACTCAGGAGTTCCCATTGTGGCTCAGTGGTTACTGAATCTGACTAGGAACAATGAGGTTGCAGGTTCGATCCCTGACCTCACTCAGTGGGTTAAGGATCCGGCGTTGCCATGAGCTGTGGTGTAGGTTGCAGACGCGGCTCGGATCCCACGTTGCTGTGGCTGTGGCTGTGGCATAGGCCAGTGGCTACAGCTCCGATTAGACACCTAGCCTGGGAACCTCCACGTGCCACTCCGAGTGCAACCCTACAAGAAGACAAAAAGGCAAAACAAAAATAAAAACAAAAACAAAACTGAGCTATTAAAAAGAATGAAATCTAGCCACTAGGGACAACATGGTTTGATTTGGAGGGTGTTATACTAGTTGAAATAAATCAGAGTAAGAAATACAAATATCATATATACTGTTTGTTGTAATTTATACATGGAATCTAAAAAATAAAACACATATGGCAAAATAGAAACAAACTCACAAACTTTGTGAAAGTACTGGTTGTTGCTGGATGGGAGAGGAGTGGGTATAGGGAGAAATAAGTGAAGGGAAATAAGAGGTACCAACTTTCAGTTATAAACTAAATAAATCTAAAGTTTGTAATGGATAGCACAGGGAATGTGACCAGCATTTATAACAATTTCGTATGGTGTATAATTTATAAAAGTGTCAAATTCATTTTTTTCACTTTTTATTTTTATTTTTCCCTTATAGCTGGTTTATAGTTTTCGGTTCATTTAAAAGTATCAAATTCTTATGCTAGGTACCTGACACTATATGCTAATGTAAATCAATTGTACTTTCATTTTAAAAGTTTTTTTTTTTGTATTTTTGCCTTTTTATGTAGGGCCGCACCCGCGGCATATGGAGGTTCCCAGATGAGGGGTCTAACAGGAGCTGTAGCTGCCGGCCTTCGCCACAGCCACAGCCACAGCCACGCGGGATCCGAGCTGCGTCTGCAACCTACACCACAGCTCACGGCAACGCCAGATCCTTAACCCACTGAGCAAGGCCAAGGATCGAACCCGTAACCTCATGGTTTTAAGTCGGATTCAATAACCACTGAGCCACGAAGGGAACTCCTAAAAGTTTGAATTAGAGCAAATTAAAATGTGACTTTATGTTGCAGAAGAGATCTAAAAGACCAAAGTCACAAATCTGTAGGGACCAAAAGGGTCTGTGGTTAAAACTGTCCAGTGTAGGTGAAGGATAATGAGCAGTGTGAATGCTCTGTGGTGGCCCTGGGGTATGACTGAGGCTGGAGGAGGGGCTGAGCCCCGCGGAGGGTTCCTGTACGGGCTGCAGGTGCCTGGGGAGCGCTGTGCTCCGCAGCACAGAGGTACGTGGCTGAGTCTGTGGTCTGGGCAGAGGAAATGTGCAATGAGCTGCGGCGTTCTTTAAGGACTGTCGTGGCGTTTAATCTTCCATTCCGCTTGGTCCCTGAAGCAACTGTAAACAAGTGGTCAAGGCGGCCACGGCTCTTCTGACGATACCACTGCACAGTGCTCATAGCGGTGGAAAATTTACACCAGAGCGTGGAGCTGGCTCCCTCCTGGAGACTCAGGGCTGGGGGACTCTGCTCCACACCCACCCCTCTCACGCCTGATGAGAAACAGAGGAACAGTCACAGGTGACGGTCACCGTAACTCCTACAAAACCCTGAAAGTGCCCCCCTGGAGGATAAGAAGGAGAGAAAGGGTGCAGAACTTGTCAGCTTCCCCC